>CAWUFW010012770.1:0-519930 GCA_963921515.1 Calotriton arnoldi
CGAGATTTCTTTATATTCTCCAGAACTGTCCATACCGGATCCCTGACTCGTATTTTAACAGCGTGGAGGGTGAGGTCCGCACACTATTGTGGGATGGGGGTACACCGTGCATAGCTTTAGGGAAATTGACGAAGGGATGGTACGACGGTGGAATCGCACTCCCAGATATACGTCTCTATTATTGGGCATCACAACTGGTGGCAATAAATCACTGGTTGTACCTTTCCCCAGCAGACCCAGCATACAGACTGGAGAGATATCAGGTGGGACGGGAGGGGTACCTAGGGGCCCTATACAGTAAGGTCCGCAGGGGGAGACTTCTGGGCCCTATGGCTCAAACAGTAATCATCTGGCATCAAGCAACTAAACGTCTGGGTTGGACAGGGGTGTTGACAAAGGCCACGCCCCTGTGGTCCTCTCAACAGCTAGGATTGCTTTGTCACCATTTGGGTTTTGACAAATGGGACACCATTGGACTGTCCACCATAGGAGATCTCATACATAAGGGTAAGATCCTCACATTTAAGGAATTACAAGCTCAACACGAACTAGCACACGGTGAGATATTCCGATATTTACAGATTCGCCATGCTCTTAAGACAGCACTCCCAGACATGACAAAAGTGCCGGACTCGTCTCCCTTAGAGGACCGGCTGTTATTGGAGCCTATCCTAGATAAAGCCATTTCACTTACATATCGCAAATTGTGCAATAATTTACCAGACCCCTTCCGCACTCTCAGAGATCGTTGGCAGGCAGACTTGGGGCAGCTCGACGAGGAAGACTGGCAGACCGCATTGATGTCCCCAAGAGAGGCAGCCATAAATCATCGGTTTCGATTGATTCAATTGAAAATTTTACACAGAACATACCTCACTGGAGTAACCCTAGCTAAAATAGGGACGAGACAAGACGCACTCTGTTTACGTGGGTGTCACCAAGAAGCAACATTTTATCATATTCTATGGGACTGCCCCCAAATACGACCCCTGTGAGAGAGGGCCACGATGAAGATGCAAGACGCACTAGGGAAACAAATTACCCTAACACCACCACTGGGGATTCTAAATATTTGGGAGGCCACTGATCTGACAGAAATAGAGCAGCAATTAGCCACCCTGGGCTACACATTGGTGAAAAGAGCAATCGCTATGAAATGGGGGGCAGCGGATCGACCATTGACAATAGGCTGGGTAGCGGAAATGGACAAGTGTATGATTGCTGAAAAAGATGTCTATAAATCCACGGGGATGTCCTAAAAAATGGGATAAAAAATGGAGCGGGTGGAACGCGTATAGAGGAGAACTATGTGTTTCACCAACAGTGGAAATGGAAATGTCAAAATAGGGAGACCACAGGCATGCAATGATGGACTAAAACACTGTGCACTTTAAATGTTTATATAAAATTGTCTCATTTGGAATGGAATGTATGTAAATGTAGATCTGACTCTGACAAGGTAAAAATCAATAAAAATGTTTATTAAAAAAAAAAAGAGTGCAGGGGCTCAGGAGGGCCTCACTTGATGGTGGAGTACATACGGAGAATGGTCCCAGTGTGGGACCATTCTCCGTATGTACTGCTCTATACCCAGGTCCCAGTGACGTTATTTGGGTTTACCCTTCTAGGTAACTTCACTTGATGGTGGAGCTGCGAGGGTGGGAGAGCAATTTCACTGACAATGAGTCAGTGGTCTTGCTCGCCTGTCCCCGCAACGGCTGCCATTAAGTAGGGGTCGGGGAGGGGAAAGTGGCTTGGGCTGGTCGCGCTGAGGGGAGGGGCCGCGGGGGCAGCAGGGCATAGGGCTGTTCTACAGTTCATGTTGCGCAACTTTCAGGTGGGACCACCTGGCGTTGCTGCGCAACCAGCTGGACCTGGTGGTGTAACCATCAGTCCTCTTATGGTTAATTCAGTGATGGGCAAGCATCCACAGAATAAGGATAAATTCCCTTATTGGCTTGCTGAAAAATTTGGACTAATCGAGGCTGTTTTTCCAAACACCACTCCTGTAGAGAAACACAGGATCTTAACTATGAGTTTGCCTAAAGACTTACTTCCCGAATTGGCTGATTGTAACACCTGGGGTAAGGTGTTTGCAGCGGTATATTCGAAGTGTTTTGGCACTCCCTCCATGACCATACTCCCTTCCGTGATAAAACGTGTTCAGGATGAACACGGAGCCGAGGCGGCTCTGGAATTAGGGATGAGACTGGTGGGGGTGTTCGACGTGGTTGCCGATATGATCCTTGCTAATGTCAAGGGTGATGCTGTAAACTTACAAGTGGCTTACCGCTTGGAGGCTGTCGCAGACGCAGACAAGCTGCGCGAATTGCCGAAGATTATTGCAAAGGCTTATAAAACCATAGGCCGCAATAGTATGGGAGTTAAACCTTTCACTCAAACGCAGACGCAATATCAAACGCAAAAGGCCCAAGCTGATAAGGACGGGCGCCCGTTCTTTCTTAAAAAGAACTAGAAAAATAAGAAACAGGGGCAACAACAGCAGAAGCAAGGTTCGCGTGCTGGTTCACCGACACCTGAGTCTTCTGAGCGGACTTATGATTTACGCGACCACGTGAAAATTAAGTTGCCTTATAGATTTCAAGTCCCTGATCAACTCTCTCCTCGTTCTTTACAGGACACATCGGACTCTCAAGGATCGTGGCAAAGGTTTGACCACTCAACAGGGACGAGATCAACCTCGACAGTTTGACGTTAAAGCCAAACAAGAGGACCTGCCTCGTTTTCGACCCCCGCTTCAGAAGAAAAAGGTTGCCGCTTTAACAGCGAGATATGCCTCAGACGGTGAGAACGCAACTCCTGGACTGGACAGGGGCAGTGACTCTGCTCGACAGAGCAGCGGAGGTTACCATAGTGCGGGAGGCACTGCGTCCCTGTCTGGAGGCGACAGCAACTGATACATTCATTACAGTAGAAACAGCAGATACCCGGGTTGCCCCACCCGAATAGACTCTATGAGATTATTTTCCAAATTGAAGGTGACGTACAGCGTCCAATCAAAGCGGTTTTCTGGGAAAATCTAACCTCCTCATACAACATTTTGTTGGCGGAGGCAGATTG
This sequence comes from Calotriton arnoldi, assembly GCA_963921515.1. NCBI lineage: Eukaryota > Metazoa > Chordata > Amphibia > Caudata > Salamandridae > Calotriton > Calotriton arnoldi. The sequence goes on from CAWUFW010012770.1 coordinate 3,082, forward strand.
GCCTCCACCCTTTTTGCTAGCCGCTTCTAGAGGGGAAGACGTGATATTTCCGAGTTTTTCGCGTTACGTCCCTGAGGAGCATGCAAAGGCTTTCGCAGCTGAGTGGGCTTTGGCCCTCGCCCCGGCGGTGTACCGTAATCAGGTAGGCTGGGATATTGATTCACCGGCTCATGAGATACCTTTACGATCTATGCCACAACCACAACCGCAATATCCAATCAGGCGTGAAGCTAAGGCTCACGTTTGCGACATTCTAACACGGTTAGAGTATCAAGGAGTGACTGAATCCTGTACATCACGATGAATAATCCTCTCTTTACGGTATCAAATCCTGACGGTTCATATCGCATTGTATTGGATTACCGAAATTTGAATAGTCATTGTCGCACTTTTGCAGTACAAAATACACACAGCTCTGCGTTGGTGAACAATCTTGTTCGTAAAAAATACAAAACTACACTGAACATTTCCAATGGTTTCTACAGTCCTAATCTCGCTCCTGAGAGCCGTGACTTGACAGCGTTTACCGCCGTCGGAAATCAGAAAAAATGTACGCGTTTGCCTATGGGGTATAAAAATAGCCCCGGGGCATTTGCGGCACGTGTTGTGTCTTTGTTGCACGACATAGATCCAGATGCGTTCCCGTACGTTGATGACATTTATCTGTCGGACGATGAGCTTATGCCGCATCTCGTCCGAGTCGACCGCATCATTTTATCGCTTGCCGACTATGGATACAAGTTTAATTTTGCAAAATCACACATCGCTCATTTGGCAGTACTCTTTTTGGGCTATGAGCTCAATAATGAAGGTAAGGGGTTAGGCCCCCACTTCCTGGAGAAATGTGCACAATTGCAACCCCCTTCTACGCTGAAGAAACTTCAGTCTTTGCTGGGATTTTTGAATTTCGGGAGGACATACATTCCCGATTATGCCCAGCGTATCGAACCGCTTTATGCATTGATACAACCAACATATTCTTCTGCCAGCTAGCTTCCGGAACATACTTCTATTTTAAATACTTGCCTCTATCCTGCAATCTTTGCAATCTGACATGCTTGCAACTAACTACTTGTTGACACGTGATAACACCACGAACCTGGTGATACGTATAGTGCCAGGGAAGGTGGGTTTCACTTACTTGACGTTCAATGAGGGGGACACAGTGCCTATTGCATACAAATCACATTTGTACACTGCAGCTGAAATGCGTTTTTCCAATGTTGAAAAAAGTTTAACAGCGGCCCAGATGGCGATTCTGAAAGAACGCTCACTGTCACCGTCAGGTTTTGATACTGTAAAGAGAGGATTATTCATCGGTGATGTACAAGATTCAATCCCTCCTTGATACTCTAACTGTGTTAGAATGTCGCAAACGTGAGCCTTAGCTTCACGCCAGATTGGATATTGCGGTTGTGGTTGTGGCATAGATCGTAAAGGTATCTCATGAGCCGGTGAATCAATATCCCAGCCTCCCTGATTACGGTACAACGCCGGGGCGAGGGCCAAAGCCCACTCAGCTGCGAAAGCCTTTGCATGCTCCTCAGGGACGTAACGCGAAAAACTCAGAAGTATCACGTCTTCCCCTCTAGAAGCGGCTAGCACAAAGGGTGAAGGCCAATCTGCCTCCGCCAACAAAATGTCGTGTGAGGAGGTTAGATTTTCCCAGAAAACCGCTTTGATTGGACGCTGTACATCACCTTCAATTTGGAAAATAATCTAATAGAGTCTATCCGGGGGGGCAACCCGGGTATCTGCTGTTTCTACTGTGATGAATGTATCAGTTGCTGTCACCTCCAGACAGGGACGCAGTGCCTCCCGCACTATGGTAACCTCCGCTGCGCTCTCGAGCAGAGTCACTGCCCATGTCTCGCTGTTAAAGCTGCAGCCTTTTTCTTCTGATACGGGGGTCGAAAACGAGGCAGGTCCTCTTGTTTGGCTTTAACGTCAAACTGTCGAGGTTGATCTTGTCCCTGTTGAGTGGTCGGACCTTTGCCACGATCCTGGCGTTCCCCTCCACCGACTTGAGAGTCCGATGTGTCCTGTAAAGAACGAGGAGAGCGTTGATCAGGGACTTAAAATCTATCAGGAGTCTTAATTCTCGCGCGGTCGCGTAAATCATAAGTCCGCTCAGAAGACTCAGGTGTCGGTGAACTAGCACGCGAACCTTGCTTCTGCTGTTGTTGCCCCTGTTTCTTATTTTTCCAGTTCTTTTTAGGAAAGAACGGGCGCCCGTCCTTATCAGCTTGGGCCTTTTGCGTTTGAGATTGCGTCTGCGTTTGAGTAAAAGGTTTAACTCCCAGACTATTGCGGCCTATGGTTTTATAAGCCTTTGCAATAATCTTCAGCAATTCGCGTGGCTTGCCTGCATCTGCGACAGCCTCCAAGCGGTTAGCCACTTGTAAGCTTACAGCATCACCCTCGACATTAGCAAGGATCATATCAGCAACCATGTCGAACACCCCCACCAGTCTCATCCCTAATTCCAGAGCCGCCTCGGCTCCGTGTTCATCCTGAACACGTTTTATCATGGAAGGGAGTACGGTCATGGAGGGAGTGCCGAAACACTTCGAATATACCGCTGCAAACACCTTACCCCAGGTGTTACAATCAGCCAATTCGGGAAGTAAGTCTTTAGGCAAACTTATAGTTAAGATCCTGTGTTTCTCTACAGGAGTGGTGTTTGGAAAAACAGCCCCGATTTGTCCAAATTTTTCAGCAAGCCAATAAGGGAATTCATCCTTATTCTGTGGACGCTTGCCCATCACTGAATTAACCATAAGAGGACTGATGGTTACACCACCAGGTCCAGCTGGTTGCGCAGCAACGCCAGGTGGTCCCACCTGAAAGTTGCGCGACATGAACTGTAGAACAGCCCTATGCACACGTATAAAGGATGTATGTAATACGCGCAGTTCTGCAAGCGTTGCAGTTGTCAGATAACGTGGGTGTGCGGTATACCCAGCCAAAACGGGCCACGTGGCCCAATCGATCAATAAAGGGCCTAAACGGACCGGCATTATTGGGTGAGGAAGGGCGCCATTAAACCATATTTGGTGTTGCCAAGCCGTTAGCGGAACTTCGAGAGCCCTATAAGGCTGATAATTTTGAGGAAGGGCCGTGGCAGTATACTCGTGAAACAAATGATCTGTTCCATCCACCGCCGGAAAGGTGACCCAAGAATAAAACACCTCAAAGCGGTAAGCTGCATCCGCTTCAACAACAAAAATGAGCTCAACACAAGCATCAGGGATTCCATTTTGAGTCAAATAAGCTGTGACTGCAGCCCGATTAGGCGGAGTAATTACCACTGCCATAATGAATAATAAAGAACGATAACCTAAAGCGTGGCAGCGCAATAACGGGTAAAGAATAGAGAGAAGGAACCTTTTAAAACTTCAAGCTTGAAAGAACGTATAAAACATCAATATAGGAGGTTACACCGTCACAGCTGTCTCCGGAAACAGAAGTGAGGGGATTGTGGACAAGCACAAGCACTACTCAAGAGTCTTGCAGATAAGAACCAGACCAAACGTTGGCGGCGCCATGTTGCGGGGATTCTGCACCTACACAGAACTATGCGCAGGAAACCAGGACCTCGGTGTATAGGGGTGTACCAACCTACCACCTTAGTGCCCAAAATCCCAAAACCGAATAGCTATAGTGTCTCACTCGTTCTCCTCCAAAAATCACGAAGCTACAAATGATTAGACAACCCAGAACACAACACTCACGACTCTCTCAGGAATCGCGGTGGCAAGACATACCCTTTCGCTCGCTCACTCATTCTTGTCCACAATAAGAATTGGCAGAGTCACTGTAATAGTTCAAAATGTTTATTTTAACTATCGTGCTATCGGGACATTTTAAACCATTGTTGTTGTTGCTGTCAGGCCCTTCCAGAACCTTACCGTGAGGGGAACGGCTCTTACCTCACAATCTTCACCGCGAGTGGAGCGGACTCCATTGTCAAATCGCGCCGTGAGGGGAACGGCTGAAACCACATCCCCCAGCAGCCTCGCGCCACCCTGACGCTGCACGCGCGCCCGGAGGCGCCCGGGGGCGACATAAAAGCCACGCCCAACTCCCGCAGCGCGGGACATTTTAAACCATTGTTGTTGTTGCTGTCAGGCCCTTCCAGAACCTTGCCGTGAGGGGAACGGCTCTTACCTCACAATCTTCGCCGCGAGTGGAGCGGACTCCATTGTCAAATCGCGCTGTGAGGGGAACGGCTGAAACCACATCCCCCAGCAGCCTCGCGCCACCCTGACGCTGCACGCGCGCCCGGAGGCGCCCGGGGGCGACATAAAAGCCACGCCCACCTCCCGCAGCGCGGGACGTGCGCGGGTGAAGCCCGGGCCAAGGGCGGGCCCGTCTGCGCCCGTCAGAGCCTGAAGGAGCTGGGCTGGGCCAAGTTATTAACATCTGTGGACTGGTCTTGGACTGACTAAATTCCCCTCCTGCATGTGGGGGGCAAGAGGTACTGTTTTGATTAGATATTTGTTATTTTAATCTGTCATCTCTGGCTTAGTAGATTATGAGTCGGCGTAAGTCAGCGGTGGGTGTTGGGGTGGTAGGGACCCTTGATGCCTTTCTTGTTCGAGCGGAATCCACTTTGATGCACGAGATTGAGCTCACAGAACGTTGGTTGTCCCTGGAGCCTCATTCCCAGCTAGTCCAGCATCCTGGTATAGTTATTGACTTAGAGAATCCGGCCCTAATTCCCTCTGGTGTAATCCCTAATGACATACAAATTGGTGAAAATAATCCTATAGTGAATCTTACCAATGATCAATCCTCCATAGTGCGTAAGCAAGGTGTAAGCACCAGAGGGCAGAAGGCAAGTTTGGTTAAGGGGCATGACCCTGTCACCAGGAAGAAAAAAGCACCGGCCCAGAAACCAAAACGTACTAGTCGCAAAACTGATGGATATGTTGGTGCTCCCGGCAGTTGTGACACACCTAATATCACATCATTGTCTGCAGGCACTATTGCCAATACCAACACGAGCACGTTATGGTCCAGCGAGGACGAGTTTTGTAAAAGTCTAGACTTAATGATATCTACCCTACTAGACCCATTACTGCAGAAATTGTGCCAAATAGAAGACAGGCTAAAGAAGCTAGAGCAAACGGGCACTGAAGTTCGACCAGTTATTACCGATTCACGTAAGGCCGGCGGTGCTACCATGCGGTCTATGCCTCTGCCACCGAGGACCTTGAGTAATGCAAGGGATGGCCCAAAAGTTAATGAACCCTGCCCTAATATTCATCCTGTTCTTTCCACTATTACTGATACAGCGCACCCCAGTTCCTTACCTATAGAAGGGATACCACGTCCCAACTTACATAACCAGTATCCTTCTTCAATAAATCATAGGTTGAGTCTCAGGGAAGAGCCAGTGATAAGGAATAATGGGGAGTCATCCATGCAGGGCGAGAAACAAAGGATAGTCTAACGATCTCTCTAATAATCTGAATTTGAGTTTAAATCTCCCCCCAGAAGCCACCCGATACTCTGTTGTCCTAGCAAATGTCCCACCTCTAGCTTCTAATGATCCTGAACATTGGGCGACACTACGCAACAAAGCAATCCATTTAGTGAGCACCAGAACTGGGTTAAAAAATATTCTCTTTTCAGAGTTCAAAATGGTCCGTAGGGTATCCAGGATAGGCAGGTCCCGAAAGCGCCTACAAGGTGATTGTGTGATTTTAACTTTCGGGTCCCCCAGACTGGTCCAACTTATCTTCGATAGGGCTGGTAACTGGCAGGTGGATCCTAATGGTATCAACATCTTACCCTTGGGGTTCTTTTACCAACCCGCCACTGTCTTACATTGTGATCAGGGAGGAAGGTTACCACTAAGGAATATGCGAAATTCCTATGCTGTACCAACAATTAATCGTTACGAAATCCTTAACTCCCTAGAAGATATCGATTGACTCGCTGTCCCTGAGCTATCTTTAACTGATAACGTCACCCCAGTGTTTCCCACTATTGAAATGCCGAATAGTGTGCCAGAATCAATGAAAGACTGTTTAAGATCCACTATTAAGAAACAGGAAGATCCAAGTGCGACATCGCCAAACATAATACTAAAGCAATCAGTAAATCCCGCTGTTTTCCCCAAAGTAACACCTACCACGGGTAATGGTACAAAAGCCATCACTGAGAAAGTTCTCTGCAACCTGGTGTCCTGGAATATTGCTGGCCTGCGCTCAAAGCTGAGTGAGCCCATTTGGTGTGAGTTCCTACTAAACCATGATCTCCTTTGTCTTCAGGAGACATGGGCTAGTGATGTGATTCACATCAATGGGTTCAAAACTTTACACACCAGGGCAATTGAAGGTCACAGAGGAAGACCTAAAGGTGGGCTCTGCACCTATATTTCTAATAGCTTAAATGTTCAGGCTGACCTTTTTATAGAGGATGTGTATTATCAGTTAATCAGGATCGAACTAGACAGTAAGCAACGTTTAATTTTGGTTAACTTTTATAACAACATCCCAGCGTCTAGTACAGATCATGTTATTAAAAAGTTATGCAGTGATGTACAATCATTATGGGGAAAATCTACCAAGGAAACAGCTGTTATTTTGGGTGGGGATTTTAATTGTATTTTATGCTCGCATTCTGAAAGTCAAATTTGTGGTCGTGAATCTGATGAAGGGTTTAGCAGCACCCATTTCTGCCACTCGATTCAGGGGGAGATATTTAACGAGATGCTGTGTTCTCTAGATTTAGGCTTTGTAAATGATATGTGCCCAAATCCTGTCACAATGGGCCATACTTTCAATGGTAGGGGCTTGTGTTCTACTATAGATTTCATACTTATGTCAAATAACTATGCCCAGAGAATTCGTTCTTTTCGTATTGACGATATTTCTTTGAGTGACCATTTTCCGCTATGTCTGATATTCACTTTATGGTTGAATTACCCAAACAATAGCAATAAATGTGACCAGATTTTAGATTCCATTGCTCTTGATAAGCTCAATGGGTATACGCTGAAATGGTCCATGGTTGATCCCGACTGTGTTATCAAACAGGTTGTAGTTAAATGTAAAAAAGCACTTGAAGTATGCTCATTAGGACACGCCCCAGCACCCAAGCAGTGCCCAAAAAATTTGGGTGTCCTTATGGACAACAAATTATCCATGCAGGATCATGTTCGGACTTTATGTGGGAAAAGTTTTGCCACATTGAAGCTTCTAAAAAGACTCTTCCCTTGGATTCCTTTAGAACACAGGAGGACAGTCACACAGGCTCTGCTTGTAAGTAGGCTGGACTACGGAAATGCCCTGTTTGTTGGTATGCCAGACTACCTGTTCAAACGCCTGCAGGTGGTGCAAAATGCTGCAGCAAAATTAGTATGCAATAAGGGCAGATACAGCTCAGCAACTGACTGCCTGAAACAACTTCACTGGCTGCCTGTGCGTCAAAGAGCTCGTTTCAAGCTCCTGGGGCACACTTTTAAGGCACTTCATCGTATTGGCCCCAAGATTCTTCACAGTAAAATTCAATTCTACACCCCTCCTAGATGCCTGAGGTCACACCACCAGGCTCTTGCCAAGATAAAAAGGATTAAAAAAGCTAGGGCCGGGGGACGCTCCATTTCTTACCTCGCAGCATTACAGTGGAATGGGCTGCCAGTAGAGCTGCGACTGGCCACAGACTACAACATCTTCAGGAAAAAACTAAAAACATTTCTATTCCCTGTCTGAGTAGTCCTTTATATTCTTAGTTCTACTCCTCAGTTCTAGGACCTGCCTCCTCAGCGCCGTGATATCCCTCTGGGATGAATGTTGCGCTCTACAAATTTTTTTTTTAAAAATGAGACATCTACTCCCACGAACATTCTGGCTTCTTTTTCATTTATAGCTAGTGCAGTGAGGGAGGCATTGTATGTACAAAAATCATGTAATGTTCATTCTTCTGGATGGTTTAATTCGAAGTGTACCAAAGCGTACTCAAATTTATAAAATGTCCTCCACACTAACCCAAGAGACCAGGATGCTGTAAGATATGCTAGAGGGATGTATAATTCAGCAGTCAAGGAAAGGAAAACTACTTTGAGAGATGAAGCATGGGACTCGCTGCACATGGCAGTTTTAAATAGAGACAGTAGCGCTTTCTGGAAAGCAGTTAGAGCTCCTTTTCTAAAGCAGGAAGGGGGGCCGACAGTAGAGATTGCTATCACAGAGGATCAGTGGATCCAACACTTTACCAAGGTCTTCAACAGGGAATGTAACTCTATTAATGATTTAGATGACACCTGGTCACCTAATAACACTTAATACTCCGAACTTAAATTTACATTGGACGAGGTGATAAGGGCCATTTCTGTATCATTAGGAGGAAAAGCTCCAGGTCCTGACGGTGTCCCAGTGGATCTTTTTAAATCAAACATGGATTTGTGGGGACCAGTGGTTACCCAGGTAGTGAATGCAAGCTGTTCTGTATCTTTTTTGCCTACCTGGGTAGAGTCGATAATTGTCCCCATTTTCAAAAAGGGTAACCGTCAGGATCCGGGATGCTATAGACCAATCTCGTTGTTGAACTCAATGACCAAGGTCGTGGGCTGTATAATTTTAGCACGACTAAATGATTGGGCACAGGACAACAATGTTCTTTCAGACCTCCAATTTGGGTTCCGAGAAGGTGTGGGAACCACCGAACAGGGCTTAAATTTAGCACTACTGGTGGGAAAATATATACGAGTGAAAGAAGGAAGATTATTTTTAGCTTTTGTAGACCTTACCGCTGCATTTGATTCAGTTAGACACGCGAAACTCTGGGAGATTTTAGATGAGATAGGCGTAGACCCGCATATTATCCACTTTCTGAGACGTTTCTATAGTAATGCCCAGACGAGAGTACGATTTGGCATCAAAGGCGGCTGTACTGCCCCGATCCCAATCCGAAGGGGGGTAAGACAAGGCTGTGTCTTGGCCCCCTTCCTTTTTAATCTTTATATAAATGGTTTGGAAGTCGCATTGGTTAAAGAGCAGATCGATTACCCTCGGGTAAACGGGCATCCAATACCAGCCCTTCTCTACGCCGATGATGCGGTGCTAATGTCACGGACACAAATAGGTTTACAAAAGGTTTTAAATGGTTTTACTAATTTTATGACCAATTTAGGTCTCCTGGTGAATACCTCCAAGACGTTTGTAATGAGATGTGGCAGAGGGAGCCGAAAGTGCCGGGACATGTTCATGGATGGCAAAAAAATAGAATCAACCAAGACATTTTCGTATCTAGGAATATTGTTCCACGAGGACGACTCGTGGACCCAGGCTGTTATATCAAAAAAGCTAGCATTTTTAAGAACAATTACCGCACTTGGCCAGTTCTCTAAAAAACTAGGGAGAAAACCCCCGGTGGAGCTTTTGCGGATTTATCAGGCAAAAAGCATCCCGACGGCCATGTATGGAGCAGGGGTATGGGGCTTGGCCAATACTCAACCACTACAGATTGTGGAAAACAATTTCCTGAGATACATTTTATCCGTGCCTAGAAGTACTTCGTCATTTGTCTGCCATTCCGAACTGGGCTTATCTCACTTATCAGATCTCATAAAACTTGAACCGGTACTTTTATGGCACCGGGTTTGGACCAAGGAGGAGTCTAAACTAAATAGGGATATTTTAACTGATATTTTGAAGATGGGAAAGGTTTTAATGATTCCTTGGGTTAAATATGTCCGTGATTTTATGCTGAATTTAGGCCACCCAGAGTATTTTACTGAACCAACTACCATGCGTGAGGTACGTAGGAAAGATTTTAAAAAGGAAGGATTAATGATGCTGGATCTGTCACGGCTGACTACTGAGATCCTGAAGCCCACTGTACAAGAAAATCAACTTATTTTAAGTGTTTTTAGCATGCAACCATACTTAACAATCGTACCGGGAGGGTACGATAGATTTTTATTAACAAGATTTAGGCTGGGAACATTGCATAGAATAGTAAGCTTCCCTACTATGAACGACTGGTCACGAACGATGATTCCGTGCCCTTGTGACACCTCTTCTAGAAAATCTACCATCCATGTTGTTTTTTTCTGTAGACTGTATTGTCATATAAGGAAAGTGTGGATTACCCCTGTTTTGAAATCTATGGGGATTAGACAGTGTCGTCCAGCGTTGATTGCTTTACAAACTTTGGATAATGTGCATGTAATGTGGAGAGTAGCAATGTTTTTTAAAAAAGTTGTCAGCCTCAGAAAATCTATTGTTAACTAATTAATTTACGTAGTATCTTCCTGGCAGGTCTTAATTGTGTCCTATGTACCATGATTTTATTCTGTTTTAATCTTATTTTTAATTTTGATTGGCATTGATTACATATTATAAGTACGGTTTCAATGATGAATTAATTTTGTAATGCTTTTATGATTGTATTGTATATCAATCGAATAAAGCTACTTTTGATTTGATTTGAACTATCGTGCTCTATAATACATTATCAGAGCCACTACCAGCAGCAAAATGCATAAACTCAAAACAATTTGCACTGTTACAATTCCATAGAGTACGAAGGGGGATGTCATTATATAAAGACAGTGGAAAAAGGACTATAAGGACAAACCACCCTCCCCTTGACTGGAAGAAGTTTATTATATAAAGGAAGATCTCTGGACTTTGTCAGCAGACCCCATACCTTAAAGCCTAGATGTAAGGTTTACATCATAGGAACAGCATAGCTTTTCTCCATGGAAAGGGCTCTCTCCAAGTACTGCTAAAACAACATGCATCCCCGTAATATCAAAGCACGAGTCTCCATCAGCGCAGCTGTGTTTAGCATGTTTTGTCTAGGTGCTAGGGACTGACCAGAACAGAATAACAAGGGGCATTATTTAACGACCTTGCACATCGTGTTCAGACTAAACTCAAGGAACTTAGCAGAGAACGCGAAAAGCAGACAGTTCTCATGTGAAAGGCATAAACAGAGTCTTACAAAATAAAGTCATTTAGTAATGTGTGCAAAAGCAGCATCATGGCAGCAAAGCTCATGCTAACTCATCGATGTCGACAATGACCCTAATCGCCATATAACAACGCCTGAACTGTTATAAAGGGTTTGCGAGTCTTTATAGGGACATACGCAATTGGCACATTACATTCTGACCGGGCTTACAAGGAAGCCATGGGAAGTTTGGGTGTTGCATTGCGGTACTCATCTCCGTATCATCCCAAGGGAAATGCGATAGTGGAGAGGAAAAAACGGGACTTAAAGCAATCCTTAACAGCAAGGGTATTAGGGTTGGGTGGTAGTTGGGTCAATCACCTATATGGGGTGCAGAGGGCACTTAATAACATGCCAAGAAGTTCTCTAGGAGGCCGTACTCCATATGAAGTCCTATTTGGGACGAGATTGTGGGTACCCGACCTCGATTGTGGCAGCAAAGTGGTGGATGAAAAAACATTTGAAATCCATAACCGTTTGGCTGTTTTAGAGGAACTCAATGAATTCCGGGCACTACAAAGCAATGTTCAAGTAAAACGCACCGCCACTGGGGAAGTAAAATCAATAACGGTAAGACCTGCCGGGGTCTCAAAAGTCGGGGATCTGGTCAGAGAAAAGATTGTGGACAAGAAAGAATTTGGGCCATCTTTCAGAACGCCTGTACCTGTCCTGGCTGTCGAAGGAACAAGAACAGTACTTCTTCCGCCTCTTGCTGGTAAAAAAGAAAAGAGGTTTGTCTCCATTGATCTGATAAAACCACACTATGTGGCCGATACTGAATAGCAGGCCGCGAGGGCTTCTGGGTAGCCGCCGATCTCCTCTCGCTACCATACAGGAGGTTCAGACAGAAAGACTAATAATGTTTGAAGATTCTCCTCTCCCAAGTAACAGCGTTACCAACAATGAAATGGAACTCGTTCCTGTTGAAATTGAACAGCAACAAGACAGAAATGAAACACAGATCTCAATTCGGCCTAATACTGACATCTATGTGAATATGCCTCAAAATGAGTAATCTGCCAGATCAACAAAACCTGCTGAGCTACCAAAAGATAGATCGAACTGCATCTGGCTATTTCATCGATTTTGATACCTTCTCTCTGGATCCAAGTGAACCTGAGTCACCGCCAGCTCCAGTTTCCCGCAAAAAACAACTTCAGGATTTCTACCTTTGGCTGACAAAGACTTACCTAGTTTCACCCTGGCTACAGCTTTGGATAGCAATTGGTATACTGTTCCCAGTCCTCTGGATAGGGTTAGTGACTGTCTTTTTCTTGCTCATGAATGGACATTATCTCCCAGAACGCTCCGCAGTATCACATGTGAACTTGGTCCTGAAACCTCATACATCATCTCATCATGAACAAAGAGACCTGTCCTTTGTGAACATTACAGCCGTTCCCGTTCCTGAAGGAATAGTTTGGGATAGGGTTTCATATGATGTATTTGGTCCCACTGAACTTTTGAAAATACCACATGTATTTACAATTTCTTTGAATGATATCATCACCTCCACTACATTCTCTGACGATTGGGCTTTTGAAACTGTAAATAGCATGCTGTCTGATTTAGAACAATCCGCTGCATTTTCAAAAAATGAAATGTATGATGATACGTCTGATTTTGACACCATGTACTGTTACCAACATTATGGTCATCATTTTCTGCATAAAGCAAGTACACCACGTAATGTTTTCACATACCACCAATGGGAACATTGCCAAACCCCACCAAAAGGTAGTTCACAAACGTTTGCACAAAAGTTTGCTTATTTTTCTGGGTTTAACACATCAGATCCACGCTCACATTATTATAAGCTTGCACCTACATCTGCAAAGAAAAATATGCTTACTAACACAAAACAGATATACTTTGCATCCTTTATTTCCCAACTGTCTGTACAGGGTTTCGACTTATGGAAGGACACTATAGACATAAAATCAGTCTGGGGGACTAGGGAATGGCAGGTTCAGGGAACTGAGGCATTATTTAGAGCATGCCTCATACCACAGCAGATAATCTTCCTGAACGACACTGTGCAACAGACTTCCTGTCTTGGTTTAGCCAAGATTAAGGACTTGAACACACCTCGTATTCCCTCGCTTTCACACTTTGAGGGATGGCAAAATTATACAGAACACAGTGAAGGTACATTAGATGATATCAAGCATGACGTTTCATACAATTAATCAGACCCCAATTGGAAGGGATGGTTAGTTTGGCCTATCAACACAAATAGGTGTCATTCAAGATTCAAGGGTACCTCTGAAGGGTTTAGGATCCATAGGCCGGACCAACGCTATGTACAACGAGAAATCCGGGGGTGGTGACATCCTACAGTGTTGGGAAGTTATGCCTAGATTGGCTAAGAACATCAACACTGTCTTCAGGTGAAACAACACTTGTCCTTACTCTCAGACAACATGGATTTAAGGGATTTTTTGCTAGGTACCCGGAAACCACACCGTAAATGCTTCTTATACGCTATTTACAACGAAGTTTGGAAAATCTCTCAACAGGAAGCTGCAGAGAGAGTGCGTGAAATTGACAGAGTTAACTTAGAAAAGGCTTTAGCAGTGGTTGACAATGGAATGACCACACATCCAGGATTTATTCACTGGGCAACATTGTATCTCCTGCTATAGATATAATGGAACAGGATATGTCCATCCTGCAACATGGGCAATTACAGTTACGATCCATTCTATTATTAAGTTGGACGCTACAATCATTGCGCTCTGGTTACGTGCCCTGGCGATATATTAACAGTACATCTCTATTCTCCGCATTTAGTCCATCAGAAAGGCAGACGAGAGTGGTACAAAGAGATGCAAAATATACAATGCTGCACATTGAAAAATAAGACCAATTACCTTTCACTGTGGTAGAGTCACTGTCCACATAATGGTTAATTCATGGCCATATAACATTGCCAGTAACAACTTTCGAATTTCAATATTGCCTAGAAAAACACCCGGTAGGCAGATATGAAGCAATGGGTAAGTACTTCATCCATGAATCTTGGGAATTACCGTATAGATTTAGATGCAGGAATGGGGACACTGAAGTGTTTCTTAGCGGTACAGACTGCGAGACTTCATTAAGTGGGTCTCTAATTTGCCAGGGTATTATGCTTCACGGGGCCTGTAATGGTTCAGTTGCAAACTTATCCTGTCATTTGAAGGGATCCTCAGCTGCTGTGATTAATCAAGTGTTCATAGTATATAGAACAATTGGTTCTGTTGGGTGGTACAATTACTGTGCACACTGTATTTACTACAGATGAAAGAGTGTCTCACAATTTCTTATTTGTGACACACGAAAAAATAAATTGGAAAAGAAGAACACACCAAAAGGAGAAATTCACAAGTAAAATTAATTTACTCTTATTTTTCAAAAAACAGTACTGGCTGTCACAGATACACATGAATTGCAACAAGACAACAAGTGACTAAGGTGATAAAGTGACATACAATGAATAGTGAAAGAAACAGTACACTATATACATGACAAATGTAAGTGACATAAAAATAAAAAGAATATTTTTTGAATTTTTGTCCTGTCTTAATGTTTCACATATAATACAAGACCCATTTACGAATCAATTTATGGTCAAGAGAACTGTGTGGACATATGTAATGATAAATGTCGACGTTTCGACCCTGGAAACAGCACAGATTTGGTGTGCGTCAGAGTGGGTCTTCCTCAGGACTATGGAAGGAGGGGTGGACAGCCTATGAAATTAATTTAAGAGGAAGTAGTCAGGTGTGTTCTATCAATTATGAATTAATGCAAGCAATAAGTAGCCGGAGTATAGCTTACCAAAGCAGAAACTTCAGTCAATGAAATCTGCAAATGAGAGGGGCAATTCTTTTAGTCAACGTATGACATCCATTTAAAATAACCAAATTGCTCGGTGGAAGCATCTGGTGTAAACCCTTACCAGAAAGGATAAGGCGTAGTTCAAACCCAATAATGTACTCCACTAAGTATTCACGTGGTGGGGTTCCGCTCTATTAATCAGGAAGCCTCTTTTAAAAGGAATGCTCGTTTGTTCAGAAGATCTCCACCAGCCGGTTGGAGTCTAAAAATATAAATGAACAATGTATTGGTGTCAAGCGGTTTAATGAAAGACAAAATCCTTCAAAAACAGCCATGGAAATAAAGCGTACCTTTTTTTACATGAGCACGTTTGACATCCACCAGCCGGTTGGAGTCTCGTGTTAGAGCCTTCACGTAATGATCAAAGTCGACAATGAAGGTCGTCTTACTGCGGAATTAAGAAAACTATTTCAGAATACAGGGGTAATGTGCAGGTGGTATTAATTGCGTGCACATTTTATCTGGGCTCTCACCTTCAAAGTAGCAGCGCGCATCCGTCTGTCAGCTTCTGGACGATTAAGTGCGGCCGCGGTGAAAGCAGACAGCTTATCACTGTATGCTTACGTCATTCCCAGCTGCATTCCGCTGCGTGCACGTCGAGGTGCAGCAGCTCAATAGAGCTGTCACGGGAAGATCCTTATCAGTTAGTCAGGCCTGACTGACTGACTTGGTATATTTAATCGTGTCAAATCACATGGGGAGCATTTAACAACCAGTGGCTGTAAAAGCTTGTCTAGTATTAACATGGGCATGCATACTGGTGTTCACAGTGCACTGTATGCTATTAGCCTAGCACATAAGTTCATGAAGGTGCCATAATCCTTTATGTGATCTCGTAGGTATTTTTAAACATGAGCACTAATGATGTGGCAATGTGCTATTAAACAACGTGCAGTACCCATAATGGCTAAGCATGCGCAAGAATTTTCTTATGATAACAAACAATTGTGTGAGACAGCACATACAGCCATTGTCCTTATATTAATGTAAACAATAAAAAAAAAATTGTTTCCACGCCATGAACATAAAAATGGTTTAGACATTTACATCCATGGGTTATCTGGGGACCAACTACATATAAACTTGGAAACAGTGATATATTCCACAATTACGTAATGCAAAGCAGCTTATACAGTTTATACCTATGTCAACCCTTATATTAATGTAAACAATAAACATTTCAGATTGAACAAAAAGATGGAGACATTGATTACACACCAAATTTGTTTATACATATTTACCCCCATGGGTGGGTTAAAGACCGACTATATGTAAATTTCTGAGATGAAGGTGATCTTGTAAATAGTACATTTTACTTCACATGTTCCCAGGGAACTGAAGGGGCAGATCTAGGACCATTAGGCGAGCTAGAGCCTAACCATCTGTCTATACGTCTCCTCCTGTTCGTTTAAACCCCGGTTTACCGAGTCAAGGGTATGGATCCACCTACACTCTTTTAGACTGAGGGTTAAGAGTATATTGCCACCCCTAGGGTGTAGGGTGATTTTCTCTAGTGCCCACCATTCTAGATCATCTGCAGTGTGGCCACTTGTTGAAAAATGGTCAACTAGGGGAGCACCCTGTACCTTGCAACGGATCCTGCTGCGATGTTGGAGGATCCTTGTTTTCACCTTTTGGGTAGTCTGGCCTACATACATTTTCCCACATGGGCATCTTATAGCGTAAATTACGTTACAGCTATTACAGTTGGTGTGTTGTGTTAGGGAATATGTTTTCACAACTGCGGCAAATTGTTGCCCCAACCAAACGCACAGCTAGGGTTGCCTGTTAGGCTATTATCCGATTATACCTAGTCCATCCATGTATTCCATTGTAATCCAATTTTGTAAACCCTTTGATACAACTTTTTTTCAACATTTTCTCTCCACACGCGGAATGGATTTGCCAATTTTCAAGTTTTCTCATGTTTAAGCTGGGCCATCCGAACCTCTTGCACAAAACACGAAAGAAGCAATTTCGTCTGGGGCAGTGTTGTTTATTTATATAAAACCCAATGCATTTCGGGCCGCTGGTGCCCTTCTTCGGGGGTTACTAAAATGACAAATAAAATAACCAATATTACCATTAACACATCTAGCAACATCAATCCTAATACATTAATGTATAATCGAATTTGAGAATTAACATACTTTTCAATAATGCATACATTGTCAATATACATCATTAAACTGGCGGGATTCTCAGACATTCCCCAACTTTTATCTCTCCCACCCACATTACTCCCTTAACCGATCATCTGTCTAGTCCCCAGTAACTGCTGTGATCATTCCCTCATTGGACTTTTCATAAATTAGTGGTGCGTATTCGCGCTGCTTAACCTGCCTAACTCTCATCTCTTTAATCAGCATTTCCCACCATCCTCACACACACTCACAAAAGACTGCCCCACTTTTGAACTGCCAACTACGAGACACTCCCACTTCTGTACTTACTCCTCCCTCCCTTTCAATCACCTTTTCCACTCACCGCTTTATTCACACTCACCCCAACCCTTAAACAACACACCTCGGCCACCCTACATTTGAGTATCTCCATACATTCCCGTTCCTGTTAACTCTCGTCTAAAACACTTTCAATCAAACCCATCACCTTTCGCGCCTCTCACCCAATCTAACACCTCCAAGCAACACTCCTTTTTAGTTTCACCCCTCCTAACATACATGATCACACTTTCAAATCATTCTCCCCCATTCCTAAACCCAATCGTAACAACCGCACATCCCCTCCAACAATAAACACATTCACTCTCCAATCTCTCCAACCACTCCTCCGCAACTCCATCATACCCATCTACTCATATTCTTTTTCCTACTCTTACATTCATTCACACCCGGCTAAACAGTCAACATTACTCTTATGCTTACGCTGCATTCCATACCTGCCACTGCCGTTACTAAACAACCGTCTTCATTTCTTAATTAACAGATGGTGAAACCCTCCCTCTTCCCACCCCTTATTTAAACACATCGTCCCCTTCCTCATTGGTCTGCTGTATTCTTCTTGAGGTACAACCTACAGTAGAAAAAATTGACAAATTGGTTTGTGTAACCACCTTTAATACACGGAGCCATGAAATCGAGAAGGTGATAAAGAAATACTGGAACCTGGTAGGCACAGAAATTAACACCAAAGAAGAACCTCTCTTTGCGTTCAAGCGAGCAAGAAATATCAAGGACTATGTTGTCAGTTCTTATTTAGAAACCACCAGAACGCCCGACATCAGACAACAACTGAATTTGCCACCCTTGATGGGCCATTTCAAATGCAGCAATTGCAAAGCCTGCGACTTTTCCGTGACAGGCTCATCCTTTCAACACCATGGCAAAACATATTCCCTAACACAACACACCAACTGTAATAGCTGTAACGTAATCTACGCTATAAGATGCCCATGTGGGAAAATTTATGTAGGCCAGACTACTCAAAAGGTGAAAACAAGGATCCTCCAACATCGCAGCAGGATCCGTTGCAAGGTACAGGGTGCTCCCCTAGTTGACCATTTTTCAACAAGTGGCCACACTGCAGATGATCTAGAATGGTGGGCACTAGAGAAAATCACCCTACACCCTAGGGGTGGCAATATACTCTTAACCCTCAGTCTAAAAGAGTGTAGGTGGATCCATACCCTTGACTCGGTAAACCGGGGTTTAAACGAACAGGAGGAGACGTATAGACAGATGGTTAGGCTCTAGCTCGCCTAATGGTCCTAGATCTGCCCCTTCAGTTCCCTGGAAACATGTGAAGTAAAATGTACTATTTACAAGATCACCTTCATCTCAGAAATTTACATATAGTCGGTCTTTAACCCACCCATGGGGGTAAATATGTATAAACAAATTTGATGTGTAATCAATGTCAGTCTCCATCTTTTCGTTCAATCTGAAATGTTTATTGTTTACATTAATATAAGGGTTGACATAGGTATAAACTGTATAAGCTGTTTTGCATTACATAATTGTGGAATATATCACTGTTTCCAAGTTTATATGTAGTTGGTCCCCAGATAACCCATGGATGTAAATGTCTAAACCATTTTTAGGTCTCGCCTACGCAGCGCGCATGCGCTGCATAGGAGGGCCTTTAGCCGTCGCTCTGCTCTTTTTGAAGCACATACTCGTGCTTGTGGCGGCATCCACCTTGCGGGAGCGAGCAGCAGCGCGCATGCTAATTGGCTGTTGCTCGCTCCCGCAAGGCGGATGCCGCCACAAGCACGCAGTGTGCTTCAAAACAGTTGCTGCGGGCGGCGGCGGCGGGTAATTAGCGCGATCCTCCCTCGCAGTCACTCGGCCTCTCAGGGCTCAGTCTGCACCCTCACACAGCATAGCGAGAGCTAGCAGGGCAGCTGCAGGAGCAGGAGACGCTGCTCCGTACTCTGTTGAATGGCACAGTTTGGGAGTCCCGCTAACTCTTATTTCTGTGCATTTTAGTTAAACGAAAACGCAAGCGGCCATGGCTTACAACGTTGTGTGGCAATTCCTGTACTGTTTTGAAGTGCCTGCGATTTCATAATTGTTTTTAATTGATGCCTTTTATTAGCCATTCCCTTCCGTAAAATAAATAACACATAGTTCAACGATGGCAACTGCGCGGAGTCCGTTCATGTACGTCCTCTTTCTATGGCCATACCAAGTGCTTTAACTACGCCCACCACAATTCCACTCTTTATCCTTATGTAGAGGTTGTATGTGCTTCCTGTCTAGTGGCATGGTGGTTAGTCGATATATTTTGATGCACTGCGTACCTAGCATGTGTACCCATGTTTCCCTTCTGCAAGCCGTAAGTTATTATCAGGAAGTTGCTTTCGTTTGAACATAAACGTGTATTTTGTATGCAAGTTAGATTTTTAGAGTGATTGCAAGTTGTCCCACACTAGATGTGAGTGGTTCATGCAGTCCTGGTTATTTCCCTTGTATTGTCGCACACGTTGTTTTGTTTTTCCACTATAAAATGAGAATTCTGTGTACTAAGATTCTATAACAGCAACACAACGAGATGACACAATTTAAAGATCCCCACAATTTAAAGATCCCTGGTTATCTATATTAAGAATTATGTCACTGGAATTATGTGGCAGGATTGAATGGTGTGTGATGCAATAAAAACAAGTCATTTAGCCCATTATGTCATTAGAGCAAAATTAAGCTGTATATTCATGGATATTATTACCTGGCTGTTTTGACATTCTGGCCCAATTGATACAAAAGTGATCTCAACACTAAAGAATGTACGTAAATTTCTGCAAGAAATGTGTATGCATCATAGAAACTTATGTACAGAAAACACAGGAATGCATAGTATGAATGTTTCCCATTTTAAAATCTGTGTAAAAATATACAATACTTTTATAATAAGAAAGCAACTCTACCAATATGTATTTCTTGTAATAAGTGTGCCTCTTTTATTCCTCATTTCACATTTATGCTTAAATATTTCATACCGTTTCATGTTTTATGTAAGTGTTATTTTTATAAGAAGGCACTTTAAAATGCAAGACCTTAAAAAGTGATGAACATGTACGAGATTCTTCTAAACTGTAAGTTTCCTCTTAATGTAACTGATGTTTGGAAGAAACTGTGTGATATAAACATGAATATGGATGAACAATGGAAAAAATGTACGATAAATAAGGAACGATTCTTTTTCATATATTTGCAATTACTGCAAAATCCATAGCCAAGTGTGCAGTATTCCTTTATCACCAACAACTTATCTAAATGTGCGGATAGTGGTCCTGATCTGAATAGAAGAAAGCTCTTGGGTGTCTGAGTTTCTGGAACATATTTGAGATTTATGTATGCACAGAAGATTACCCATATACTGTCCAAACCATGGTTCAACTTCATTGGTGTATATGTTTGTGCCTTCACTTGGTTTGCCTGGTTCAGGAACCTCGCATTCCCCAAAAAATGAAGAATCACGACCATTTCAGGCAGAGTGCTACACTCAGATGCTTATTAACTTGTTCCTGAGACAGAAGAGGATTACAAGAACCTACCCCGTATCTAAAAGGGGCAAAGCACACCAAGCATATCTAGAAAATCATACCAGGGCCATCTTGATATGCGGGTGGCCTAAGGGGGCCATATGTTCTTGGAGTCCCATGTAGATGTGACTCTAATAGTTTCCACTCTTGTTCAAAATTGAGGTACCACGTCAAAAGGATGTCTTCTGATCTCCAACGTAGTACTAGGACTACTCCACTCTCCCAATAAGCTTTCTTCAGGGTTCACCATAAAATAGCCCTCGGAATGAGAATGCAAATCAGTACGTCACAGAGAAGGATTATGAAGTGTTTTCAAGTTCTAACCTTGCTGTGTTCTGTAGGACACCGTTTTCCAAACTGTTGGTCGTCACTGGTGGGTCCTTACCTGATTTTTGGTGGGTTGGGAAAGTCCGAGTAATAAATAAAGATGCTTTTAAATTCCCTATTTATCTTGTCACGTTTTCCTCAAAGACAGAAGTCAAATGTCAGGCTTTTTTGTTTAACAAATTGCTGCTTATTCTTTTAACTTGGGATTGGTGTTTATTTTTCTTCCTCTGACTGCAGAGTGAGAGGAGATTTTTAAAGTGAATTATGTGACCATCTTTGCTGAAGTACAGGGAGTGTGAAAGGAAAGGCTGTAGGATTTTTATTTAAATACCTGTAAATTAACTGTATGCATTCAGCAGTTAGGAAAGCAATAAATAAGCACATTTGTTTTTGGAATTATTAAGTTTGGTGGACACAGAGATTTTAATAGGATCAAAACAATCAAGACACTTTACTTAGTGATGCACAAATGATAAATATCACAGAAACCCGATTGTCACAGATTATCATTTGTGTGCAGTATAGGTTTAGTAGTAAAACTGTATATCTGTGAAAAATTAGTGGCCATTTCAATGGAAAATGTACTGTCTGTAAATGACAATGTGCTACCACATGATGCTTTAGTTACATTAAAAAATCACCACTTGTCATGTCCATTAAAGGTAGGCGGGTCTCAAAAGTTTGTTGTTCTAAAAAGTGGGTTGTGTTTCTAAAAGGTTTGTGAACCACTGCTGTAGAAGCACACTGTGGCAATTTTCCCGCAGTCCCAGGGCACCTGATGGTTACTGGGCTCAAATTGTAACAAGAAGACCCTTTTACCTCTGGTGTTCCAGAGCTTATCCTATTGCTGGAACCAAAACGGAGCACCTAGTATACTGGTTTATCCCTTGACCCTCAGGAGAGCAAGGTAGAGCGGACTAAGGCTTACTGAGACTCCAAATTTAATCAGGCAAATAACAACTGATAATAAATCAATGTCCAGACAGTGCTTTTGCTTAAAAACAAATTTAAATCACAACACACACTAAATATTATACAGGAAATGTAAAGGCCAAAATTGCATTCACAGTTTTCAGAGGGCATTTTCATGGAGTCAAAGTTACCCAGTTATGACTGCAGTGCCACTCCTAGCTTCTTGCGAGTGGAATGACAAAAAAAGGTGAAACAAATGAAGCTAGTGGGGGTGCAATCTCTGTCCATTTCACAAGATGGTTGAGTCGACATGACTATCATTGAAGTGCAAGGGCTGTCTCTGAGTCGTTTATATACAGGCCTCGAAAAATCATAGAAATGTTAATAAACCTGCAGGTCTAGTGACATGAATAATCGATTTGACCTATCTATAATGTACTTGGCCCCTAATCTGGTCTCATCTTGTGGGATCCTAGCAAATATTTTATTTTACGGAACCCGCCTTTTTTTCATTATCACATATGAGAGCACCTTAAAAAATGCAAGTTCAGCATTTGTGCTGTACAAAAAACTATTTTGTTTGATTTAATAAACTAAACTTTAGCTCCATATATAACAAGCATTGGCATAGCCAATAGGTCTCGCCTTTGGGACCTTATAAGTGTTTAGTTATACAGCACAATATCCTTGGTGCAACAACATCAACTGTTGCATGGCTAAACACTTATAAGGTCCCAAAGGCGAGACCTATTGGCTATGCCAATGCTTGTTATGTTCAGTGGCGTGGAAACCAATTTTTTTTTATTGTTTACATTAATATAAGGACACTGGCTGTATGTGCTGCCTCACACAATTGTTTGTTATCATAAGAAAATTCTTGCGCATGCTTAGCCATTATTGGTACTGCACGTTGTTTAATAGCACATTGCCACATCATTAGTGCTCACGTTTAAAAAATACCTACGAGATCACATAAAGGATTATGGCACCTTCACGAACTTATGTGCTAGGCTAATAGCATACAGTGCACTGTGAACACCAGTATGCATGCCCATGTTAATACTAGACAAACTTTCACAGCCACGGGTTGTTAAATGCTCCCCGTGTTATTTGACACAATTAAATATACCAAATCAGTCAGTCAGGCCTGACTAACTGATAAGGATCGTCCTGTGACAGCTCTATTGAGCTGCTGCACCTCGACGTGCACGCAGCGGAATGCAGCTGGGAATGACGTAAGCATACAGTGATAAGCTGTCTGCTTTCACCGCAGCCGCACTTAATCGTCCAGAAGCTGACAGACGGATGCGCGCTGCTACTTTGAAGGTGAGAGCCCAGATAAAATGTGCACGCAATTAATACCGCCTGCACATTACCCCTGTATTCTGAAATAGTTTTCTTAATTCCACAGTAAGACGACCTTCATTGTCGACTTTGATCATTACGTGAAGGCTCTAACACGAGACTCCAACCGGCTGGTGGATGTCTAACGTGCTCATGTAAAAAAGGTACGCTTTATTTCCATGGCTGTTTTTGAAGGATTTTGTCTTTCATTAAACCGCTTGACACCAATACATTGCTCATTTATATTTTTAGGCTCCAACCGGCTGGTGGAGATCTTCTGAGCAAACGAGGCATTCCTTTTAAAAAGAGGCTTCCTGATTAATAGAACGGAACCCCACCACGTGAATACTTAGTGGAGTACATTATTGGGTTTGAACTACTCCTTATCCTTTCTGGTAAGGGTTTACACCAGATGCTTCCACCGAGCAATTTGGTTATTTTAAATGGATGTCATACGTTGACTAAATGAATTGCCCCTCTCATTTGCAGATTTCATTGACTGAAGTTTCTGCTTTGGTAAGCTATACTCCGGCTACTTAATGCTTGCATTAATTCATAATTGATAGAGCACACCTGACTACTTCCTCTTAAATTAATTTCATAGGCTGTCCACCCCTCCTTCCATAGTCCTGAGGAAGACCCGCTCTGATGCACACCAAATCTGCGCTGTTTCCAGGGTCGAAACGTCAACATTTATCATTGCATATGTCCACACAGTTCTCTTGACCATAAATTGATTCGTGAATGGGTCTTGTATTACATGTGAAACATTAAGACAGGACAAAAATTAAAAATATTCTTTTTATTTTTATGTCACTTACATTTGTCATGTATATAGTGTACTGTTTCTTTCACTATTCATTGTATGTGACTTTATCACCTTAGTCACTTGTTGTCTTGTTGCAATTCATGTGTATCTGTGACAGCCAGTACTGTTTTTTGAAAAATAAGAGTAAATTAATTTTACTTGTGAATTTCTCCTTTTGGTGTGTTCTTCTTTTCCAATTTATTTTTCGTGTATCACAAAAAGAAATTGTGAGACACTCTTTTATCTGTAGTAAATACAGTGTGCACAGTAATTGTACCACCCAACAGAACCAATTGTTCTATATCCTACTAATACCCAGGTTCTGAGGGACAGCGGGTCGCCCATTATTTCTAATGCTGTACCAGTGCAGGTAATTACCTGCAAGGGTTATTTTCTGGAACATTCATTGTTTGTTATCTACACTATACTATGTCAGAAAGAGAGACACTCTTGTATAGTGAGGATTATATAAACAAGCTAATCCAGGAACAGAGTGAACTTAATCTCCTAGGAACAGGGCTTGCTCCTATTGATACTACACTTAATGACAAGCTTTCTAATTTAGAGAGACTAGAAAAGAAACGTATTAGTTCCCGCTTGCATGGTCACCTTCTAACTAAATATTTACAAGCTAATATTATTCCGAAGGGCCTGCAGGTGAGGAACGAACTAGCCATCTCCATTGATATCACCAAATTTCGGGAGGGATTCTCATTTGTGGCCAATAACTGCTCTCGGCACTGGATGGTGCTGGGAGTAGAGACCGCCCTAGAGTATGTCAGAAAGGTTTCTCAAGAAATAGCAGATTTAAAGAAAGAAATATTGGAAGATAAGGCTGTTAATAACGCAAAAGAAGCACTTGAACGAGCTGAAAAAGCAATTGTTGAATTTAACACTATTACACTCAACAAAAAGCTAGACAAATTGAATAAGGACATAAGGTCATACGATAAAAAAGTGACCTAACCATACTTAAGTGACGACTACTACGAACAGGACTCGCAAGGTTTTTACACCAACTGAAGCAGACAGGGCCCACGGAGGTTTGCTACCTTTTCTAATTCATCCTTTGGAAGCGGTTCTGAAAGCGACTCTGATAGGCCCACTACAAGTACCAACAATAGACCATACCAGCAAGGACAACGATTCCAGGAATCCCACGGTACGGTTCCTTTTTTAGGGGAACAAACATGGATGAACAGAGATACAAACTGGGACAGACCAAGGGGATGGAATCGAGGAAGAAACAACCAACGCGGCAACACGAGGGTGAGATTCCAACGGAACGAGAACCACGGGGAAATTCAAATGCGGAGACAGACCTACAGATGGTGACACCGCATACCACTGACCAACAGCATGCGGACGAGAATCCTATAGAACGGGAACCAAGGGGTGACTCAGACGCACAGACTGGCCTGACCCTCAACGATCCCATAGTTAACATCTCGGATTACCATCTATCACCAGCAGAACATGATATTCTAGCCAAGGGCCTATCATTCATCCCCACGGCCCCCCCAAATTCATTTAACATCAAGCTAGAACTACAGCAATTTTTCCGGAAGATACGGTTAAAGTACTACTTCGTGAAGAATGACCAATGGAACAAACGGTCAGCAGCAACGGAATTCAGACCTGCCTCAACCTTCATCCCTGCTGCATGCTTGATGAGTGAGAAGATCCTCGCGTACGAAAAGATTGTACTAGAAGAGGTAATGGATCTTCTTAACAACAGAAATTTCATTAAATACAACATCACCAAGGATGAGAAACAAGCTCTTCACTCACTAAGCAGTAATCAATCAATTGTAGTAAAGGCAGCCGACAAAGGGGGCGCAGTGGTAATTCAGAACACCAATGACTACATCACTGAGATCAACCAACAATTGAGCTGCAAGGAGAGTTACCAACGGATAAATAAGAACCCCACCCAAGAAATATCCTAACTCATTCGGTCACTCACTAATCAGGGATTGACGGAAGGTTTTCTTACTGAACATGAATACAACTTCCTCAACAAAACAGACCCCAGAATACCGACAATATATACACTCCCAAAGATTCACAAGAGCATAGAACATCCACCGGGTCGACCGATTGTCTCCGGGTGTGGATCTATCCTGGAGCCACTGAATCAATTCTTGGATAGTTTCCTGCAGCCTTGGGTCTTGGAGACTCGATCATTTCTTAGAGACACTATGCATACCATTCAACTAGTGGAAAACCAACCCTTTGACAAACAGACACAAATCATGGCAACATTGGACGTTTCATCTTTATACACAAGTATACCACAAGACCAGGCGATCGATGTGATTCGTAAAATACTTGACAGACGACCAGCCCCTTGTTGGATTCCGACTGACTTTCTGGTGGAGCTCTTAAAAATAGCCATGACAAGGAATTACTTCATCTTTCAAGACACCTACTATTACCAATGTAAGGGTGTGGCTATGGGAGCCGGGTTTGCTCCCAGTCTAGCAAACCTCTTCATGGATCATTATGAGGACACCCATATATATGATCTGACTAATCCCTTCCTGAACAACATCACCATCTGAAAGCGATACATTGATGACGTGCTAATGGTTTGGACAGGCACAGAACAGAACCTCATAGACTTTAAAGCATGGCTGAATGGACGATCATCTGATATCCAATTCACAATGACAAACAGCAACGAGACCATCTGCTTTTTGGATCTTACACTACAAATTGAAGAGGACAGAATTCTTACAACTCTATACAGAAAACAGACGGAGCGAAATACCATCCTAAAGTATGATTCACATCATCCAAGGAACCTTAGAGACAATTTGCCTTCTGGGCAGTTTTTGAGGCTGCAACGGAATTGCTCAAAAAGGGCTGATTTCTTCAAGGAAACAGATGTCCTCATCACAAGACTGAGAGATCGTGGTTATCCAAAAGGTTTGCTCAACCGCGCCAGAAAGAGGGCTTGGTATCGCCCACGTGAAACTCTTCTTGAGGTACAACCTACCGTAGAAAAAATGGACAAATTGGTTTGTGTAACCACCTTTATACACAGAGCCATGAAATCAAGAAGGTGATAAAGAAATACTGGAACCTGGTAGGCACAGAAATTAACACCAAAGAAGAACCTCTCTTTGCGTTCAAGCGAGCAAGAAATATCATGGACTATGTTGTCAGTTCTTATTTAGAAACCACCAGAACCCCCGACATCAGACAACAACTGAATTTGCCACCCTTGATGGGCCATTTCAAATGCAGCAATTGCAAAGCCTGCGACTTTTCCGTGACAGGCTCATCCTTTCAACACCATGGCAAAACATATTCCCTAACACAACACACCAACTGTAATAGCTGTAACGTAATTTACGCTATAAGATGCCCATGTGGGAAAATGTATGTAGGCCAGACTACCCAAAAGGTGAAAACAAGGATCCTCCAACATCGCAGCAGGATCCGTTGCAAGGTACAGGGTGCTCCCCTAGTTGACCATTTTTCAACAAGTGGCCACACTGCAGATGATCTAGAATGGTGGGCACTAGAGAAAATCACCCTACACCCTAGGGGTGGCAATATACTCTCAACCCTCAGTCTAAAAGAGTGTAGGTGGATCCATACCCTTGACTGGGTAAACCTGGGTTTAAACGAACAAGAGGAGACGTATAGACAGATGGTTAGGCTCTAGCTCGCCTAATGGTCCTAGATCTGCCCCTTCAGTTCCCTGGGAACATGTGAAGTAAAATGTACTATTTACAAGATCACCTTCATCTCAGAAATGTACATATAGTCGGTCTTTAACCCACCCATGGGGGTAAATATGTATAAACAAATTTGATGTGTAATCAATGTCAGTCTCCATCTTTTCGTTCAATCTGAAATGTTTATTGTTTTCATTAATATAAGGGTTGACATAGGTATAAACTGTATAAACTGCTTTGCATTACGTAATTGTGGAATATATCACTGTTTCCAAGTTTACATGTAGTTGGTCCCCAGATAACCCATGGATGTAAATGTCTAAACCATTTTTATGTTCATGGCGTGAAAACATTTTTTTTTATTGTTTACATTATTATAAGGACAATGGCTGTATGTGCTGCCTCACACAATTGTTTGTTATCATAAGAAAATTCTTGCGCATGCTTAGCCATTATGGTGTCCTAGGTTCCCTGGACACACGCTGTCATAGGACACCGAACCACACAAATGAGTAGTAGGAGGCAGTAGTGATAGGGGTGGGAGGTCCGTTTAATTCTGCACACAAGGGTAACAGGGGTCACAGTCTCTTCTCGGCCCACGGAAGGGCGTGAGGGACAAAACAATACAGTCTTTGCAGTCTCTGTGGCTTCCGGACGGCAAGGACGGCTGCGGCTTCCTTCCAGCTCCAGCAGCAAAACGTCGCGTTGGTTCGGAGGGGGGGTGGAAAGAAAACAAAATAGAGCCACGGGTATTCTGTTGGAGAGTGAGAGGCAACGTGGTTCACCTGTGAGGAGGAGGAGTCTGCCTGCGGTCTGCAGTCCGAGCAAGCGAGCGAGCGAGCGAGCGGAGTGAAGCAAGCAACGCCGGCGTGAAGTTTGTGACCGGAGCCGGTGGCTGGAGCCGGGGCTGGGGTCGAGGCGGGTTGAGCGAGTATAGCGAGTGGAGCTGGTGTGGCGGCTCCCGCTCTCCCGGCTCTTGCTTTTCCTTTGCATCCGGCCGAGGTAAACACCAATTTTACCGGAAGGAGCTGGAGTGGAGTTGTGAGAGGTGCCGGAGCTAGATCATCGGGTTGAGCAGGTAATGCGAGACGCTCCCCTGCCCCCTCGCACTCATTTCGGTGGATCTGTGCCACTGTACTGTACCTCGGCAAGAGTGGCTTGCTCGCCATAGTAGCCAGTCTCAAAGGCTCTAAAAGCTGCCGGAGAATATTGTAACATTGTAACATTGCACCATACAGCGCCAATTGGCATTACCGGTCATCAGTGAGCAGTGGTGGCTTAGCAACGAGTGCGGTCACCGGTAGTTGGTGGCCGTGAAGTGCGTGACTCCGGTAGACCGCGGAGGCGACCCGACCAGGTTTAGGTGCAGCCTGCGGCCCGACGCAGTCTTTTGCTCATCAACAGACACGGGAGCGCGGCCCCGCTACCGGAGGCCGCTGAGTGTTGTGCCCGGGTGCGTCTATTGAGGCGGCCCAACTAGGTTGGGTGCAGCTGTGGCGCCCCAGTGTGCCCTGCTCCGGATCCAGACTTTGACCCGACCCTGACCCCGATTCCTCGCTCCCCCGCGGCCCCCCTCCCCGCTGAACTTATTTTAAGACTCAGGCAAGAATTGTCATTTTTGACCTTTTGAAATCCGGACCGCTTATCCGATTGGTTAGTCTTACCACTGCCACTATTGCCTTTATTAAGAAACCAAGCTCCTCTGTTGTTCTAATTACATACTACACCTTTGCGACCGCCAACTGTTATTGCCTAGGCGGCATAAGATGCTGTAAAAACTGAGGATTAAAAGGATATTTTACTCAATTTATTCAAACTAGTCCGCTTCACCCAATGCCATTAGGCATTGATCAACGCAAGAAGGGGAACAGGAGGCTTAATTTGTCATACCTTCCACAGTGTTGGAAATTGCCTTATAAACTAAGACATACTCTCCCCTACAAATTGGGGGACAGATCGGCCAAAAGCCACCACAGGTACAGCAACATTCAAACCGCCTTACAGTCGGGGGAACAAATGACAAAGGGAAAACCCAACACTAGGACGGGGAAGCTAATCAATATAGGCAGTGGAAGTAGGCCAATAACAAGGGGGAGAAAACGGGCCGAGCTTATAGCGCAACTACAACTCTCAAATTCAGCACCAATCTCCAAATTAAATAGCAACACAATCCGTCAATACTTTATGCCGACAACACCCGGTCTGATACCCGGCCATAAAAAACAGGGAATGAGTGACACTAACACCAGGGTAATAACACACTCAACTGCCAGACGTCAGCAAAGGACAGGCCCAGACTCAGGGCCGGGAGTCTGGAACAAAGGGAATCTAAACCATTCTCTGTCCAAGAGAATAGCAGAGAAATGGGGGAGCCGGACTAGGACTTGGAGACCAAAAAAGGGCTGAACAATTACGACAGACTGAGCATCCAGAGCCACAGGAGAAGAAGCAGGATGCATCACTGGAAACATCTAGCCCTTCCCTACTTAATGGAAAAGAGCAATTCTCAGCTGGGCAGGAATCTCCAGAAATTCTGGAGATTTCATCAGTACTAGATCATCTGGACTCCAGGGGTAAAACGATAGATGTAACAATCGAGGGAAAACTGGAAGTTATGGAGATTTCGTCAACACTCGAACAAGTAAAAGGAGATAATCATAAAATTCAAGAGTGGACCACAGAACCCACACAAGTGGACTGTGGAACTTACCAGCATATTTCGCCCCCATCATTGGATCAGCGACAAAGTTCATCAGTAATTAAAAGTCTCACTTTTAATCAAAGCTTGCAAGCTGACGCAAGAGGAACAAGCAGAGAACAACTATTCACGTGTACAAAACCTGCTGCATACTATGGTTGAAACAAAATGTACTCCATATAGTGGATGCTATAATCAAAACTCCCTGTTGTCTTCAATAAACTCCACACTAACAACAGCCATTAATGCGCTTACGTGGCAAACACAGAAATTGGAAATACAAATGGACACAATGCAGGCGCTAGCAATCGCCATGATTAATATTGAAACTAAAATCGATGCTTTAAATGAAAAATTGGAATCATCGACGTCACAACCAACCACGAGCTGCATGTGCCTTCCAATTGTGGAGAAGCTCAGTTCATTACCTGAGGTTTTAACATCTATTGTTGCAGAATTAAAGCAAAGACAGCAGGTTACTATAACTCAACCACCTCAACCACATCAAAGTATAATTGAAAGCCCTTCAAAAGAGAGTGGAAAAAAGGAATGAATAATTCAATGGACATGGCTAGCGCTCCCGTTGTGATACATCAAAAGGCAAGGGAAAAGAAGGGAGCAACTTATTTTGCGGGCAATATTTGCCCAGTAGAAAACACTCAATAGGCACTAACAAACGTACTTTGTGCTTGGATACACCCCCAACTTCTTCGCAGTTGGCAGTAACGTCTAGCCAAAATACAGCTGTTAATGAGGAAAACATAGGTGGCAACATCTGGCATATCAACCCAGACGGGGCCACTGACTTGGAGTATGCCACAGAACCCTCCAAAACCCTTTCTAGAAGGGCAAAAAACGCTTGAAAAAACACGCTAAAAATATTTAAAAAACAACCGAGTAAAAGAATTATTGCCGGGCCTGAAGGTTCCAAATGACATCCAGAGTCAAGAAACAAATGTCAGAAAAGGAATAACACAAACCAATCAGGATTCACAGAAACTCTTTCCGATCTTCCAAAAGGATAACCGAATAAATAACAAGCATGCACCCAAAGTAACTGCAACCCTGAACATCGAGGAAACCTTAGTTAAACATAAAAAGGAACAACTACAACAAGAACCAAAATTGGCTTCGCTTATAATTATCCCAGATGGTTTTAGGGTAGAGCAGTCACAGGGAACACAGCGTGAAAATTGGCACGAAGCCCCAGAGGGAGGAATGCCACCAATAACATCAACGCTTGACAACGCGCCTCTGGGATCTCAAAATGTCATCAACGATTTAGGTATAGAGGCAACATCTATACAAAGTGGGGTAACACACTACTCAGTCAATAGACAAACGCCACAAGAATATAAGAATGCAGAGAATTACACCATAATTTTTACACCAGAATACACCTCACGTGGAATTGCAGATACGCTAAATAGGTCCAACATTTTACAAATTCTAAAATATATCCCTGAACTTTCATCCGTCACAACGGAAGATCTCATCCAAGTTCAATTCAAAAAGGTAGGTAATGACACATTAAGAGAATCAACTATACTAAAATGGAATAGCGCATCCATACCACAAAGAATTATGAAAGAGAGGGAGCAACTCGCGACTTGGGGAATTAACGTTCACATGCCTATGGTGGAGAGATACCCATTTATGCTAAAAAGGGTACTCTACCCAAAATCAATAAAGAGTCCACGAAAGTCCATCTTAAGGGGGCAAAATATGCTGCCCGAACCACAGCATTCCCCAATTTAAGGATATACTCTTCACCTAACTCCAGACAAATAAGGCAAATGTGCTCCTAGCACACAAGGTAATGTCCGTTCCAGCATCAATTCGAGTAACTCACTGAAAGTAATATCATGGAATGTTTTTGGGCTAAAATCGACTCTACACAACAAAGTAGCATTCGAATTTTTACAGTCTGGGGACCTTTATGCCTCCAAGAAACCTGGCTGTTAGCCCCTGAGGTGATTCCGGGGTTCATGGAATTTCAGCAGCCAGCAAAAAAATTTAATATATTTGGGAGACCTTCGGGGGCCTATCGATATATATCCGTATTAGCAGTAACATAAAACAAAATCTCTACTCAAAACGGATATGGTTCAAGTAGTACTATTGGAAGGTATGAAATTAAATGGACGCCCAATAAAGATTGTACTCATGAACATTTATTTCAATAATAAAGAGTTCCCTAGACTGAGCTATATGAGAGGACTAGTGGATACGCTCGAAGAACTACTTAGTAGTAACCCAAACTGCGGGATCATAATGGCTGGTGACTTCAACACCCAATATCTTGGGATGGAGCAGGACGAAAGATGGCCTAAAGATAAGGTGGGAACTGTAATGAATTCATTTTTAAACATGTATAGATTAAAATCAACACAAACAAGTCAACGGTCGGCAGACACCCCGTTTAAAGACCTGCAGGGGAGGATCAAATCAACAATTGATTACATATTCGTGTGCTGTACCTTGCATGGCCAGGTGAAGGAATTTCAAAACCCAATTATCCAGAGCAGCGATCATTTGCCACTGGCTATCGTTATTGCACTTCAAACAGTCAGGCCACAGGCCACCGCCCTTTCGGGCAAAACAAACGGGGAAGAATTATATGTTCTACCACGGAGAATAAAGTGGAACAAAATAGATACATCAGCCCTAAGTGGGTGGAAAAGCGATTGGCCGAGAATAGCAGAGGAATTCTCTAGAGGTAATATCACTGAGAACTGGATTAAATTAGTAGCAAAGGTATACTACCTTCTGATGGGAAAACAAGGAAGGCATCTATCAAAACCCAGAGTAAGCCCTTGCAAAAAACAAACACAGAGCATAAAAATAGAACAAAGTAAGAGGCAACTTAGAACAGCTACACGCACCCATAAGCAAGAGGGAAAAAGGAAACATACCAGAATCTCCTGCTAGCCAGGAAAACGCACAGGAGAAATATATGGGATCATAAAAGAAAACTACAAGACGCAGAATGGCTCCACGTTTTTACTTTGCTGACTCCAAGCAAACAAGCGGAGTTCTGGTCATATATCAACCGGCTTTCAGGGTGCGAACATGATCGACGGAACGTGGTTGCCAGCGACATATGGATAACGCATGTAACCAAATTATTCCATGGAGCCCTTAATTTATCAACACCTGGTCTGCAAAAGCTCCCTACATCAGCTGGCTCCCCTGATAAACTTCCAGCACTAACAGAAGACACACTCGGGCCCCAGACTGAGGGTAGATTGGCAATCTTTGAGGGTACGTCTGAGCCATTGCTCTTGGGAAACCGTGTGACGGTAACCCTCGAGGAGACGTTTGAGCCATCGACCACAGAAAACTGTGTGAGGGCAATCTTAAAAAATATAAGAAAAGATGGGGCCCCTGGCCCAAATGGCCTACCAGGCCATCTCTTCAAAGAAGATTGCGACTTTTGGGGACCGGTACTCACACCACTCTACCAGCATTGTCTGATGAACACCACAGTTCCGGAGAGTTGGAAAGGCTCTATACTGCAACCCATCCACAAAAAGGGAGATCATGGGGACCCTGCGAATTATAGGCTTATTGCCCTCCTGGATATCGAGGCAAAAGGCTATGCCAGCCTTCTTTTACAGGACCTGCAGGACTGGGCTAACGAAAATGAAATCTTACCCGTGTATCAATCGGGATTTAGACCAGGAGCATCCACCACGGACAACATTTTAGCTCTCTCATATCTGATAGAACAGTCCATGCAGAAAAAGGCGCTTCCCCTCTTTGCGTGTTTCGTGGACTATACTGCGGCTTTTGATGGCGTAAATCGGAGTCTGTTGTGGCGCAAACTGCAAGACTGGGGGATTCCGGCGAGCCTGCTGAAAGCAATAGTCAGCCTTTACACTGGAACGTGGGTACGGGTAAAAATCACGATGAATTCCGCCACTAGAAAGATTCCCACAGTTAGAGGGCTAAAACAAGGCTGTGTATTGGCCCCTTGCTCTTTAACTTGTACACGGCAGACCTCGGAAAAAGATATTTAAAGCGAATCTCTTACCCCTAAAATAGGCTTAAACAGATTACCTCTACTCCAGTATGCAGATGATATGGTGCTATTAGACCACACTAAGGTGGGCATGCAAAGATTATTAGATGCTTTAAACACCTACAATAATAATAATGAACTTCAAGCAAATGCAGGAAAGACAAAGGTAGTAGTATTTGGAAAATATACCAACAAACTTAAACAACAATGGAGATTGGGTAATTTAAACATACTAACAGTGACCAAATACAACTACCTGGGTGTATGGCTGATGAGCAATGGGAAGCCAACAGCGCAAATTGCGGCCGTGGAAACCAAAGCTAAAGCAGTGACGTTTGCCTTGTGCAAACTTCATTCTAAGCTATGTAGCCCATCAACGAAATCAATCAGAAAGGTCATAAACGCCAAAATGCTACCATCAATCACTTACGGCCAGATAGCATTTCCAGCGGCTTTCACCAACACTATGGAGCAGCTCAACTGTCGTGCATTTAAGCGTATATTTCAGATCCCCGCCTATGCCCGAAACTTTCTGGTGCGATTGGAATTTGGTCTGAATAGACAGAGCTACGAGCACTGGGCTTCCATGGTTCGGTTTTATCGCGGGGTGTGCGCTGCACCTCCGCACACAATGAAGGCAATTGTAAAGCTTATCTTTATGGAAGGAAACAACTCATGGAGCAAAGGTCTGCATACAGCTTGCTCCGAATTGCGCCTCGATAAGTCTAAATTAACGGACTTCATTCATCAGCCTGGTATCCTAAAATCCATATTGAAAAAACAAGTAAGATCTTTATCAAAAGAAGACGATATGAAGGAATTGTATGCCTCCAGTAGTAATATTAGGATACTTGCAAGCTCTTATGAAGATCAATTATGGCAGCCATATCTCGACGCTTCATTAAATAAATCAATTTTGAAGCAAATCTTCATAGCAAGACTTATGGTTCTGCCCATTAAGGACATTAACAGGCGCTGGAATACCTTAGCGGAAATAACAACTTGCAGACTTTGTCATAAATATGAGGAATCTCTGGTCCATATAATTTGCACATGTCAACGTTTATTATTTGCACGACGCACTTTATTGAAACCTCTCTTTTGAAACATGGAGCGAGGACTTGCGCTGAAGCCATGAAACTCCTCTTTAAACTGGAAATTCCAATGGACTTGGCACGGTTCGCTAAGTTTATACACAAGGTTGAGGAACTTTTAAGAAAAGAAGTATAGATCTTGATTGTTTTAAATGAATTTATCATGTAGTAAGTACTTGTGTTTTATCCAGGACTGCATACTGTGTATTTTATTGAATTGGTACTGTGCCGCCCACTTAGCTTTGGTATCACATAAGCTAATACCTTAATTTCATGATGAATGCACTTCTAAGTTGTGGTCCACTAGATTGTCACAAAACCACTATATAATAGGAAGGATCCATCAGTATTGAATTGTTTCATTGGTCCTATACTATTTTATTGGTTTTATCTTGTTTTAAGTATAGCACATAAAAAGAAAGTAAATATATATATGTATATGTATATGTATATATATATATATATATATATTTTATTTAGCGAACATGTATGATATTACTTAACTAGGCATGTATTTATATGAAATAGGTAAGTTTTGTTGAGATTTTATTGGAATTTTTGTAACAATTTTTGTTAATTGATACAATAAAAATTATTCATTCATTCATTCACTGGTGTGCACAACGGAGCTACACAGCAAGAGGGAAGGGTCGGTGTGAGGGGTCACCCATACTGCCACCATGTACGAATGGTGAGAGAGAAAGAGTGCGGTGCCCACCCTTGTTAACTCACCCGTTCCCTCCCGTGATAAAGAAAAGCCCCGTAGACGCTGACGTACCTGCTCCAGCCACACTCCTCCTGGAGCGTGGCGGGGCGGTGCACGGTGTCGTTGGCCTCCCAGCACTGGTCCCGTTCCTGGCGTCTTCTCCTCGGCTTCCTGACCTCCGGATGGTGCAGACCCCCGCGACGGCTCCTCCGGCTCTCTTCCTCCGTTGTCCTCCTCGGCTCGGTCTCCGGCATCCGCTCTCCTTCCGGGTTCTTGTCCTTCCCCTTTAGCCACGATGAAGTCTCCTGATAGGCGGGGAGGATCCGACGTCCCGCCTCCGGACCCAACCTCCGCTGGCTCCCAAGTCGGATTTAAAGGGCCAGGCCAGTCCTGTTCATGAAGGAGGCGTAAATCGTCAATGCCCTGTTCGGACTGTGGGGCCCACCCAGGGACATCGTGACACAAACCCCCCTGGGATTCCCCGTTCGGGGAAAGAGGATAGCGGGAAAGAAAGTCTGCATTCCCTGCTCCGAGCCCTTACGGTGACGAACCTCGAACTGGAAGGGTTGCAGAGCCAGGAACCATCGGAGCACGCGGTCGTTGCAACTCTTGTTCCGCTGCAGCCAGGTCAAGGGAGCATGGTCAGTGAAGAGAACAAAGGGCCTCCCCTCGAGGTAGTAGCGCAGTTTGTCTATTCCCCACCTCACAGCTAGGCATTCCTTCTCAATCGTAGGATAGGCCTTTTCCCTGGGAAACAACTTCCTGCTGATGTAAACGACAGGCCGTTCCGCCCCCTCACTGTCGAGCTGGGACAACACGGCCCCGATACCCGCCCCAGAGGCGTCCGTTTGAAGAAGGAAGGGTTTTTGGAAGTCGGGGGTCATGAGGACAGGGGAAGTCGTCAAGGAGGTCTTAAGGGAACAAAAGGCCTGGCATTCAAGGTCCGAGGGGGTGCGTAATCGTGAAGGAGAAGCAGATTTCTGTAGGAGATCCGTGAGGGGAGCAGCAAGCTTGGAAAACTGGGGAATAAATCGTCGATAATAACTGACTAACCCCAGGAAAGCCCTAAGGTCGCGTCTGGTAGAAGGGAAGGGAGTGTTCTGGATGGCCTTCACTTTCTCCATCTGGGGTTCTATCATGCCTTTCCCCAAGACATACCCTAAATACTTGACTTTCTGAAAAGCGAACCTGGACTTCTTCGTGTTGATGTGTAAGTGAGCAAGTCCGAGTTCGATAAGGACGGCCCGGAGATGCTGTAGATGTTCATGCCATGAGTTGCTATATACCACTATATCGTCCAGATAGGCAGCGGCGTAGGACAGGTGAGGTGCTAACACCTTGTCCATCAGTCTCTGGAAACGGGCCGGCGCCCCATGCAGCCCAAACCGGAGGACGGTAAAGTGGTATAAGCCCTCGGGTGTAGCAAAGGCTGTTTTCTCCTGGTCTAGAGGATTTAAGGGTATCTGCCAATAGCCCTTGGTGAGGTCAATTGTGGAGATGTACCGGGCCTCACCAAGGCGCTCTATCATCTCGTCAACCCGAGGTAGGGGATACCCGTCTTGTTTCGAGATACGGTTTACTGCTCGAAAGTCAATACAAAACCGGATGCTGCCATCCGGTTTTGGTACGAGTCACAATTGGGGAACACCAATTGCTCCTCGAGGGTACTATGACGCCGGTTTTGAGCATTTGTGAGATTTCGCTTTGGAGAGCACGTCGTCTGGCTTCGGGAACCCTATAGGGTTTTGTCTGACCACAACACCTTCCTGGGTCGGGATGGAGTGTTCTGCCAAATGGGTCCTACCAGGGAGATCGGAAAAGACGCTCTTGTGGCTAAGGAGGAGCTGCTTGATCTCTTTGCCCTCTCTGTCTGTCAAGTCTTTGTTGATCAAGGTGTCATGGACGGTGTTGTCGGGACACTCTACCGTGGATACGCTATGTGTCTGGGCCGGTGGAGGTCCCAGCCATTTTTTTAGCAAGTTTATGTGATACATCTGTGTTTTTCGATGTGTAAGGGTTAGGATATAAGTGGTTTTGCTTATCTTTCTTTTGACCTGAAATGGTCCCTGCCATTCCTTCTTCAGCTTGTGTGATGACGATGGAAGGAGTACTAAGGCCCAGTCCCCTACATCTAACTCACGCCACTTTTTCCCTTTATCGTAAAAGTGTTTCTGCCTTCGTTGGGCCTCTGCTAAGGATTCGTGAGCTAGGGTTCTCAATTTATGCAAACGGGACTTGACTTGGTTTGCATAGTCGAGCAAGGCCTGGGCTTCCCGTACCCCCTCCTTTTCCCAACTCTCCTTTGTTATCTCAAGCAGTGTTCGGGGCTTCCGGCCAAAAAGGAGCTCAAAAGGGGACATCCCGAGACTGCTTTGGGTTTGGCTCCGGAGTACGAAGAGTGCTAAAGGCAGTAGCTGGTCCCAGTTTCTCCCATCCCCAGTCAGCATTTTCTTAAGAGTGAGCTTAAGAGTGCCGTTGTAGCGTTCTACAAGGCCGTCTGTCTGGGGATGGTAGACTGATGTCTTTATGTGTCGGATGTTTAGCTCCTTGCACACCTGCCTCATCAATTTCGAAACAAAGGGAGACCCTTGGTCGGTGATGATGTCACGGGGAAACCCCATTCTCGAAAAGACCTCAATGAGTCGTTGGGCTATTGCGTTGGACGTGGCTGCCCTCAAGGGAAACGCCTCCTGGTTTCTTGTGGCATAGTCAACTATGACCAGGGCGTATAGGTAGCCCCGGCGAGATTTAGGAAGGGGTCCTATAAGATCCATACCTATTCTGTCGAATGGCTTCCCGATGATGGGAAGGGGATTTAGTGGTACGCTCGGTGGGACGTAAGGATTTTTCTTCTGGCATACCTGGCACTCCTGACAGTATTTACGTACTTGTGCATAGACACCAGGCCAGAAAAAGTTCTGCAGTATGGACTGAGCTGTTTTTTCGGCCCCGCAATGTCCGGCTAGGAGATGAGCGTGGGCAAAAAAAAGGACCTGGTCTCTGAATTCGGTAGGCACCAATAGTTGGGGCTCTACTCCGTCCTTGGCCACCCTGTAAAGTAGTCCATTTTTCTCAAGAAAACAAGGATAAGTTCGTTGTCGGGACTGTTGTGTTTCCTTAGCGTTCTGCCAGGCATTGGTGAGAGTAGCGTCGTTGAGTTGGGCCGTCCTAAAATGAGTGTCGATGGCCCAAGGTTCTGAGGTCAGGAGGCTGTCAAGGGGCCTGTCAGTCTGTGGAGAAGGTGATAGTGCTTCAAGCATGAGGGTAGAAAAACAGGGGTTATCTATTCCTAGAATTAAAGACTCAGGGAGATAAGGCAAAACCCCCACGTCTATCTGGACCCCAACCCCCAGTTTCGTTGTGAGAGAAACCCGAGCCAAAGGATACTCTTTCGTATCGCCATGCACACACCTTATCCTGACTGACCTGTTGGGAATTAGTGAAGAGGAGGACAGGAGTTCCTTTCTCACCACTGACTGTTTGCAGCCTGAATCTAGAAGCACTGTTATATGTTGTCCATTCACACAAACACTCACATAAAAAACCGGACCCGTTTCCTGGGCGTAAAGGATGGAGCGAGGAAGGTAGCTCACGTCCATAGGTTCGTCCTCCGTCTTTTCCCTTTTCTTCCTACAGTACCTAGCAATATGCCCCGACTCCCCGCACTCAAAGCACTGAGGCCCTGGGTTAGGAAAGGCATCAGGCTTTCCATATCTGGACTTATGAGGTTCATATGGTGGCTTTGCGGCTTTCTTTTCCGGCTTCCCAACAAGCGACATCCTGGTTTGTCTTTCTGGTTCCCTCAAAGGTGCTCGACCCTGTGCCCTAGAAAAGGAAGTAGCCATCTCTATGGCATGTGCCAATGTTAAACCGGCATGTTGTCGTAACCACCGTTGTGTGCTATATGGCAGAGCCTCAAGGAATTGTTCTAAATATATTTTGTCCATGATCTCCTCACGGGTGGAATCTAAGGGTTTTAACCAGCGATCTGCAGCGTCTTTCAGTCTGTAGAACAACGTTTTCGGGTTGTCACCCGGCATACCCCTTTCTTGTCTGAATTTTAGACGGTGGGCTTCTTCGTCGACTCCCAGCCTATCCAGGATGAACTGTTTTATGTGGCCGTAGACCGCAGTCCCATCTCTGTTGGCCATCTGGTATGCGGCCTGAGCTTCGCCAGTGAGTAAAGGGGCTAAGTGGAATGGCCATCGATCCCCAGGCCAAGCACTGGCCCTAGCAGCCCTTTCAAAATTAAGAAAAAAAGAAATGGGATCGTCGCCGGGTACGTATTTTTGTAGGGGGACTACAGTACCGGGCAAGGAGGCTGTTCTTCCTTGCCCCAGGGCTGCCACCAATTGTGACTGACCCTCAGCTAATTTGGTGAGGTTCTCCGCATGTGTCTGTATAGTGGATGTAAAGACGGCTCTGTCCATTTCCACTTGATTGGCGGTTCTTTCCAAGGCGTGCTCCAGATTGCTCTGTCCCTCTTTCATCTGGGCGATAAGGTGTTCCATCTTGTTTCAGATGGTGGTATCTCCTATCTGGCTCACCAAGTTGTCCTAGGTTCCCTGGACACACGCTGTCATAGGACACCGAACCACACAAATGAGTAGTAGGGGGCAGTAGTGATAGGGTGGGGAGGTCCGTTTTAATTCTGCACACAAGGGTAACAGGGGTCACAGTCTCTTCTCGGCCCACGGAAGGGCGTAGGGACAAAACAAAACAGTCTTTGCAGTCTCTGTGGCTTCCGGACGGCAAGGACGGCTGCGGCTTCCTTCCAGCTCCAGCAGCAAAACGTCGCGTTGGTTCGGAGGGGGGAAAGAAAACAAAATAGAGCCACAGGTCACTGGTGTGCACAACGGAGCTACACAGCAAGAGGGAAGGGTTGGTGTGAGGGGTCACCCAGACTGCCACCATGTACGAACGGTGAGAGAGAAAGAGTGCGGTGCCCACCCTTGTTAACTACCCGTTCCCTCCCCGTGATAAAGAAAATCCCCGTAGACGCTGACGTACCTGCTCCAACCACACTCCACCTGGGGCGGGGCGGTGCACGGTGTCGTTGGCCTCCCGGCACTGGTCCCGTTCCTGGCGTCTTCTCCTCGGCTCCCCGACCTCCGGATGGTGCAGACCCCCACGACGGCTCCTCCGGCTCTCTTCCTCCGTTGTCCTCCTCGGCTCGGTCTCCGGCATCCGCTCTCCTTCCGGGTTCTTGTCCTTCCCCTTTAGCCACAATGGAGTCTCCTGATAGGCGGGGAGGATCCGACGTCCCGCCTCCGGACCCAACCTCCGCTGGCTCCCAAGTCGGATTTAAAGGGCCAGGCCAGTCCTGTTCATGAAGGAGGCGTAAATCGTCAATGCCCTGTTCGGACTGTGGGGCCCACCCAGGGACATCGTGACATATGGGTACTGCACGTTGTTTAATAGCACATTGCCACATCATTAGTGATCACATAAAGGATTATGGCACCTTCATGAACTTATGTGCTAGGCTAATAGCATACAGTGCACTGTGAACACCAGTATGCATGCCCATGTTAATACTAGACAAACTTTCACAGCCACGGGTTGTTAAATGGTCCCCGTGTTATTTGACACGATTAAATATACCAAGTCAATCAGTCAGGCCTGACTAACTGATAAGGATCTTCCTGTGACAGCTCTATTGAGCTGCTGCACTCGACGTGCACGCAGCGGAATGCAGCTGGGAATGACGTAAGCATACATTGATAAGCTGTCTGCTTTCACCGCGGCCGCACTTAATCGTCCAGAAGCTGACAGACGGATGCGCGCTGCTACTTTGAAGGTGAGAGCCCAGATAAAATGTGCACGCAATTAATACCGCCTGCACATTACCCCTGTATTCTGAAATAGTTTTCTTAATTCCACAGTAAGACGACCTTCATTGTCGACTTTGATCATTACGTGAAGGCTCTAAAACGAGACTCCAACCGGCTGGTGGATGTCAAACGTGCTCATGTAAAAAAAGGTACGCTTTATTTCAATGGCTGTTTTTGAAGGATTTTGTCTGTCATTAAACCGCTTGACACCAATACATTGCTTATTTATATTTTTAGATTCCAACCGGCTGGTAGAGATCTTCTGAACAAACGAGCATTCCTTTTAAAAGAGGCTTCCTGATTAATAGAACAGAACCCCACCTCGTGAATACTTAGTGGAGTACATTATTGGGTTTGAACTACGCCTTTTCCTTTCTGGTAAGGGTTTACACCAGATGCTTCCACCAAGCAATTTGGTTATTTTAAATGGATGTCATACGTTGACTAAAAGAATTTCCCCTCTCATTTGCAGATTTCATTGACTGAAGTTTCTGCTTTGGTAAGCTATACTCCGGCTACTTATTGCTTGCATTAATTCATAATTGATAGAACACACCTGA
Organism: Calotriton arnoldi; assembly: GCA_963921515.1. Lineage (NCBI taxonomy): Eukaryota > Metazoa > Chordata > Amphibia > Caudata > Salamandridae > Calotriton > Calotriton arnoldi. Next base: position 45,935 of record CAWUFW010012770.1, read on the forward strand.
CTACTTCCTCTTAAATTAATTTCATAGGCTGTCCACCCCTCCTTCCATAGTCCTGAGGAAGACCCGCTCTGACGCACACCAAATCTGCGCTGTTTCCAGGGTCGAAACGTCGACATTTATCATTACACATGTCTACACAGTTCTCTTGACCATAAATTGATTCGTGAATGGGTCTTGTATTACATGTGAAACATTAAGACAGGACAAAAATTCAAAAAATATTCTTTTATTTTTATGTCACTTACATTTGTCATGTATATAATGTACTGTTTCTTTCACTATTCATTGTATGTCACTTTATCACCTTAGTCACTGTTGTCTTGTTGCAATTCATGTGTATCTGTGACAGCCAGTACTGTTTTTTTGAAAAATAAGAGTAAATTAATTTTACTTGTGAATTTCTCCTTTTGGTGTGTTCTATATACTACTAATACCCAGGTTCTGAGGGACACCGGGTCGCCCCATTATTTCTAATGCTAATCAAGTGTTCAGGCTGCTCTTGAATGGGAGTTACTTAATGCTGAATGATCAATGTTGTGGGATGCTTCCAGGCATCGCATATCTAGTCACAGTAAGTACCAGGGTTACTTGTTGTATGCAAGTATTGTTTCCACCGACCCACACAGTCAGGGACCATTAAATATAATGGGGTTACCCTGTATCCCTCAGAACCTGGGTATGCAGTAATGAGCTACAAACAGTTCTGTTGGGTGAACGAAATCTCCTCAAGGGGAATTGTAAAATAATGTTTTTCTTTAAACATTAAACACTATGAGGGCCTATAAATGATCCCTCAAACATGTGTGAAACTTCTCCTACTCAAAAAACACATATCTTTAAAGAAAAATGATTGATGAAAACTACTGACACAACACAACCATTTACTTGTTTTAAATATATTATTTTTCATATATCAAAACATGTATATCTATCTTTTTTCATATTTCTCTCTTCGACGGCTGTCCAGAAAACATAAAGAACAATACATCACAATAACATATATATAGTGAAAATCACAAATCTCCCAGTGATCACATACACAAACATGAGACCTTGGAACCACAAATAATCAAAATGTCCCAAAAATGTTTTGCTCAGTGTATCCTTATATCTTCTTTACATATTCCAAGGATAGCTGACATAGGACATAACCTAATGTCATCGACGTTTCGACCCTGTGATCAAGTGTTATTCACTATACATCATGGCGGGTCTTCCTCAGGACTAAAACAGACTGAAGGGCAGCCTTAAATGTATTCAAAGAAAGACACATATGGCGTGTCCAAAACGGTATCCATTAGTTATGTAACATGACATCCTAAACCCCAGCCCATATAAGGATGTTATTGTGATGTATTGTTCTTTATGTTCTCTGGACAGGGTCCAAACGTCAATGACATTACGTTATGTCCTATGTCAGCTATCCTTGGAATATGTAAAGAAGATATAAGGATACACTGAAGAAAACATTTTTGGGACATTTTGATTATTTGTGGTTCCAAGGTCTCATGTTTGTGTATGTGATCACTGGGAGATTTGTGATTTTCACTATATATATGTTATTTTGATGTATTGTTCTTTATGTTTTCTGGACAGCCGTCGAAGAGAGAAATATGAAAAGATAGATATACATGTTTTGATATATGAAAAATAATATATTTAAAACAAGTAAATGGTTGTGTTGTGTCAGTAGTTTTCAGAAATCATTTTTCTTTAAAGATTTGTATTTTTTGAGTAGGAGACGTTTCACACGTTTGAGGGATCATTTATAGGCCCTCATAGTATTTAATGTTTAATGAAAAACATTATTTTACAATTCCCCTTGAGAAGATTTCGTTCACCCGACAGAACCGTTTGTAGCTCACACAATCAGGGAGGCGCCGTTATGGCCTTCGTTGAATGTTTCCTTTATACGGTTGGATTCTCTGAGCCGACTGAAAGCCATGCTTTTACAGAAGGATGTACCCTTAACCTCAGCCCGAGAGACTTTTGATCTTCAGGTTGCAAGGTCCTCAGCTGAGATACAGGCACTTGTACGAACAAATTGCCCTTTCCATTTCGGAGAAATGGTACAGCGTATCTTTAACATGTCTGATACGAAGGGTATAGTACACCTATTTAAGACCATAGGTTCTGGACTGTTAAGCACCTTTCAGACAGTCTTCGGAGTGATTCCAGCACATATACACTCCGTATTGGGAAGCGTCTTTGGAGGGTTTCCGCTAATCCTGCTACTGGTAATGGGTGTCCTGATTTAAATTTTTCTGCTACGCAATGGATGTCCCAATCACCAACGATATGGAAATAATGCTCTTGGAGCGACGTTGCCGTGACCGCATGGTACTCTATCAGGAGGAGGCGAAACAGGAGTCCCGACACAGTTCCCAGGACCACAAATTCCCTAAAAATAGGTACGAAGAGGGGGGGCGTAGCCTAGCGATCCAGCATGGTGGACGCACGTTAGGCGAGCTCCGCTGAGCCCCTAACAAATATCCTCAATTTATCCTGCTCCGTTGGTCAAATCTTCATTGTGGGTCCCCCGCAGCTGTAGTGGAACCTGGTGGTGGCGGCAGCGACCAATTAGTGTGCCGGGATCGCAGAGTTTGCGGCGGCAACGGTGAAGCGCGGCCCTGGAGGCCTAACGGGCGCGATCGAGGCGGAGTCATCAGGGCGGCGGCTGGAGCGGCGAACGACTGGCGCGGAGCGCTGAAGTGCTCCGAGTGTGGAGGGGCTGGCTGAAGAACTGTATTGGCTCCTGGTGGCTGAATCGGAGCGGGTGCTGCGGCAGTGGCGGCGCCTGTGTGGCCGGGGGTCTTCGGAGGCGGCCCGGTGAGTGCATTTGCTGTTCCTCCCCCTCCCCTCTTGATTCCGGCGGTCGGATCGGACCGCGCGAGGGGGTCGGGCGGACTCATCGAGGGCCGGAGTCGGAAGCTGCGCTAGCTGGAGTCCGGGCTGCCCAGGGAAGGGCCCTTGAGATTGCGCAGAGCCCCGATTGGGTGTCAGTGGGCCAGCCTGCGCTCCGATACCCCTGACTGCAGTGGTGTGTGGGCCTGCTGCGCGAGGGCCGGCACGGAGGTTGTTGGGCACCACAGGTCATTATTGTCAGCTTAGTGGAGGAACGCAGTGGCCATTTTGTGCACCACAGTATTCAGGCTTGAGCCCTGGATTGTATTGCCCTTGCCTGCAGCGGTGGAGGAACTTTGGAGACACGAGAGAGTGGAGCTGGACGCGGGGCCACTGGCGGTGGGTCCTGGGAGTTGCACAGAGCTCCACTCGGTAGCGGACGGCCTAATACATATATTTTCGTCTCCCCTGGCAGGGGCAGACGGTGGAATCACGGCATGAAGGCCGGCTTTGCGATTGCCAGCTCATTGGTGCTACTGACTGTTACTTGGTGAAGGCCCGGGCCTAGGCCCTGTATACGGTTTGGAACCTGGTGCGGGGCATGAGGAGCAATACCCTTGACGGCTGGAGGGAGCGCCTGGGAGGAAGGTGAGACACCCGGTAGGGGGGGGGGGAGACACGACTGTCCGCGGAGGCGGCCGGGTTAGCACTCGGTGCGGCTTGTGGGCAGGAGGTCTCCGCCCGCGTCTTAACTCCTCAAGAGACTTCATAACAGAGCCAGATATTGCAAGCTGAGACCGCGGAGGGGGGAGACCTGTGCGCCCCGGGATCCACGGGCATGGTTCGGCCTGGAGGCTCGCATGGGGGAATATATAGCCGCCATCTTGTGGGATTAGCATCCAAACTTCATCATGACAAAGGATAAAACGACAGGAGGCTCTGCTAAACAGAGCACTTTGGACCGCTACACCGGAACAGGGGCCTCAGCAACCGAACAAGGGGGTGCATAAGGTGATATCCCAGACTATGCCACACTCATGGCGGCCATCACACAATCCAGGGCCGCCTTGGAAGCAAAGATTGGCGAGGTAGGCTCCGACGTCATGTTCCTAAGGCAAGATCTGCGTAACGCGATGGAGCGCATTACGGAGGCTGAGACCAGGGTCTTGGAAGTGGAGGATTCTGCCACTGCCTTGCAGAAAAAAGTTGCGTCATTGGAGACGGTCACCAGAGGCCTGGCTTCGCAAGTAGAGGATGCAGAGGGCAGGGCCAGGAGAAGCAATCTACGTTTTGTGGGATTCCCTGAAGGATGTGAAGGGGGAGACATGGAACAGTTCCTGACTAAGTGGCTCGTGAGCTGGCTTCCCCCGGAGTCGCTGTCTTGTTGTTTCATTGTTGAAAGGGCGCGTAGGGCCCTAATGCAGAAGCCGCCCCCGGCCTGTCATTGCGAAGATTTTAAATTATCACGACAGGGACATGATTTTAAAGCAGGCTAGAATTAAAGAACCCCTGACATTCGAAAACACTCGTATCCTCATATTTCCGGACTATACGAGACTATTCCAGCAGAAGCGACAGTCATTCATGGCTGCCAAGGCCCGCCTCCTAGAGCTGAAACTTCCGTATGCGCTGCTGTATCCCGCCAGAATGAGAGTGGTGTACCAGTCCCGTACGCTGTTTTTTGAGTCGCCAGAAGATGTCTTTAACTGGACAGATGAAACAGTGAAGATCCGGCATTGCACACCACCCAGGATGGAATCAGATTCCTCGTACAGTGATGTAGTTCGCAAGCCACCTAAGCCAAAAGTCAAAGGAACTAGGAGGTCAAGATCCAGACGCCGATCTAAATCCTGCAGCGACCCCAACAGATCCGCCTTGGTGCCTCGGCTGGGGACTTCGGCCTCGTAACCACATCAGGACTCCCTCGGATGGGGGATTATAGGTGCCATTTGTTCAGACCGACGAATCTAGATCGGGGGCTAGTACCTCTGTTAGACTCTCAATAGTCGGGGGAACGCCCGTTGACTATGGGCATGTTACAGGGGAATCATTGGCAGGGGCGGGCGGGGGGCTCCCGTTGGGGTCCGCAAGCCACCTCCGCCACAACAGATACTTCAGCAGTTTTGAGGTATGGGGGGGGGGGGGGGAGTTGGGGTTTACATGTTGTATGTTTGCACTGGAGTTTGTGAAATAATTCTCTGACCTCTCTAGGACCTGTTGTAATTTAGTATATTGAGGACAAAAGAAAACATAGTTCCTTTACTGTATGTAAATAAGTAGGACTGCTTTAAGTTTAAAAGCTTATTCTTTAGATATTCTTGTTAGAATCAATATAACTAGAACTATTGTTGGTCACTAATCACATATATGTATGTCATGTAAATAGTCTCTATGTCACTTGTTTTTGTCATTTATTGTGTCAAGAGTTGTTGATGTACAAAAAATAATAGGAGTATGTTTTAAGGTGTCCCGTAGTAGGAACTTCCTTTTTGCTAAACAAAGTATGAAGTATGAAACTACAAATAAATGTAACCCAGGGTTAATTAAAAAGACCGCTGTGGTATAAGAAAAATGTTATTGATGGTGTCAGAGGCATTTCTCTTTTCTCGATAGTATGTTTGCACTGCATCACCGCTACACAGGGCTACTATTCGCACACTAGATGATAACTGTCCTACGTACCGCAGACCCGAGTCCCTTAGATGGCTGTTCCTATAGATAGGGCGCGACTCCAGGTGGGAGACCTCCGGATCGTGAGTTGGAATGTCCGAGGAGCGTTAGATAAAGTTAAGAGAGGGGCCATACTCCAGCAGGCTAAAAGGTACCGGGTTGACATCCTAATGCTTCAGGAGACACATTTAATGGGTACTAAAGCGTTATGCCTCCTCAGATATGGTTACGTTCAAATATTCCACTCTGGCTTCACCAGGGGGTCTCATGGGGTTGCGATTATAATCCATCGTAGGGTCCCATTCAAACATATCAAAACATGGACAGACATCCAGGGGAGATACGTCTTTGTCAGGGGTACCATTTATGAGGAGCAGGTGGTACTGGGCTGTGTATATGCCCCCCCGCCGCTGTCGTGGGCTCTTGTTGAGTGCCTCACAACCCTGTGGGCAGATATACCAGACGGGACGGAGATAGTAGGGGGGACTGGAACGATGTGATGGACATGGCCATGGATAGATGGAGGGTAGGGGGATATTCCAATGTACATCAAACCACCAAACTAAATTTCCTGGCAATGGGATTGGGCTGGGCAGATCCATGGCGACGGCTGCATGGGGAGGAGCAGGGATACACTTATTTCTCAGCGACGCATGATTCTTACTCCCAACTTGACTATATCTTTGTACCGTTAAGTGTCATTAGTAGAGTGCGGGCGGATGAGATCCTCCCAAGAGGTTTGTCCGATCATTCCCCAGTCGTTCTTCTGGTGCAGTTGGGCCCTGAGAAACAGCCCTTTCACTGGCGTCTCTCCCCCTGGTATCTGCAGGATGAGAAATATCGGGAGCACATAGGGCAGGCAATCGAGCAATACCTGGATATAAATGTGGGGACGGTAGCAGAGGCCTGAATCCTGTGGGAGGCCATGAAGCCGACCATCCGGGGGGCCGACATTTCATTTTGCGTGGCAGCACGTCGAACCCGGCGGGAATCGCTTCTACGATCGGAGGCTCATATACTGGAGCGGAACAGTAGGGGGGAGGGAGGGAGGGAATCTGGTGCGCCGACAGTTGGTGCTGGCGCGACAGTCCCATGCTGACACCCTGCTCGAGGAGGCCCGTCTGGCATGGCTAGCGTCCCGTAGCAGAATCTACCAATGGGGCGACAAGTCTAGTCAATTACTCCATAGACTGTGTCAAGGGGCCTTGCATCCACAGGTACTTCCCAGTATACCGGGCCCAGATGGGAGGACTCTTAGTGACCCCTCCCTCATAGCAGAGAGTTTTGCAAATTATTTTGCGGAGTTGTACACCCCTAAGGAACTTCTGCAGGAAGGCATGATACACAGTTTTATAGCTGATTTACCGCCCCGCGCCCTCTCGGACGAGGCGCGAGCAGATCCTGACCTCCCTCTCACCGAGGAAGAGATTGGCATGGCGCTGCGAGATTTGAATTCTGGAAAGGTGCTGGGTCCGAATGGATTCCCATGCAAATTGTTAAAGAAATATTTCTCTAAGCTGGGGCCTTACTTTCTCCGAGTTGTGGACGAAGCGAGGGACCAAGGCCGCCTCCCACAGGACAGGAGACACGCGGAAGTGGTTGTATTCCATAAACCTGGCCGGCCCCCGAACCAACATGCTTCATATCGCCCCATTTCGAGGCCAAAATTTTGGCCAAGGCATTAGCTAATCGCCTTCAACCCCATATAACCACTTTAATGCATCCGGATCAGGCTGGCTTTATGCCCCAGAGGGCTACGCGTCACAATATCCGACGAGCCCACACTGCCATAGCCACCATTAAGGGAACAGGAGTAAGAGCCGCCCTTTTGCTGGCAGACATGGATAGGGCTTTTGACTCCCTTAGCTGGGGGTACCTGTTTGCACTCTTAGAACGTCTTAACCTGGGCCCGCGATTTTTGCCATATTTGAAATTGTTATATACTGACCTCACGGCGTCGGTGGGTGTTGCGGGATCTATCTCCTCCACATTCCCAATCGGCAGGGGCACCCGTCAGGGGTGTCCCCTGTCGCTGTATCTTTTTGCATTGGCAATGGAGCCCCTGGCGGCGTGGGTGCTGATGGATGCGCAGGTGGCGGGCTTTGAGTGGGCTCATGGGCTCTCGGACCGCATTGCATTATATTATATGCGGATGAGTCCTATTCTTTTTAACAGACATCAACAGGATGGGACCGAGGCTGCTCCGCATTATGCAAATTTTTGGGGAAACCTCGGGCCTATTCATGAATCCGCGTAAATCCACTTTGTGGGTGCTGGGGGGAGCCGCGGGACTGGGGCCTTGGGCCTCGACGGTTCAGGTGACGACGGAGGGTGTGAAATACTTGGGAGTCTTCCTGTCGGATCTGCCGAGGGTGGCATGGGACAGAAATATTGTCCAGATATAGACACGGGTACGTGAGGAGCTGAAAGTTTGGTCGCACATGCCCCTCTCCATTTATGGTAGGTCGGCTATTTTTAAAATGGTGTCGATGCCGCGCTTGCTTTACCGACTGCAGAACCACCCGTACCCGGTACCCCCTGCGTGGTTTCGCCAGGTTAATGCGGCGCTGGGCCAGTTTTGTGGGTAGGGGGGCGTCAAGGGTGGCGCTGCGGACTTGTTTTCAGTCGACGTATTGCGGGAGGTTGGCTACGTCAGATGTCCAATCGTATTATATGGCATCGCATCTATCGGTGCTGAACGAATGGTGGTATGGGGATAGGAAGGACCCCGCGTATGCAGTGGAACGAAGGTGTATGGGAGAGTCTACCCTTCACACTATATTGAATTTGGCGCCCATACGCAACTCTTTACCGCCGGCCACTCGTGTAGTATTCCAGGTGTGGAAGCAATCTCTCCGCAGGATGGGGTGGTGGAGCAAGCTGACTAGGGAAACTCCACTGTGGCATAATGGCTGATTGCCACAGCTTGCTGCGTTGCCCGGATTTCGTGGGTGGGACAATATAGGAATCTCTACGCTAGGAAATGTGATGCGTGGTTCGGTTCTGAAATCATTTCAAGATCTTCAACAAGAGTATCAGATGCCGAAAACTCAATTTTATAAATACCTCCAATTTCGACACGCCATTTACTCTAGCATCTCGGGATTAGAGGCCCTCCCAGAATTCAGTCCTATCGAAGCCAAAGTGTTTATGGGCGATCTACAAGACCATAAAATCTCGAAGATCTATCAGTCCCTGGTGACTAACAACCCTAATACGTTAGATAAACTCAGAGAAGCCTGGGTGGCCGATCTTGGTCCAATAGACGGAGATGATTGGGTGGATGCACTGGCCTCCCCTCGGGGAGCAGCAATAGCAATCTGGCATTGTATGGCACTCACGAGATTCTGGCGGGGGGTTCTGGCCTGTCTTGCAGAGGTGTTGGGGTGGGAGCTCCCCTCCTCCCCAAGATTAGAGATTTTACATATCATGGAGGGCATAGGAGGTAATATATACAAGAGGCACTTGTTATTGCTGGGGTTGACTTTGGCAAAGGGGGATATAGCAAGGTTGTGGAAGGCATCGACCCCACCTTCTCTCTGAGCTTGGAAAAATGGGCTGGACTTTTGTATGGGATTGGAGATCCCAATATTCAAGGCCAGGGGATGTCCACAAAAGCACCCCAAGATCTGGAAAAGATGGGCAGACTATCGGGGCCTCTATTTGGATCCAGTACCTCCAGTGGACGCATCTGTATCAAGGTTGTTATGTGGGCCTCTTGGGTAAAGGACCAATTATGTAGCGACGTAATTTATGTGGTAGGTTGGGTGATGTGGTGGCATCCGAAACGTAGTAGTGGAATAGTGCAATGGGGGGGTTCAATTTGTTTATGTTGTAATGTTTTGCATAACTATAATTATGATAAAGTATAAACTACATGTCAATGTCAATAATTTGTGATGTCTAATGCACAAGTTACTACTTGTGTAACGATATATCTGTAAGAGACATTAGTTAGTGAAAGATTCCTTACCTTAGAATATCCCCAGGCGTCAGACTGGATCCGGAAAGTTTTTCGTTAGCAGTACCTCTGCGCGTCAGTAGGAGGCGTCGTGCGGCTCCGCGTCCGTCGCTGGCGTTGTAAGCGCCGAGATGACGTCACGGAGACTACTTAGGCGCCACCCATGCGCGCTGACATCAGTTCTGTACACGGCTTTCCGCGCCAGGAACGCAGAGCCATGCAAGAAACTAACCATTGGTGCCATGAAACTAGGGCCCTGAAAGGGATGACCTTAACCCTAGAAATCAGTTCGCAGAGCGGGGAGGATGGGTGGGGCGGTAAGGAATCTACACTCACTAATGTCTCTTACAGATATATCGTTACACAAGTAGTAACTTGTGCATCTGAAAGAGACACGTTAGTGATAGATTCCTTACCTTAGAATAGATACCCCAGCAATACCAACCCCGGTGGAGGGTCTGCGAATGGATTACACCAGAAAGTCACGGAGAACAGAACGGCCAAAGAAGCCGTCTCTCCGGACCTGACTGTCAAGGCAGTAATGCTTGGTAAACGTGTGCAGCGAGGCCCACGTAGCTGCCTGACAAATATCCTGCAAGGGGATGCCGCGTCCCAAGGCAGTAGTGGCTGCTGTCGCCCTGGTAGAATGGGCACCCAGCCCCACAGGAGGCTCCTTCTTAGCCAACGAGTAACAGGCTTTGTTGCAGAGAACGACCCACCGAGAGATGGTCCGTTTGTGCACAGCCCGACCTTTTTTGGCGCCCGCGTAGCCAACAAAGAGCTGGTCCTCCACCCGGAACTGTCCAGTGCGCTCCAGGTAGAATGAGAGCGCACGTTTTGGGTCCAGACGGTGGAGCCTCTCTTCCTCTTTTGAAGGATGCGGAGGCGGAAAGAAGGTGGGCAAAGTGATGGTCTGCCCGATGTGGAAGGGTGTGACAACCTTTGGCAAGAAAGAAGGACGGGTCCTTAAAACCACCTTGTCCGGATGAACAGAAAGGAAAGGAGGTTTGGAAGAAAGAGCCTGGAGCTCACTCACTCTTCTGGCAGAGGTGATAGCTACCAGGAAAGCTGTCTTGAGAGTGAGAAGACGCAAAGGACAGGTATGAAGGGGCTCGAAGGGAGCGCACATCAGATATGTCAAGACAAGATTTAAATCCCATTGAGGCATAATGAACGGCACGGGAGGAAACGTGTGCGTAATGCCTTTCAGGAAACTGTTAACAACCGGAGATTTAAACAAGGAAGGCTGATCTGGAAGCCTGAGAAAGGCGGAGATGGCCGAAAGATAACCTTTGATAGTGCCCAGAGCAGAGCCCTGCTGGGCCAAACAAAGAAGGAACAGAAGGACTTCGGAAAGAGGGGCAGAAAGGGGATCCACAGCCTTAGCTGTGCACCATGCCACAAACTTGTTCCACCTGCAGGCGTATACCGATTTAGTGGAGGGACGCCTGGCTGCCAGAATGACATCACAGACTTCGGGAGGAAGATCGAAAGCTGTCAACTGTCGCCGCTCAATCTCCACGCATGGAGGTGGAGGCTGGACAGGTTCGGGTGGAGGACCGTCCCCTGCTGCTGCGACAGAAGATCCCTCCCGAAGAGGCAGTCGGATCGGGGGATCGATCGCCATGTTGAGTAGCGCGGGATACCAGTATCTTCGTGCCCAATCCGGAGCCACAAGGATGACTTGGGCCCGGTCGCGCCGGATCTTCTTCAGCACTCTGGGCAGAAGTGGTATAGGCGGAAAGGCGTACAACAGACCGCAGCTCCACTCGCGACGAAAAGCGTCGCGCCGAGCGCAGTGCCGCCTTGGAAATGCCAAAGCGCAGAACTGATGACATTGCGCGTTCTCTTCGGTGGCGAATAGATCTAACCAAGGCTCTCCCCACTGCAGAAAGAGACCTAGCGCCACGTCCGAGTTCAGACGCCATTCGTGATCCATCAAGCACCGGCGGCTGAGTTCGTCCGCCCCTGGCGTTCAGAGAACCTGCCAGGTGTTGAACCACCAAGGTAATGCCTTGACGTTCCAGCCAAGTCCAGGGGCGCAGAGCCTCCTGACATAGGGTCCACGACCCCACCCCGCCCTGCTTGTTGCAATACCACATGGCGGTGGTGTTGTCCGTGAACACCTGCACTACACTTCCCCGGACAGAGGGAAGGAATGCCTTCAGTGCAAGTCGGATCGCCCGCAGCTCCAAAAGATTGATATGGAGCCGGGACTCCGCCGGAGACCAGAGGCCTCTGATCTCCGCCTCTCCCAAGTGGCCACCCCATCCCAGGAGGGACGCATCCGTCACCACTGTGTGCTCCGGTTGGGGAAGGGAGAGGGATCTGCCATTGACCCAATCGCGATTCGTGAGCCACCACTGCAATTGCCGTGCAGTGCCCTCCGAGATCTGGACATGATCGGACAGGTTGCCCTGATGCTGTGCCCACTGGAACTTCAGGTCCCACTGCAGAGCCCGCATATGCCATCTGGCATGTTGCACCAGCAGGATGCAGGAGGCCATCAGGCCCAGGAGCCGGAGGGTCATCCTGACTGAAACCCGGGAGAGAGGCTGAAAGATCGGAATCATAGCCTGAATATCCCAGACTAGCTGCTCGGGAGGATAAACCCTAAACAGCGTCGAATCCAGAACCGCTCCGATGAAGGAGAGCTTCTGAGAGGGACTCAGGTGCGACTTCGGCACGTTGATGGAGAACCCCAGCAAATGCAGGAGGTCGGCCGTAGTCTGAAGGTGGGTGACGACTGCCTGGGGCGAGCCCGCCTTCAACAACCAGTCGTCGAGGTAGGGGAAGACTGACACCCCTGACCTGCGCAGATGAGCTGCGACCACCGTCATCACCTTCGTGAACACCCGAGGGGCGCTTGTAAGGCCGAAGGGGAGCACGGCAAACTGAAAATGCTCCTGGCCTACCGTGAACCGCAGGTAACGCCGGTGGGCCGGCAGGACGGGGATGTGAAAATAGGCGTCCTGCAAGTCCAACGCTACCATCCAGTCTCCAGGGTCGAGGGCAGCCAAGACCTGAGCCAGAGTCAACATCTTGAACTTCTCCTTCCGGAGGAAGCGATTGACGTTCCTGAGGTCCAAGATGGGGCGCAAGCCCCCCCTTGTCCTTCTTGGGGACCAGAAAGTAGTGGGAATGACAACCACTCCCTACTTCTGGCCCAGGAACACACTCAATGGCCCCCTTGGCCAAGAGGGCCGTGACTTCCTGCAGGAGAAGTGCCAAGTGGTCCCCCGACATGCGGTGGAACTGAGGTAGCATGGCTGGAGGGGGGGACCGAAAGGGAAGGGCGTAACCCTTGCGGATGATCTGCAACACCCACTTGTCCGATGTGATAGCGTGCCAGTGGGGGAGATGATGGCGGATCCTGCCACCCACTGGCGTGGGGTGCCCCCAAAGCTCGGATTAGGAAGGTTTGGAGGCAGAAGCAGCGGGGGCGGAGGTGGACTGACCCCACGCTGATTCCCAGACCCGCCCCTGCGGAAACCGCATCCGCGTTGAGGCTGGTTCTGCACAGGTTTGCTGAAGGAACGTGCCTGGGCGCCCTTTCCGTGGCCACGAAAGGAACGAAAACCAGGAGTGGCTGGGCTTTTCGTGGAAAGACCTAAGGACTTGGCCGTGGCCCGCGAGTCCTTAAAACGCTCCAGCGCACTGTCGGCCTTATCGCCAAACAGGCGAGTGCCATCAAAGGGCATGTCCATGAGCGAGCTTTGGACATCTGGCGAGAACCCGGTAGATCTCAACCAGGCGTGGCGACGAAGCGCCACAGTCGTAGAAATCGCTCTACCTAGTGAGTCCGCGGTGTCCAAACCACACCGACTGGTGAACTTAGCTGCATCTTTACCCTCGGCAACAGCTTGGGACAGCACAGCTTGGGTCTCTTCAGGACACTGAGGCAACACCTGTGCAACTGTATCCCACACCGCGTGGGAATAGCGGCCCAATAGGCAAGCGGTGTTCACCGACCGCAGCCCCAAGCTGGCCGAAGAGAACAACCGCTTGCCAAACTGCTCCAGCTTCTTGGAGTCCTTATCCGGCGGAGCCGTGGGGAAGGCACTCTGGGACGTCGAAGCTTGGATGTCCAGGCTCTCAGGCGTAGGATGAGTGGTCAGAAAGGCAGGGTCACCGGGCGCCGGGCGATGACGCCTGGCGACGTTCTTATCCACAGGGGCCCCTGTGGCTGGTCGCGACCAAGGGCGTCATTAAATGGCAGCAGGGGCTCCGGCGAAGTGGACGCCGTCTGGAGCACCTCAGTGAGGAGGTTAGTTTTGAGGGCCACCGTAGGGAGATCAAGGTTGAGAAGAAATGCGTTACTTACCTGTAACAGCAGTTATCCAGTATTGGTATCTTTCATAGATTCACATGCCTGAATCATTCCCCGTCGTCGAGACAGGGAGTCCCCGGTATATAATAAAAGTAATGTCCTATTAGACATACCAAACCATAGGCCTAAGGCCTCTCATTAGTAACATATCCAGGTCCTTTTGTGAAAAGGACCAAACTCTCTGGAGCAGCCAATCAGCTGCCACCACCCTCTGGAACCTTCCTGTCAGGAGCTCTGGTCCCTCAGATTTTCGTAAGCGTAGTGCTAAGTAATAGTATCTCTGAGAGAACCAAGAGAGCCTTTCCAAGGGAGGTGGGTGGGTTGCATGTGAATCTATGAAAGATACCAATACTGGATAACTGCTGTTACAGGTAAGTAACGCATTTCTTATCCAGTATTAGGGTATCTTTCATAGATTCACATGCCTGAATCAGAGTAGCAAGCAATAGTGAGCACATTTCCTTTGTTCCCCATAAGGGATATACACTCATTGGTTAAAAACAAAAACCCATATTGATACATTCCATTATATCATCGATATAGTGCATCATCATAATAACAATAATAATCATAGAAATGTGTGGTAAAACAAAGGTTGGTGGGAAGGAGGAAAGGCTCACCTCTATTGAAACAGATGACGTAGTACTGCCTGTCCAACTGCAGCGTCCTTCGCCAGTTCTGAATCCAAGCAGTAATGCTTGGTAAATGTGTGCGGCGTTTTCCATGTTGCCGCTCTGCAAATGTCCATCAGCGGTACGCCGGCAAACAGAGCCATGGACGTAGAGACCGCCCTGGTAGAATGGGCACGAATTGTAGTTTGCAAAGGCTGACCAGCCTGCTGGTGACATAGAGTGATAGCGCTAGAGATCCACCTAGCGATACTCTGCTTGGTAAGTGGAAACCCTTCCTAGGCACACTGTAGGCCACGAAAAGTTGGTTGGACTTTCGGAATGGTCTTGTCCTATGAAGGTAGAATTTAATGCATCGCTTCAGGTCCAAGGAATGAAGAGCTTTTCCGCTGGTGTTTGAGGATTCGGGAAGAATGTCTTTAACACAATGGGTTCGTTAAGATGGAAGTACGATGGCACTTTAGGGATAAACTTCGGGTTAGTTCGAAGAATTACCCTATCATCCCTGGAATTGCAGAAATGGATGCTGTATTGTAAAAGCATGAAGTTCGCTGACTCGTCTTGCCGAAGCCAGGGCGAGTAGAAGTGCAGTTTTCCAGGAGAGGAATTTAAGGTCCACCTTGTGTATTGGTTCAAAAGGATGCCTCATAAGCTGAGCTAGAACTGTATTAAGCTGCCATGTTGGAGGAGGAAGCTTTAGTGGAGGGAAAGTCCGGAAAAGACCTTTGAGGAATTGTTTTATGAGTCTATTGGACCAAAGTGAAGGACCTGTGGAAGATCTTCTGTAGCGGGATATCGCTGCTAGGTGAACTCTGATGGAAGCGTGAGCGAGGCCTGCATTTGCGAGATGAAGAAGGTATGGCAAAATCTCCTCAGGAGAGGACTTAAAGGGATGTACTTTGGCAGATGCACACCATATACAGAACCTTTTCCATTTGAGAGAATATGTCTTGCTTGTACTGTCCGCCACTGCTCGAGACAGAACCGCTCTACAGTCCGGAGGGATATTCATAGCCTGGAATTCATTGTATTCAGGAGCCAGGCCGATAATTTGAGTGAGGCCGGGTCCGGATGTTGTATCTGTCCCTGATCCATTGTGAGGAGAGATGGGAACGGCTTCAATGGAATTGGAGGTGCCTGGGATAGGAGATGTAGTTCCGTAAACCAATGTTGGCGAGGCCATGCTGGTGCTATTAAAATCAGTGTGCAGGGCTCTGCCTTCATCTTCTTGAGTACCCTGGGGAGCAGCGGAATCGGCGGAAAAGCGTACGCAAAGACGCCACACCAGGCTATTGAAAATGCATTCCCAGAGATCCCTGCTGGGGATGCCAACTTGCTGAAGCGTTGGCATTTGGCGTTGATCTGTGACGCGAACAGGTCTAGATTTGGTTCGCCCCATTGGTTGAAAATGCGGTTGAGAATACCCTGGTGTAATTCCCACTCGTGGCAGGATGTTTGTAGTCTGCTCAGTGAATCTGCCAATATATTTTCCTTCCCGGCACATATTCGGCCTTCAGAGATATTTTGTGCTGAAGTGCCCAGTTCCAAATTTTCTGCGATTCTTGAGATAACAAGAGAGAACGAGTACCCCCGTTTGTTCACATAGTGCATTGTTGTGGTGTTGTCCGTCTTGACCAGCACTAGCGAAGCTGCTATTCTGGGAAGAAAAGACCGCAGGGCTAGATACACAGCTCTGAGTTCTAGGAGGTTGATGTGCAAGGTCCTTTCTGTTATTGACCATTTTCCGCTGATTTGAAGCTCCTGGAGAAAAGCTCCCCAACCTTCCAGGGATGCGTCTGTAGTTATTACTTGAGGAGACACTGGAGGCAGAAAAGACAGGCCTCGTGCCAGATTCTGTGGACGAGTCCACCAATGTAATGCTGTAATTACTTGAGGAGTGATCTGAATGATGTCGTCGAAAGATCCTTCCACCTGAATCCACTGAGCGGCAAGAGCCTCCTGGAGAGGACGCATATGGAGACGACAATGCGGAATGAGTAGTATGCAAGAAGACATCATTCCTAGGAGGGATTTGAAGAGCCGAACCGAAAGAGACTTTCTTAGCTTTATTCTGTTTGCCAGCTGTGTGAGCCTGCGTTGTCGTTCTTGCGTTGGGCAAGCATGCGTGTGGACCGTATCCAACACGGCTCCTAAGAATGTGATCCTTTGAGAAGGTTGAAGCATTGACTTTTCTACATTGAGGGTGAGACCTAACTGCTTGAAAAGTTCTAGACAAGCGCTGGAAGATCGCGTTGCGCCTTGAAAAGATGGTGCCTTGATGAGCCAGTCGTCGAGATATGGAAATACTTGATGATGCTGCTGTCTGAGGTACGCAGCGACCGGAGCCAGGCATTTCGTGAATATACGAGGAGCCGATTTGAGCCCAAACGGCAGCACTCGAAATTGGTAATGCTTGCCAGCGACTGCAAATCTCAGAAATTGTTTGTGTTTTCTGTGGATTGGCACATGGAAATAGGCATCCTGTAGATCCAATGATACCATGTAGTCGTTCGGGTTGAGAAGTTGTAGGACTTCCTGTATGGTAATCATGCGAAATGATTGCTTCCTTAGGAATTTGTTCAAATTTCTTAGGTCTAGAACCGGCCTCCACTTGTTGTCTCTCTTGCGCACCAAAAGAATCGGGAATAAAAACCTTTCCTCGTTGATGAACAGGAACTCGCTCTATGGCCCCTTTGCGAATCATGGATGATATTTCGTTCTGCAAGAGGTTCAAATGCTTGTGAACCATAGGTTGAGGTGGAGTTGGTGGAGGGGTTTGAAGAAATTCCAAGGAATGACCGAATTGTACTATTTGAAGGACCCACTGATCCGTAGTAATTTGTTCCCAGTTGTGGAAAAAATTCGATATCTTCCCTCCTATTTTGAGTGGCGAGGGCGAGGTTGGAGTTGGTGGCAAGGAAAAGTCATTGACGCCGGGCAGCATCCCTCTGGCGACCAGCTCTTCCTCGAAAAGAGGATTTGTTATAGGCAGTTTGTTGAGGTTGCTGCCTTTGCTGAAATTGCGGCCTGTATTGCTGGCCGGACGAGGAGTAATTAGAATATCTATTTTGTTGATATCCTCCTCTATAGGACGATTGACCTCTACCTCGTGAGCCACGAAAGGAAGACGTTTTATATTGGAGGGTTCCCAAAGATCTTGCTGTCTCTGTGTCTTTCTTAATCCCTTGTAGGGCCTCATCGATATGAGATCCAAACAGGCACTGCCCATCATAGGGCATATCTAGGATCTTTGTCTGGACCTCCGGTCGGAATGCCTTAAGACTGCCGCTCCTGCCAACTGACGGAAACCAGTAGATGCGATGTCCATCGCACAATCTATAATCTCCGAAGCTGACCTTTCGCCTTCTTGCAGTAGCTTCTTCGCTTCCTGTTTGGTGTCCTCTGGTAAACTATCCAAGAAAGGTGCAATGTCTGACCAGATTTGCCTGTTGTATCTTCCCAATAAGGCTAGAGTTAGCAGCCCTCACTGTTAGTGCCGACATGGAAGAGAAACGCTTTCCAATGTTGTCCAAACGCCTACCCTCTTTATCCGGTGGCGCTGACAGTGGAGTAGACGGATTCTTTGAGTGGCGCTGGGCTGCTTGTGTCACCACCGAATCTGGCTTGGGATGGCCAGTTAGACAGGCTGGGGCGTCATCCGGTGCCCTATACTTTTTATCCAGTCGTGTTAGGATTGGAGGCATTGAAGAAGGATTCTTCATGATCTTGACCCCTTGTTCCCAGATATAGTCTATTATTGGCATGGATCTCACCGACTTTTTAAAGGGTTCCTTAAAGTCATATAAGAAACACTCTTGTTGCTGGGAAGGCATTGGCAACTGAAAGCGCTTTGCCGCTCTTTCTAGAAGATTATGAAAACCTCCTATGTCCTCCGGAGGCGAGTCTACTGGAGGAGGGGAAGGAGACGCTGGAAGTGGTATGACGTAGTCGTCCCATTCCTCATGCTGTGATCCATCATCCAGGATTTCCCCTTCTTCTTGACGCGACAGTCCTCTTCATCGTCAGTAGAATGGAGAGATGGACAAATCACTGTCGATGCGGACGGCTGAGGTGGAAGTTGTACGGCCGGTGGTGGAGCTCGTTCCGGAGCAGAAGCCGGAGCAGTAGTAGGAAACCTTTTCTTATAATCTGTAATCAGAAATTGGAGGTCCGACACCAAAGCCACCGGAAGACATACCATCTGAGGTTGTTGAGGTACTTGATCTTCCTGATAAGACTGATCATCAATGTCCTGATCATCCTCATCTGAGAACTCCTGGTATTTGACATTAAGTTCCGACGGACTTGTTGCGGCCCTAAAAGGACCCTCGTCCTCCGAATCGTCATCCACATCCAATAGATGAGAGGGTACTAAGGATTGGACTCTACTGGGTGACGTTACAGACGGTGACAATCTGCTGAGTCGTTTAGCCTTCATTTTTGGAGTAGACATCAAGATCGTCGACGGAACACTCGTCGTCGACGGTGGCGCGTCGATTGGTAAAGCTTTGAGCTTCGTTGAAAGCTTTGTTGAAATCTTCGTCGACGGGCGTCGTCGATGGAAATGAGCGTCGTCGACGGTAAGCCTACCGTCGATAGAGACGTCGTCGGCGATATCGTCGACGGGAGCACCGTCGATGTGGTTGTCGTCGACGGGAAGGTCGTCGTCGGCGTCGTCGACGACTGGATCGTCGTCGGAATCTTCGACGACGACTTCCTTATTTTTATCGTCGACGACATGATCACTTGTGCCGTTGACGAAGATGTTGTAGTCGTCGACGATGATCGCGGCGCCGACGAAGCAGACATAGTGGAGACTGTCGTCGTCGATGTGGTAACCCTGGCAGTGACAGGAGCAGTCGTCGTTGAAATCGTCGACGATGCCGTCGTCGACGAGCCTGAGGAGGGTTTTTAAAAGAATGCTGGACTCTGACTGAAGGAGTCGCAGGGTCTGGAGATGGCAATTTTTTGCCCGTGGGAACCTCTGAAGACTTTTTCTGCGTCTTCTTTGCAGGTTGCTGTGATGAAGGGCTTGGAGAAGCATTTCTCGACCTTTTCTGTGGAGTTTTTGAGGAGGATCTTGATGAAGTTTCACTCTCCTCAGAGGACAAGGGATCTTGTTTGTCCTTTAACCTCTGCAGCCAAATCAAAAGACGTCCTTCCCGGTCTTTTAGGGTTTTGCAGAGAAAGTACGACATACCTTGCAGTCTTTAGCTGAATGGTCTGGGTAAAGACAGTACAGGCAGTCCTTGTGAGGATCGTCCACATGCAACCTCTTCTTCCTGCAGGTTGTACATGGCCTGAAAAGGCCTTTCTTCGAGGTGTCTGACATGAAGACGACTATGACTTCAGTCAGACAGAAATAAGGATAATGAAATACCTTTCTAGCAGTATAAACGCTGTAATAATAGAAAACCTGAGCAGAGCTCAGTTGGAGACTCCCTTAGCACAACGTGCGGTAGAAAATCTGAGGGACCAGAGCTCCTGACAGGAAGGTTCCAGAGGGTGGTGGCAGCTGATTGGCTGCTCCAGAGAGTTTGGTCCTTTTCACAAAAGGACCTGGATATGTTACTAATGAGAGGCCTTAGGCCTATGGTTTGGTATGTCTAATAGGACATTACTTTTATTATATACCGGGGACTCCCGTCTCGACGACGGGGAATGATTCAGGCATGTGAATCTATGAAAGATACCCTAATACTGGATAACCTCAGCTGCCCGACGGAGCACCATCGTGTAGGAGGCGCCCTCCTCCATGGTAGGTGGGGGAGAGGCAAACCCCGGGTCAGAGGAGACGTCGAGGTCGCCGGCATCCTCCAAATCGTCTGCCCAGTCCTGCTCAGAGTCACACTGACGAGCAAGAGGGTCCTCGGACCCCTCCCAGTCGTCCTCCACCTCCGCCGCATGTGGCACAGACCGCGGCGGCAGGGCAGGAGCCGGAGAGGGAACAAACGGCTTCGGGAGGCGCCGGACCGGCACCGTGTCCCAATGCGGATCCCAGGTAGGAGCAAAATGGTCCTGGAACCTGGGCAAGGGCGGGACAAATGGCACCCACTGCGGTGCCGGAGGCGGAGCCGAGGGTGGCGCTGGGGCCGGAGCCGGCAGCGATGGACCTTGTGGCGCCGTGGCCGGAGCCGACTGCGCAGGATCTTGTGGTGCCGAAGCTGGATCCGCCGGCGGCGCCGACGGCCCAACAGGATCCTGACACGGGCCCGAGGGTGCGCCGGCGGGAGCCCGAGGCCTAAAGGCGGTCCATGGTAGCAAGAAACTCTTGCACCTGTGCGGAGTCGCCGACGGACCCGGGTAAGGTGGGTAGGCCGCGGGACTCTCGAGCTCCGAAGGAGCCGCAGGGGCAAAGCCCCTGTCCCCCTCGTCCGCATCCGGGGACCGACGGGGGGACGTCGGAGAGCGAACGCGCTTCTTCGACTTCTTTTTGTGTCATCTCTTACCCGAATCCGAGGGTGAAGACTTGGAGCCCGAGGAGCGATGACTGGGGCCCCGCGAGCGTTCCCTGGAACGGCCCCTGGACCGGGAACGAGCGCTGGGACGAGTGCCGGACCTCCAGCAGCTTCCGGTGCCGCTCCCTCAAGGCCTTCGGGGCCATGGCCCGACAGTCCAGACAGGACCGGGAGTCGTGGTCGGTCTCCAGGCAGTAGAGGCAGACATCGTGGGGGTCCGCCACCGACATATTGCGACGGCAGGCCCCACAAGATTTAAATCCAGGCATCCCTACGTGCACCAAGGAAACCAAAGCTTACAGGAGACAAAAGTCTCAAAAAGGGTAGTCAAAAAGTGACTAAGGTACGTGCTCTAACCGGATCTGCGCTTACTTGCGCGGAAAAAGAAAGAACTGACGTCAACGCGCATGGGTGGCGCCTAAGTAGTCTCCGTGACGTCATCTCGGCGCTTACAACGCCAGCGACGGACGCGGAGCCGCACGACGCCACCTACTGACGCGCAGAGGTACTGCTAACGAAAAACTTTCCGGATCCAGTCTGACGCCTGGGGATATTCTAAGGTAAGGAATCTATCACTAACGTGTCTCTTTCAGATATGGCAGATGTTTCCTGGTGTAAGGAGCTCTGCATTGTACTTGACCTTTGACATAATAAAATCTGTTTTAAAAAAAAGGTACGAAGAGGAAGAGAAAGGTAACCAAGGGGTTAAACCTTTCACAGTCTCCTCTCCTACACAGTCCGTAATAAAGCCCTCCTTCGAGGAGAGCCAATCAACAGCCCTGGAGACCAGAGAAAAGGAGAACTCGCGAGAGCAGAGGGAAGGTCGTCGCGAGGAAGAAGCCGGAAGTGGGAAAAGGTCGGAGGACGCGGAACGAGGAGACTCCACGGCGGCGGGACAACCCGGAGGACGGCTGGAAACCGAGTGAGGAAGCTGAGGAAGTGGCGGCCGAAGAAGACGTCCCGGAGGTCTGGAGTGAAGACTGGTGGACACCCCCAGGAGACGCCTGCTTGCCGTCGCAGCTCCGGAGAGTTGCGGCTTCGGCGGTAAGTGACCGGAACAGGGCTGGGGAGGGACTCAGGGACTGCTGAGTAAAACCGGCAGTATTCCGGGGTGGGGAGCGCACAAACGCCCGTAACTCGAGAGGGGGAGAGGAAGTTTGAAATCCCAAGAGGGGGTCACGTCACCATATATATATTGGGACCAACAGAGTAGAAAAAGATTCTTTTTTTTTTACAACAGAGATACCCGTAGAAATGTATACTTTTGTGTTGAATGGATTTGTTAGGGAATGAGATAAAACGAAATATCCTCATCCCATATACCTAATTTCTTATAGGGTTTATTTTCCTGTTACGGTCACCTTTTCTTTCTTTTTTTTTATTCTTATCCTCTCACCAACCACTAAGCCAGGAAAAACCTTTCTGCACGTTGTCTCATCGGGTGTAGGTGACAGTTAGCACCATAAGGGAAACCCACTTTCACACTACTTACCGCCCACCTTCTCTCTCTCTTTGAGCCTTCTGGGGAAGCCACCCAACGAGTGAAGAACATCACCAGGGAAGAGAAGAAGAACCTATTATCTCCATAACGAAGACCACATCCGGATACAGTTGTAATAGTGCTAAGACTTATCACTGCCTAATAAATAAACCCAAATTGAGCACCGTATACGGCCTCCTAGATTCTGTTTCCGCCCATCGCTCTGACATACTCCATCTGGGCACACCTCTACTTCGGGAGCTAAGCGAGTCTTGGTTCCTATCATTCCGACCAGTCTGGATTGACTGTGTTTTGCCTGTTCTCCACTGCTTGTTCTGCAAACAAGAATGCGTTTTGGACTTCTGTCTAACACTTCCATCGGTTGCGCCTCCGGACGTGGATGTATTGCTGGACCCGTTAAAGGCCCACGTAGTGCAGTGTCCTCAGCGTATTTCCATGTTGATGTCGGCATTCTTAGAGCGACCACGGGATGCTTCAGCTCCTGTTGGATTGGACGCCGGCTCTACTACAGGCACACAGGCGTTGGATGTTTTCAATGCTTCCTCAGCATCGGCTGGGGGAACTGAAGAAAATCACCTTTGCTCGATTGACCTGATCTGTGAGGTGTTACAGGGACAGTCGTCTGCGAAGGCAAGCAGCAGTGATGTGTCGTCTCCCACACAAGATACATAAACATTTGGCTCTCCGTGTGCTGAGAACAATTCGGCCTCGTTTCCAAAACAACCGAAATTGGAATAAAAAAAATATTTTTTTGTTTCTTTTCTCGCTCTTACTGAGCACCATGGCTTTCAGGCATACTCAGTTGCTCGAACTATAGATGAACATATTTTAAAGGACTTGTAAAGTTTTTTAACATTTTAATAACTTTTAGAAATTTTTATTCTGAACATTTAACAATGGTTTTATGATTGATTATAAAGACATTTCCATTTTATTTTGTAGTATATCGTCCAGTCAGATGAGGAGTGGGTGTTATGATTCCCAATGTACCCCAATAAAGGCCTGGGTAGTCTCCTAACCTTTTACCTACATTTACCCTGCCATTGTACTACATAACGGTTTTTGGTGCTGACCTTTTACCCAGTATGGTGCTGCATAAATGTTGTGTGGTTTCCCCTGAAAACTAGCCTCATTTATTATGCGTGAGGATTCTCAGAATCACAGCAGGATTGCCATCTTCTGCATAATAACTGTGTATAAGGTTCATCACTATTGTCATCTTCGGCCGACATGACACAGCAAGGTAGAACCCCTGAGGGTACCTCTTGGGTATATAACACCATATCTGTGCTGGGGCAGACAGAGGAGAAAGACTTCCATGCTGACATGAGACGCTGAGGTTCCTGCACGCAGACACTCCAGCACGCAGTGGTCTGACATCCCTCGCAGGGTGTCCATCTTGAGACCAAGACGGGGTCCTTCGTTCTCTCACTTCAGGTAATGGGGTTGGCTCTATCCTAGGGGGATTCTTGGCTATACACCTATATACATGCTAGGTACATTTAAATACATCTAGTTAGGGTTTGCATCGTAGGAGTACGCATTATTACTGTCATGTATTTATATGCCTACATATACTCATTGTTTTAGCACTATGGTAGAAATCTACCATCCATTTACTCTGTTGGTGCTTATAATCATTTATATCTGTTTCTGTCTTATGGTTGTTTCAGCACACATATTTTACACTAGAAGGACGCTGGTTCAATAAATGCTTATTGAAACCGTCCCCATCGTTTATTCTGTGTATCTCTCTGAGACAAAGTGAGCATGAGTGACTGAGCCAAAAGTACTGTACTGTTTCCACGATCCCTGAGGGGTCAGGGTTGTCATGTTCGATAGTTGCCAGAAGCTACTTGCTCCTCGGTAAGAGGAGTTCATAGTGGCACTGTGAGCTAGCTGGTATACAGGCAAACATATCCAGTGGGGCTGTCTGGAATCAGTCTGGACACAGATTCCCACAGTTTATGTTGTCTAAACGTACAGATCCTATATAGATTTATAGGAACTACACGACAGAGTCTTTGTATCAGAGTGTAATGGTCAACTGTGTCAAAGGCAGCTGAGAGGTCCAAGAGAAAGTAGTGCAGCAACCCCGTTGTGGTCAACTGTGTTCTTAAGGTCATCCCAGATGTCAACGAGGGTAGATTTTGTGCCTCTTCCTGGACAGAATCCGTTTGGAAGTCTGAAAGTATGGCATTATCTTCAATGAATTGTGGGGCAATGCTGCTCTTTGTATCAGTTTGCCCAGGAAAGGTCCATTTGTGATCGGTCTGTAGTTGTCGGGGTTCAGCGGGTCCAGGTTTGTTTTCTTTAATGGGTATATGTAAGACTTTTTTAGTTCTTCTGGAAATATTCCGGTAGTTAAGGAATTGTTGATGATTCTTCTAACTGGTGTGGCAGCAGAGGTTGTTAAAAGAATTCTCTTGAAGTTTTGTGGTGGACACGGGTCAGAAGGGCTGCCAGCAGGCCTGCTTGCTTTGACCAGGCCCATAAATTCATTGTGTGAACTTTGTTGGAAGGAATAGAGAGGATGGGTTAGAGTATTCTTTGATTGTTGTTTTGGAAAAGGGTCGGTGCGGGTGCTTTTTCTTTGCTTTAAATATGAGTCCAATGTGTCTGCTTTGGCCGTGTAATGATTTGCCAGTTTGTCTGTGAAATCTTGAGTAATGGGATGAGCTCCTTCTAGACAATTTGGTTTATGAACTTTTGTGTGAATTTTATTGAATTCTTTATGTGCATATTTAGCATTTTGAATTCTGTCTGAATAGTACTTTTTCTTGGCTTTTTTGATAGCTGACTTCTATAATCTGTTAAGTTTCTGTAGGCGAAGTTTGCCTTGATTGGTGTTTGTTTTGAGCCAGGCACGTTGCAGCTTTCTAATTTGTTGTTTTATCTCTTTTATCTCTGTATTTCTCCAAGGTGCCTGTTTGCTTTTGTTCTGTTGTGTAGTTTTTAGTGGTATTAGGATATCAAAAGCTTCCTGCAGCCACTCATACAGTTTTTGAACAGAATTTATTGTGTCTAGATCTGTACTGGATGTTAGCTGTGTTTATAAGTGTTCCAAATTGAGTTTGTTCCACGGTCGATAGGTGGATGCATGAAAGGTTGCTTAAGGTGTGTTGCTTTGTGTTGTTTCATGTTTGAAAGCAAGCAAATGGTGGTCTGACCATGTGAGTGGAGTTATTGTTTGAAAGGTAACTAGTTCTGTATGTTCAAAAATGACATCTAGGATGTGTCCAGCAATGTGTGTGGGTTTGGGGATGATCTGATGTAGGTTCAGTGTGTCTCGGCCAGTAAAGATTGTTTTTTAATGGGGCATATGGGGTTGTCAAACCAAATGTTGAGGTCACCCAGAAAGCATAGGTTGGAGTGTAGTGTTATCAGGTTTGAAATTGTGTCTAAAAGTGTGGCTAGGAATGTTGCTTTGCTAGGTGGAGGTCTGTAAAAGAGGAGGAAGGTGGTGTAGAATTGCACCTTGTGAAAAGGGCCTCACAACCTTGTATGGAGACGTAGTCAGCTTTAGTGATATGTAATGTTTGCCTAAACACAACAGCTAGGCCCCCTCCTCTTTTGCCTATAAGATTTTGTGTGATAGTTTGATAACCTAGAGGAACAGCTTCATGCAGGACTGGAGCCATATCATCTCCCAACCACGATTCAGTTATGAAGAGTATGTCAGGTTTTGTGTGAATGATAAGGTCATAGATTTGATGTTTGTTTTGAGAGAGCGATCGAGTATTTATTAGTAGACAGTTTAAAGAATGTGCTTTGGTGAGCGTGACTTTGTTTTGCAAAAAAGTTAGCAGTATTTTGTGGGTTTCTAGCAGGTGTGTCCTTAGTGTTGGTATTAGCTGTATGAGGATAGCAATTGTGTAGCTGTTCTGTATCGTGTTCCTCGTCCAGCAGGCTAAGAAGGCATTTTGATGGGTCTGCATGTGTAGGTGGGGAGACGGTGGTTGAGAGTGAGTTGGTGAGCTGTGTTGTTTTTGTAGTGTAACCTTGTTGTGCAGTAGACATGGCGAAGCGAAGTTGTGAGGAGTGGCATGTTGCTTATTTTGTGTCTCTTTCGGGTGGAAGGCGTACGAGTTAGGGGTGATGGTGCAGCTTGTGGGACATGTAGTAAGGTTCTAAATTGTCCAATGGATGAGAGGCGGTTAAAAGAGAGTTGCTGTGTTGCTGTATATGTGTTAGGTGCGGGGTAAGAGAGAAAGCTTAGCGTGGGAGTCTGTTCATGGTGTGTGTCATTTGTGCAGTCTGGAAGGTGGGAGTGGGTGTATGTTTGTAGTTTGTGACGGAAAGTATTATAAGGTGCTGTGCCTGATAGATTTTGTTGTGCTGGGGTGTGTGTTATTTTTTGTTTTTGAGGAGTAGTGAAAGGAGGTGCTGATGTATTTCTCTAGTAATCAGGTGATCCCCTTTGGCCATGGGGAAACCTTGCCACAACCAATCACAACACTAGCCCTAAGCCCTACAACCGATAGGACACCAGCCTCTTACAGATAACCACAGCCTTAGTCTAAGCAGCCAATCAGGCACAAAACCCTAAGCCCTATGTTCAATAAAAACCCTAGCCTAGTCCCAGCAGCCAATCAGGCACAAAACCCTAAGCCTACTTCCAATAAAAACCCTAGCCCCAGCTCTAGTCTTAGCAGCCAATCAGGCATGAAACCCTATGCCCTACGTCCAATAGAAACCCTAACCCCAGGAACCAATCTGAAACCCTAAACCTATCCATTAATCAGATCACTAACCCTAAGCCCTACATCCAATAGAATCACTGATCCAGGAACCAATCAGAACCCTTGAATTATCAACCAAAGAGAACATTAACCCTATTCCAATAGAAACACCAGATACAGCCACCAATCAGTGCACAGATGTAGCATTCAATAGCAGCTTATATAAGGTGCCTGCGACCTCAGGCACAGTTTGCTGGGCAGGGGGCTGGAAGCTGCTCCTCAATTCAGAATCTCCTAGGAGACAGACAGGCTCAATCCATTCTGGAGTTCTGCAGGTAAGGGCCTACACTTTGCCCTCTAACAATACTGATTTTCCAAAGCTTAAACAACTCACTCTCCTAGCCAAAAAAATGAATGTTACAATCGCTTTCAAAATACAGTTTACACAAATAACAGCAGATTACTGCAGTCTCAAAGCACCCTCTGCTGTGTCTCTGAGGTATAATATCTCTGTTTGGGGGATGGGGGTTAATCTGGTTTCACTCACTTGCTAAGACAAAAAGGCAGCTGGGGTAGATTGCTTAACACAAAGGTCTGAGCAAAGATTAAGGGAGAAACTAGGTGGGAAAATCAGGTAGTCACAGGCAATTGCAAAACCACACTTTTTGGACTACAAAGCCCACAATGCAACAGGCAAAATGAGGCAGTCACAGGCAGGTAAAAACTTCAATTTTTGAACTGTAACAACCACAAACAAAACAGGTGAAAATGATGGTGGGGGTGGTATTTGTGGGTTTGGTGAAGTTCGAATAAGAATGTGTAATGAGCTAGTGGCAGCATCCTTCTTCTTTGTAGGCTGTAGTGTAGAGTAACATTCAAAGCCTCTTGGAAAGATAGCGTTTTTTTTTTTTTTTTTTTTAGAAAAGTGAGTTTTGTTGGTTGGAGCACTATTTTCTTGATTCTAGGCTGAATCTGGAGCGTTTTTTGCTTCGGGTCGAGCCGTTCTTGCATTAGATCGAGGATCGGCTCCGGTGGAGATTTCGGTCCAAGAACGAAGCATTTCAGTGAAGGAAGCTTTTATTTAGTTGGAATTGTGGTCAGATCCGAAATGGTATGTTTTTGTTACGGTGCTGAGACTGATGCTCGAGGGGGCTGTAGACACAGAGGTGGAAGCCCCTGCTGCAGGCTGAACTTTCGGAGCCGAGCCGGAGGGCCGGACTACCGAGCCAGTTTTTCGGTGCGCGCCATAGCCTTTTTTGCAGTGGCGTACCGTGAGCTGTTTTTTCGGTCGGAACTGATGATTTGGCTTTGGATCAGGGGTTAGAGTACTCACTGTCTGATGCTTCTGTGCCAGCTGAATGGTGGCTAAGTCTTGATCAGATTCGGACTCGGAATCATGGATGGATAGTGATTCCTCTTGTGCTGCTGAAGCTTTCTCGTCTTCCGCGTGTTGTCGACCGAAGATGCACATCGATCTCAAAGAGTTTTTTTTCTATCTAAAAGAGTTGCAGGCCTCACAGCTTTACTCTTGATGATCGGGCGAGATGCATAGGTTGCAAACGGAGTGTTGGTCGATATGGGGATACTTAGAGTGACAATTCGGACAGAAGCAGACCGGAGTTTGTTCCATTAGCAGGTCATTCTCCAAAGGATGTTGGAAATGGACAAATGAGGCCAGGCCGGGCATGGGCCGAGCAAGTGAGTCGAAGACCCGCTACGTGAAAGGGTGATCGTTCAGACGCAATAAAACTACGCGATCAAGACAATACCGTTGAGTGGAGATCTACTAGAGAACTGAAGGGAGCCCAAAGGAGTCTCGAACCAGAGCGCGAGAGATTACATCCGAACCCATGAGCGGAAAAAAACAATCTGAAGATGGCGTCGCTGACCATGCGCAGAATTACCAAGAAAAGCCGTCACAGAGCCTCGTGACTTGAAGAAAACTTCTTGGGGAAAAAAACAACTAGTAATCATCCGAGCCACACACTAGATGGCAGACTTATGCAAAAGCATGTGTATCTACAGCACACATGCCTCGAACACAGTAGTTCCTAAAGCAAATGTTAAAATGAGACCAGTGGATTGATATAGTAATTGGTCTATGCTCTCGGGGAAGGCTAAACACAGGAAGAGGCATGACGCATGCATGCCATGGGCAAATGGGGAGAAAGAATCAGAGAGCGACAAAGGAGCCAACAAATGGGAAGCCTATGGGCAAGCTGAAGCCCACAAAGTGTATATAACATGTCTCGAAGAGACATCGCATGCGCTGTCTAGCCGATACCTATAAGGAAAATGCTACTTACCCAGTATGCATCTGTTCTTGGCATATAGAGCTGTAGAGTCATATGCATTAGCATAGATCGCCATCTAGTGGTGGGTCCGGATGTTTGCACTTTGTTTTTCTTCGAAGAAGTCTTTGCAGTCACGAGGTAGGTGACTCCTTTAGGTGATAGTGCGCATGGGCATCGACTCCATCCCCAGATTGTTTTGCCGTAAACGGTGATGATGGAGTTAGTAAGAGCAGTAACATGATGTCCATGTAGTGTATCCAAGTAAGATAATACTGCAACAGATAAAGGTACCCGGGGAGGCGGGTGGGCGCATATGACTCTACAGCTCTATATGCCAAGAACAGATGCATACTGGGTAAGTAGCATTTTCCGTTCGAGGCATATGAGCTGTAGATCATATGCTTTAGCATAGACTATACAGCAGTTATCTCCCAAGCGGTGGCTAACCTGTAGCTGTTGCAGTGGTTTGAAATAGTGTTCGTAAAACTGCCTGGCCCACACTTGCTAGCTGTGTTGCTAACACATTTACACAATAGTGCTTTGTGAATGTGTGTGTGGTGTAGACCATGTTGCAGCCTTGCAGATGTCTTCTAAGGGTATATTCCCTAAGAATGCCATAGAAGCCCCCAGTTTGCGTGTAGAGTGCGCCCTAGGGGGAATTGTTAATGTGCGCTTAGCTTTAATGTAGCATATTTGAATGCACTTAACTATCCACCGTGCAATGCCTGCTTTTGATATGGGATTGCCTTTATGCGGTGGTGCAAAAGCAACAAAAAGTTGTTTAGTTTTCCTAAAAGGTTTAGTTCTTTCAATGTAATATAGTATGGCTCTTTTTACTTCTAATGTGTGAAGAGCACGCTCGGCCACCGAATCTGGTTGAGGGAAGAACACAGGTAACTCAACAGACTGGTTGATATGAAAGGCAGAAATGACTTTTGGCAAAAATTTGGGATTAGTCCTAAGAACCACTTTGTTTTGGTGTATGTGTAAAAACGGTTCTTGTATATTTAGTGCCTGGAGCTCACCCACTCGTCTAAGAGATGTGCTGGCTATAAGGAAGGCTACCTTCCAGGTGAGAAACTGTAGTTCACATTTGTGCAACGGTTCAAATGGTGGTCCCATGAGTCTTGTAAGGACTATATTAAGATTCCACACTGGAGAGGGTGGAAGTCTAGGAGGAATGATTCTTTGGAGTCCTTCCATAAAATCTTTGATTGCGGGCACTCGAAACAAAGACAAGTGCTGTCTGTTTTGTAGGTAAGCGGCTATAGCAGCAAGGTGTAAGCGTATAGATGTATATGCTAAGTTGGAACGTTGTATGTGTAATAGATAACAGATGATGTTTTGGATTGAAGCATCTAGTGGATTGATTTGATTGTTTGTACAGTAAATTACAAATCGTTTCCACTTTGCTGCATAGCATGCTCTTGTGGTAGGGCGTCTAGCCTCTTTAATGACGTTCATACAGTCTGGCGGAAGATTAAGGTAGCCAAACTCTAGGATTTCAGGTGCCAGATCGCAAGGGTGAGATGACTGGGATCTGGATGTCTTATCTCTCCATGGTTCTGAGTGAGAAGCTTGGGGGAGAGGTGCAGTTTTTGGTGAGGGACTACTGATAGTTCCAACAGGGTTGTGTACCAGGGTTGTCGAGCCAATGTGGGAGCAACTAGGATTAGTGTCAGGGAATGTTGTTTGAGCTTCCGAACCACTAATTGAATTAGCGGGAGAGGTGGAAAAGCGTAAGCAAATCTGCCTGATAGCGCATTGCCTTTGGACAATGGGTGTGGATACCTGGACGCGAAGTTTGGGCCTTTTGCGTTGAGGTGTGTGGCGAACAGATCTATTTCTGGGTAGCCCCACATCTGGAAAAATGGGAGGAGAACTTGAGGATGTAGTTCCCATTCGTGGATCTGTTGTCTTTGACGACTGAGCAGATCTGCATTCTGGCTGTTTACTCCTGGGAGGTGTTCTGCAAGGAGATATATTTTTTGAGGTATGGCCCATCTCCAGATGCTTTTAGCTAGTTGTGAAAGCTGTAGAGAGTGTGTCCCTCCTTGTTTTTGTATGTAGTACATTGCTGTCATGTTGTCTGTACAAACTAAGAGAGCTTTGCCTACTAGATGCAGTTGAAAGGCTTTCAATGCTAGAAAAATTGCTAGTAGTTCCAGATGGTTTATGTGGAGTTGTTTTTGTTGTACAGTCCACATTCCCTGAATGGTATGTTTTTGAAGATAAGCTCCCCAACCAGTGAGCGATGCGTCTGCTGTCAGCACTATCTGTGGAACAGGGTGGACGAATGGCCGCCCCTTGGAAAGGTTTTGTGTATTCCACCACTGCAGAGAGCGATGGGTGCGGCCGTCCACCAACACTAGATCTGTCAACTGACCTTGAGCCTGGTTCCACCGACGTGCTAAACATTCTTGTAGGGGACGCATTTGGAGTCTTGCATAAGGAACGATTAGGATGCAAGAAGCCATCCTTCCGATCAATTGCATAAACACTCGGGCTGGTAGTGAGTGTTGAGGCTGAAATTGTGATATTAGATTTTGCATGTTGCGTATCCTGACTGGGTTGGGGTAAGCTAGAGCTTTGCAAGTGTCTATTGTAGCTCCTAGATAAACTTGCGTTTTGGATGGCTGGAGGTGAGACTTGGTGAGGTTTACAGTGAACCCCAAGTCGTGAAGCAGTTGAACTGTTTTGTGAGTGTGGTGTAGGCAGCTGTGTCGCGAACTGGCTTTTATTAGCCAGTCGTCCAGGTAAGGGAAGACGTGAATGTGTTGTCTTCTTAAATGAGCTGCGACTACTGCTAGACACTTGGTGAGGACTCTGGGTGCTGTAGTTACCCCGAATGGGAGAACTTTGAATTGGTAATATTGTCCGTCCACCACGAACCTGAGATATTTCCTGTGAGCTGGGTGAATGGGAATATGGAGGCGTCATTTAAATCCAGAGTGGATAGAAAGTCGCCTTGCTGAAGCAGTGGGAGCACCTGTTGGAGGGTGACCATGTGGAAGTGGTCTGACTGAATGTAGAGATTTAGCTGTCTGAGGTCTAGTATAGGCCTGAGAGAGCCGTCCTTTTTTGGAATTAAGAAATACAGGGAGTATACTCTGGTCCCTTGATGATGTAATGGGACTGGTTCTATCGCATGTTTTTCTAAGAGGGATAGAACTTCTTGTTTTAAAAGGGTGAGATGTTCTGGTGATATTGCACGTGCTCGTGGAAGAATAGTTGGGGGAGTGCTGGTAAGTTCCAGGCAGTAACCATACTGGATAATTTGTAGTACCCATTTGTCTGAGGTGATTGAATTCCAGACAGGTAGGAATTGTGAGAGACGTCCCCGACAGGAGTGGAATGATCGGGGGGTAGTGGAGGGAAGTCACTGTTTGTTGGCAGGGGAAGTGCGGGTGGAGTTACCTCTGCCTCTTCCCTTATTACTATTTCCTCTGTAGCCTCCTCAAAAATAACCTCTGGAAGAGGGGGATTGGTTGTTACCCTTGTAAGAGGAGGGATTTTCTGTAGAAACCGTTTTTGAGCCACCCCTATAAAAGAAGCGGCGAAAGGAACACCTGCTAGTAGGCAATTGTAAAGCCCCTATAGACTTTGCGGTTTCCGTGTCTTTTTTCATCTTTTCCAGCGCAGTATCTACAGCTGGTCCGAAAAGATGCTCCTTATCAAAAGGCTGATTAAGTATGGAGGACTGTACCTCCTGCTTGAATCCAGAGATTCTAAGCCAAGCGTGTCTACGTAATAGCACACTAGTATTGATGGCACGAGATGCTGTGTCTGCTGCGTCTAGTGCACATTTAATGGAAGTGTTAGTGATGAGCTTACCTTCCTGAATGAGGTCATTAGCTTTTGTTTTGTACTCATCTGGTAGATGTTGGATGAGTTTTTCTAACTCATCATAATGAGCCGTAGCGTGCTAGCACAGCCTGAGCGTTGGCAATATGCCAATGATTCGCAGCTTGTGAAGCCACTCTTTTGCCTGAGGCATCAATGAGTTTGGAATCTTTGTCAGGAGGGGGGGCCTCACCTGTGGTTTGGGAGTTAGCTCTCTTGCGGGGGTTGGACACTACAAGAGATTCTAAAGGCAACTGACCTTTTATGTAAGCAGGATCGGTAGGAGCGGGCTTGTATTTCTTGTCTACTCTAGGTGTGAGTATTCTTGCTCTGACGGGGTCTTTAAATACCTCATCCGTGTGCTTTAACATGCCCTTGAGCATTGGTGAAGTGTGAGTAGACCTTTGTGAGTGAGTTAGTGTCTCAAAGAGGAAATTCTCTTCTAGAGGTTCTTTATGTAGTTCCACCCCGTGATATTGAGCAGCCCTGTTAATAAGCTGCACGTAGCCAATGTTGTCATCAGGTGGGGAGGGTCTGGAGGGATACAGGTCAGGGTCGTAGTCTTGATCTGGTTCCCTATGGTAATTTTCCTAAGGGTCAGTGTCCTGTGGTATGTCTTGATCCTGTGGAACATCCTGCTCTTCATCCCCGTCCCCATCCACATAATCTCCATCCTGTGGGTCAGGTGGAGGTGGTGGTGAATTTAATGGTGTAATAATCAAATTAGGATTAGAGGGAGGTGGAATGTAAGGGGGAGAAGGGTTAGTGCCCATGTCCTTTTTCTTGAGAGGGATAGGGTAGTCCTCTGTGAGATCCAGCTTCCGTTTTTTAGGAAGAGTGGCATGGATCTGTCCCATTTCAGAGTTAATGACCAGTTTCTTTTGTTTCGGATCCAAAAGTGGTTCATCGGACCGAGGGTCTTTGGATGGAGTGTCCTTTTCTTTATGTGCCGATTTCGGCGTTGAAGATTTTGGCTCCGAGTCTTTAGGCGTCGAATGTTTTGGGTCGGAGTGCTTGGTCTTGGCATGTTTTGGCTCCGAACCTCTTGAGGTGGCAGGTTTTGGCTCCGAGCTTTTCGGCGCGGAGGGTTTCGGCTCCGAGCTTTTCGGTGCTGAGGGTTTCGGCTCCGAGCTTTTCGGCGCAGAGGGTTTCGGCTCCGAGCTTTTCGGTGTGGAGGAGGTTTTCGGTGTCGAAGGTGCCTTCGGTGCCGGTGGAGACCGGCAGATGCTTCGACTTATGTTTCGATGCCAAAGGTGTTGGTTCGGCACCAGAATGTGGGCGGCTCGAGCCCGAGCCGGAAGGCTTGTCTTTATGTTTCGTAGCCGGGCTAGAGGGCGGGGCATCTGAAACATTTTCTCGGTGCCGACCTGAGCCCGAGGACGAAGGTGGTACCGGAGCCTTAGATTTTTGTTGACTGGGCACAAGGGGATCTGTACTCACGGTACGCTGACCCGGAGTGATGGTCTGTTCTTCTTCCATGTTGGAGTCGGCTTCGGACACAGAGACCAGTTATTCGTCCTCGGCTTCTTCAGCTGGATGATGAAAATTGGAATCTTCGCCGAAGATGTCCGGTACAGAGCCACTGCCACGTTGCATCTCGTGGCGTCGAGCCCGACTATCACGAAGAGTTTTCTACGATCAGAACGATCGACACGCGTCACAGTCCTTTTCGTCGTGTTCCGGGGACATAGTTTAAATGGAGTCCGTTCCATCGACTGCTAGCGTGGTCGGCACGGGTAGGCCCGATGGCCTGCCTCGAGTTTCCCGATCGAAGGTTTTCTCAGTTGAAACGATGCGCGTCGAATGGGGAACCGCGATCGATAGACAATATCGTCGAGGGTAGAGGATTGCGCGTCG
This sequence comes from Calotriton arnoldi, assembly GCA_963921515.1. Classification (NCBI taxonomy): domain Eukaryota; kingdom Metazoa; phylum Chordata; class Amphibia; order Caudata; family Salamandridae; genus Calotriton; species Calotriton arnoldi. The sequence goes on from CAWUFW010012770.1 coordinate 81,004, forward strand.
AGGGGGTTCGAAAACGATACCGAACCGGAGCGCAGCAATACACATCCGAACCCAATGACGGAAAAAAACAATCTGGGGATGGAGTCGATGCCCATGCGCACTATCACCTAAAGGAGGAGTCACCTACCTCGTGACTGCAAAGACTTCTTCGAAGAAAAACAAAGGGCAAACATTCGGACCCACCACTAGATGGCGATCTATGCTAAAGCATATGATCTACAGCTCTTATGCCTCGAACACCTATTTATTAAGCTAACAGAAACTAGGGGAATATTTTTACTCAAAAGGTATGCAAGTGCCAAATGTGGTTTTGCCTGGAGCGCTAACTGTGCAGAGACCGCCCCTGCCTTTTGGCCACTTCAAAACTCAAGGTGAGTACAAGGAAAGCTGTCAAAACAAGTGTAACCATCCTCTTCACATGCACAGTATTACAAAACTATATACACAAACATCTAACCCTCACTGTACTACGACAAACCAATTGGCTTGGTCATTGCTTGCTCTTGTAATTTGTGGTCTTCTCCCCCGCTCTGTCGCTGCGCCGAGCAGCGTAAAAAACCTGCCAGGTAGGCTTGAATGTTCGGCCTGCTGTTGATGGGGAGAGTAGAAACATCTCCTTACAAAGTAATCAGTTGCAAAGACGCATACTCTTTACCCTGCCATTGCACGGGTTGAGTTTTTGATAGTTTCATCAGAAACACCCGACTCTTTCGCAGAAATGAGGGAAGTCAGTGCATGTCATGGGGTGGCTGCACACACCCTGGCTCACTTAACAGGCAGTGGATTGAGAGCTGCAGGGAAGGGGGTGTAGAGAACAAACTCAAGCCTCTCAGGGCAACAGGAAGCAGCAGCACTGTGGTATGCCTTGAAATTCCCTGCTCATTGGAGAGCACCCGTCCAAACTGGATTTAAAGGCCCTATATGGTCACAGGAAGAGAGAGAGAGCCTGCTGCTGCAGGGAGGAGGGTGTCGGGTCCTAAGACACTCCTGCTGCCTGCCGCTGTGGAGTGGAAGAGCTGGTTTTAGTCTGACACCGAGCTGCACGGGCAGCAATGGCCCCTTAGGTCTGGATTGTGTAATCTTGCTCTCGCGTGTGAGCTCAGGCAGTGATTGAGAGCATGCATTCATGCTGCTACACAGGAGGCTCGGGGGGGAAAAGCAGCGCAGGTCCTGGCAGTTGAGGGGCGCACTACGAGTCATGAGCTCTTACTGTGCTCGACTGCAGGGAACCAGGTTGCAGGCGCACGGCTGCCACTGAGTAGGGAGCATGCTCAACTTTCAGCATCCGGCTACAGGAGGACACTTGGAAAACCAGACCCGCTCTCACGCTGGAAGGAGGTATGTGTGATAAGGGAAGTATGAGCTGTTTGCTTCAACGAGCTGCAGGTTTACGCAGCTCAGGAGCCAATGAAAGCACGAGCACCCGTGTTAAGTGCTTTTCAACAAAGAAAAGGACAATGCTACTTACCCAGTATGCATCTGTTCTTGGTATGTAGAGCTGTCGATTCACATGCTTTGCATAAGTCTGCCATCTAGTGTTGGGTCCGGATGTTTGCAGTTTGTTTTTCTTCGAAGAAGTCTTTTCCAGTCACGAGGTAGGTGACTCCTCCTTTCAGTGATAGTGCGCATGGGCATCGACTCCATTGTTTTTTTTTGTTTATAACTATTTATCATTATTCAAACATATACAGTAAATGGTATCTTGACAGTTGTTCCTGATAAATATATATGAACAGTTCTACGCACAAGGAGCTATCATAAACCCTGGCACACAGAAATAAAAGGGAAGTCACGAATTTACAATGTATAACGATCACAAGTTAAATTGTCTCTCGACACATCGTCCCATAACCAGCAAATTCCCACCCTCCGATGCACATAATGTCTCGGGTATAATACTAACACCCGTGCAATCTGTTCATCCCACGCCTGTCGGGACTATGCCAGCGGGGGTTTGAGTGAGGGCACTAGGGTCCAGACTCTGTAGGTATGACTTGAGCGGGCTCCAAATATCTTTTGGACGGGACTTGGGTGGAAGCAATGTGGCATACAATTCGCAATTCGTGTTGCAATAAGTAAGACTAGCAAGCCATGCACTCTTCGTCGGAGCTAATTTGTTGCCCCATCGAAGCGCTATTTCGCGTTTAGCCAAAAGCAGCGCAAGGGCAATGAATTTCCGTGTTTTCTTTGGCAGGTTATGGACGTACCCCAAGAGCGCAACCTCCGGGGAGGGGGCTATTTCTAGCTGTGTCATGTGCGACAGTGTCTCAAAAACGACAACCCAAAACTCTACAATCTTGGGGCAGGTCCATGTCAAATGGGGGAAATCGGCGTAAGGGCTGTTGCACTTCCTACAACTGTGCGGCCTAGAAGGATCAATCACGTGGAGTTTGGCCGGGGTCATGTATGCCCTCCATAAATATTCAAAGTGTATCAACTTATGCCTGCTGTTGAGGGAAATTCCCCGAGTTTGTGCACAGCAGAAGGCCCATTGGTCGTCCAGTATCGGATGCCGTAAGTCCACCTCCCAGGCAGCCCGGATCGTCGTATTATGGCACGGGAGTAGAGTCATACAGGCCTTATATAATTTAGATATCAATCGAGCCCCGTCCGGGTTAGTAATTACGAGCGATAGAGGTCCGAAGGACTGCGGCTCAAGCGGGTATTCCGATATTTTAGCACGCAGCGCCCTGCGCCGCATCGACTCCATTGTTAGATTGTTTTCCTGCAGAGGGTGAGAATGGAGTTAGTAATAGTAGACTAGAGATGTCCATGCGTATGTATCTAGGTAAGATACTTCTGCAACAGGTACAAATATCCCGGGAGGCGGGTGGGCGCATGTGAATCTACAGCTCTACATGCCAAGAACAGATGCATACTGGGTAAGTAGCATTTTCCGTTTGAGGCATGTGAGCTGTAGATCACATGCTTTGCATAGACTATAGAGCAGTAATCTCCCAAAGCGGTGGCTAACCTGTAGCTGTTGCAGTTGTTTGAAAGAGTGTACGAAGAACTGCCTGGCCTACATTAGCTTGTTGTCTTGCCAACACATCTACACAATAGTGTTTTGTGAATGTGTGTGGTGTAGACCATGTTGCAGCTTTACAGAGGTCAGCTATGGGAATGTTTCCTAAGAAAGCCATAGAAGCCCCTAGTTTGCTAGTGGAATGCGCTCTAGGGGAATTGGTAAAGTCCTCTTTGCTTTTGCATAGCATGTCTGAATACATTTGACTATCCACCATGCAATACCTGATTTAGAAATGGGATTGCCTTTGTGTGGTGTAGCAAAAGCAACAAAGAGTTGTTTAGTTTTACGAAAAGGTTTTGTCCTTTCTATGTAATAGAGTAATGCTCGTTTAACATCTAAGGTGTGTAGAGCACGTTATGCCACTGAATCTGGTTGAGGAAAGAACACAGGCAACTCAACAGATTGGTTGATGTGGAAGGCGATACTACTTTGGGTAGAAATTTAGGGATAGTACGAAGAACCACCTTGTTTTGGTGTACTTGTAAAAATGGTTCTTCTATGGTTAATGCCTGAAGCTCACCCACTCTCCTCAGTGATGTAATAGCAATGAGGAAAGCAACTTTCAAAGTGAGAAATTGCAGTTCACATTTATGCAATGGCTCAAAGGGTGGACCCATTAGTCTGGTAAGGACAATATTAAGATTCCACACTGGGGCAGGTGGAAGTCTTGGAGGAATAACTCTTTTGAGTCCATCCATAAAAGCCTAAATAACAGGCACCCTGAAAAGGGACAGATGTTGTCTATTCTGAAGGTATGCAGCTATTGCAGCAAGATGTAAGCGTATAGATGTGTACGCTAAATTTGACAGTTGTAAATGCAGTAAATAACAAATGATATTTTGAACTGAAGCATCAAGCGGGTTGACATGGTTGTTAATACAATAAATAACAAACTGCTTCCATTTTGCTGCATAGCAAGCTCTTGAAGTAGGTCTTCTAGCCTCTTTAATGATGTTCATACAGTCTGGCGGAAGATTTAGATAGCCAAACTCTATGACTTCAGGTGCCAGATCGCTAGGCTGAGATGCTTGGGATCTGGATGTCTTATCTCTCCATGACTCTGCGTAAGGAGAGTGGATGTCAGATGTAGTTTTTGATGAGGAACTACTGATAGCTCCAGCAGGGTAGTGAACCAAGGCTGACAGGCCCATGTGGGAGCTACAAGGATTAGTGTGAGGGACGTTTGCCTGAGTTTATCTCAGGCAAACGTCCCTCACACTAATCCTAGTAGCTCCCACATGGGCCCGTCAGCCTTGGTTCACTACCCTGCTGGAGCCATCAGTAGTTCCACTAAGGGAATGAGAGGGAGAGGCGGAAAAGTGTAGGCAAATATCCCTGACCAGTTCATCCATAGTGCATTGCCTTTGGACAAAGGGTGTGGATACCTGGAGGCAAAGCTTGGGCATTTTGCGTTTTGGTGTGTGGCGAACAGATCTATCTCTGGAAAGCCCCACATCTGAAAGAATGGGAGTAGACCTTGAGGGTGAAGTTCCCACTCGTGAACCTGTTGTGTTTACCTGCTGAGCAGATCTGCGAACTGATTGTTTACTCCTGGAAGGTGTTCTGCTAGAAGATAATTTTTGTGAGGTATGGCCCACCTCCAAATGGCTTGTGCAAGCTGTGACAGTTGGAGAGTGTGTGTCCCCCCTTGTTTCTGTATGTAATACATGGCTGTCATGTTGTTGGTGCGTATCAGGACAGCTTTGCCTACAAGGTGAATTTGAAAGGCTTTGAGCTCTAGAAATACTAGTAGCTCTAGATGATTTATGTGAAGTTGTTTTTGCTTTGGACTCCACAAACCTTAAATTGTGTGAGTTTGGAGATGAGCTCCTCAACCAGCGAGCAATGCGTCTGCTGTTAGCACTGTCTGTAGAACTGGGTCGATGAAGGGCCGGCCTTTGGATAGGTTTGGTGGATTCCACCACTGCAGAGAGCGATGAGTGTGGCCGTCCACCAACACGAGATCTGACAATTGACCTTGAGACTGATTCCACTGACGTGCTAAACATTCCTGAAGGGGACGCATTTGAAGTCTTGCATAGGGGAACTATCATGATGCAAGACGCCATCATTCCCAGTAGCTCCATGAATACTCGAGCTGGTAATGACTGGTTGTGCTGAAACTGTGAAATTAGAGCCTGAATATTGCGGATCCTGGCTGGATTGGGACAGGCTAGAGCCTTCTGTGTATTGAGAGTGGCTCCCAAGTACGTTTGCGTGTTGGAGGTGGGACTTCAACAGATTTACTGTGAATCCGAGATCGTGCAGCAACTGTACTGTTCTTTGAGTGTGCTGTAGACACTTTGTTTGTGAACTGGCTTTGATGAGCCAGTTGTCCAAGTATGGGAAGATGTGAATGTGTTGTCTTCGCAGATGAGCAGTGACTACTGCCAGGCATGTGGTGAAAACTCTTGGAGCAGTGGTGACTCTGAATGGGAGCACTTTGAACTGGTAATGTTGTCTTGCTACCACAAACCTGAGATATTTGCGATGAGCGGGATGTATCTGAATATGGAATTAAGCGTCCTTTAAGTCTAAAGTAGACAGAAAGTCACCTTGCTGAAGGAATGGGAGCACTTGTTGGAATGTCACCATGTGAAAATGATCTGATTAAATATAAAGATTTAGGTCTCTGAGGTCTAGAATAGGCCTGAGAGAGCAGTCCTTTTGGGTTTGAGAAAGTATAGAGAGTATACGCCGGACCCTTGATATTGTAACGGGACGGGCTCTATAGCTCCATTTTGCAGTAGAGAGTGAACCTCTTGTTTGAGAAGGTGCAGATGCTCTGGTGACGTTTTGTGTGATCGTGGAGGAATGTTTGGGGGATTGTCGGTAAGCTCTAGGCAATAACCAGATTGGATAATTTCTAAAACCCATCTGTCTGAAGTTATTGTATTCCAGACGGGAAGAAATTGAGAGAGACGTCCTCTGACAGGTGTGGGATGATCGGGGGAGAGGAGGCAAGTCACTGTTTGTTTGCTGCAGGGGAACTACATGGTGTGTTACCTCTACCTCTTCCCTTGCCATTATTGCCTCGAAATCCTCCTCTAAAGTAACCTCTGGAAGAGGGTGATTGATTGTTGCCTCTATACGAAGAGGAGGTGTTCTCTGAGGATATGTTCTTTGAGCCCCCCCTGTAAAAGGAACAGCGAAAGGAGCCCCGATTGGAAGGGGACTGCAAAGCTCCCATGGATTTTGCGACCTCTGTGTCCTTTTTCATTTTTTTCCAAAGAAGTATCTACCACAGGTCCAAAGGGGTGTTCCTTATCAACGGGTAGGTTTAAAATAGAGGCCTAGACTTTGGGTTTAAACCCTGAAATTCTGAGCCAGGCGTGCCTTCTTAAAAGAACGCTGGTGTTAACAGCGCGAGCTGCAGTGTCAGCTGCGTCTAAAGCACACCTAATGGAAGCATTGGAAATGAGTTTTCCTTCCTGAATTAAGTCATGTGCCTTACTTTTGTGTTCGTCTGGCAAGAATTGGAGCAATTGCTCCAATTCGTCGTAATGAGCCCCGTCATATCTCGCTAAAAGAGCCTGAATGTTGGCAATACGCCAGTGATTGGCTGCCTGCGCAACTACTCTTTTACCAGAGGCATCTAGGAGTTTGGATTCCTTGTCAGGAGGAGGGGCATCTCCTGTTGTTTGAGAGTTTGCTCTTTTGCGAGCGTTCAAAACCAGTAGGGAGTCTAAGGGAACTTGACCCTTGATGTAGACTGGGTCTGTAGGTGCAGGTTTATATTTTTTGTCTACCCTTGGTGTTAGAATCCTCGCACGCACAGGGTCCTTAAAAATGTCGTCTGTGTGTTTAAGCATACCCGTAAGCATGGGCAGCGTATGAGTTGTTTTTGAGAAGAACTTAAAGTCTCAAAGAGAAAATCCTCTTCAAGAGCTTCTTTGTGAAGTTGAACTCCGTGATATTGAGCAGCCCTATTTATTAACTCTAAGTACCCTACACTGTCGTCAGGTGGAGAGGGATTTGAAGGATATAGATCAGGGTCATTATCAGTGTTAGGATCTGTGTTGTAATCAGTCCATGGATCAGTACTATTGTCATCTGGTGCATCCCCATCATCCTGGTGGTCAGGTGACCGTGGTTGTGGTTAATTTGTAGGAGTAATCATCAAATTAGGGTTGGGTGGGGAAGGAGGTGTAAGAGGAGGAGGAGAAGGATTAGTACCCACATTTTTCTTTTTAAGGGGAATGTGGTAAGTTTCCTCCATCTGTGGCTTCCGTTTAAGTGGCAGTTTTACATGAATATGTCCAGTTTTAGGGTTAATAAGTTATTTCTGTTTCGGGTCCGTGTTGGAAAGCGGTACATCGAAACGAGGCTCCTTGGATGAGGGAGGAGCTGTTTTGTCTTTCAGTGCCAGAATTTTCAGTGCCGAAGATTTTGGCATTGAGGTTTTCGGATCCGAAGATTTAGGTTTCGGTGCCGAAGGGATAGTCACGATGACGTGTTTGGATTTCGGTGCCGAAGGTTTTGGTTCGGTGCCCGAATGGGGCAGACTCAGTCCCGAGCCGGAAGGCTTTGGTGTGTGTTCTGGTGCCGAGCCCGAAGGTGGGGTGTTCGAAACATGTTCTCGGTGCCGACCTTGGCCCGAAGGCAGAGGAGGGACCCGAGCCTTTTTCTTGGGCATAGTTTGGGGCAGGGGAGTATCAGTACTCACGGTATGCTGACCCTGCGGGACGTCTACTTCCATGTCGGAATCGGCTTCGGACACGGAAATGTGTTTCTCTTCTTCCTGGGCTCCTTGTGCGTCGAAGACTCCATAGTCGGAATCTTCTCTGTAGAGATCCGGTGCGGAGCCGCTATGTTGCTGGTGCATTTCGTGACGTCGAGCCCAACGATCATGGAGCGTCTTCTTGGATCGAAAAGATCGGCACGCGTCGCAGTCCTGTTAGTCGTGTTCCTGGGACAGAAACAAGTTGCGCACTTCGTGCAAGTCAGTGCACAGATACTTAGCGCGACACCCGGGACAGAATTTAAATGGAGTCCGTTCCATCGACTGCGAGCTGACCTGATGCGGTTAGGCCCAACGGCCGCCCACAAATTTTCCGATCGAAGATTTCTGCACCGATACGATACGCGGAGAATGGGAAACGCACTCGAGAAACAATACCGTCGAGGGTAGTGTTTTGCTCACCGAGGGGAACCCAAGAACGGAGTCGAACCGGAGCGGGCAATTCACGTCCGAACCCGATGGCGGAAAAAAACAATCTAACAATGGAGTCGATGCCCATGTGCACCATCACGGTAAGGAGAAGTCCCCTACCTCGTGACTGGAAAAGACTTCTTCGAAGAAAAACAAACTGCAAACATCCGGACCCAACACTAGATGGCAGACTTATGCAAAGCATGTGATCTACAGCTCACATGCCTCGAACATGTAGTTCCTAAAACCGAGGCCAAAATGAGACCACTGGATTGATATAGTAATTGGTCTATGCTCTCAGGGAGGGCTAAACACAGGAAGAGGCAAGACACATGCATGCCATGGGCAAATGGGGAGAAAGAATAGGAAAGCCACTATGGAGCCCACAATAGGGATGTCTATGGGCAAACTGAAGCCAACAAAGTATATAGAACATGTCTCAAAGAGACCGTGCATGCGCTGTCTAGCCGAGACCTAAAGAGTTCAAATGAAAGAATATAAATCTGCAACAACCAAAAGGCTTCTGGTGAAGTGGGAGGGTGCAAGTGAATCTACAGCTCTACACACTACGAACAAACGTTTAACAGGTATTCATAACGTGTGGATGTAGATATGCTCTGCACAGGCTGAAAAGCAGTACTTCCCTAAGTGTTGGTTAGCCAAGATGATGTTGTAGAAGACTGAACCAAAGTTCTTAGAACAACTTGACCAACTCTAACTTGTTGGTATACTAAGACCTCCGCACAGTAGTGCTTGGTAAATGAGTACAGCGGACCATGTAGCTGCCTTACAGATGGCAGCTGTGGGAACATTTCCAAGAAACACCACAGTGACTTTTTCTGTGGCATGAGACCTGGGCAGGGCAAGCTTATCTTAGCCCTAATATAGAATGTTTGGATACATTTGATAATACATCTGGCAACGCCTGGCTTTTATAGAGTATGCTCTTTATGAGGTCTGGCAAAAACAACAAAAGGAGTGTTACCTACCTTGTAAGCATCTATTTGTTGCATGTAGTGCTGTAGATTCACATTCTCTACACACTACTGCCATCCAGACATTTACAACTTGTTTTTCTTTGAAGAAGTCTTTCTAGTCACACTATCCAGTGACACCTCTTCGATGCAATGCGGATAGTCATGGTCCATCTTCAGACTGTTTTTCTGACATCGGGTACCAGTGTAGTGGAGTCAGATAGTGTTCATAATGATAACCATGCAGCATTAATGAAAGATAAAGAGACTATCTAGTTTATATTATCTGGAACAACCAGAGACGTCGGGGTGAGTAGTTGAAGCCTGTGAAGGAATACTTCCTTACCTGTAACTCCTGTTCTCTCATAGGGGAATTTCCATTATAGTCATAAGTACTGAATAGTCACCCACGTGCTGGGACCCCGGAGCAGTTCTTCAATAGATCTCAAGTGTGGAGTTTCTCCCTTCTTCAGGAAGGCCTGCAAAGACACTTAAGAGATAGATTATGCAGCCCATAAACCTAGGCTACAATGGCCCAATTCTTCATCATAAAGGCAAAAAAAGGCCAGAATAAGGTAAATGAGGACAATTTGAGATGACTTCTAAATAGCATATATCTCCCTCACAAACCCTTTCTTATGATAGAGATGAAGGAGAGCGGGACAGAGTAGCCTCATAGGCTGGCATTATATGGCTAAAAAAAGAAGCTGTGCCTTTACGAACCCAGAGACCACCAGTATCCCATCATGCACAGCAGGTGGCAATTGCTTCAGTTCTTTTTGAAGGCGATGTGTAAACATATGTAGATTACATGAATGCCTCTGTCCATTCCACCGGGTGGGAGGGTTGCTTATGACTATAATGGAAATTCCAATATGATAGAACAGGAGCTACAGGTAAGAAACTATTCCTTCTCTCGAGGGGGATTTCCATTTATAGTCATAAGCACTGAATAGAGTAGCAAGCCCATCCCCATATAGTGAGGTAGAGGAGATGGAGAATCAAATAGGAAGATTAAGCAAACAGATTTCTGAAGGAACATCTGATCTAGCGTCAGAATCTAGGCAGTAGTGCTTGGTGAATACATGTACTAATTTCCAGATAGCTGCTTTGCAAATTTCTGGAATAGGGATATTGCGTAGTAAAGCAGCAGTAACCACTTTCCCCTATTGGAGTGTGCTTTAGGCTTACCTGAGAGCGCTTTGTTAGCCTTTTGATAACACAATAAAATGCAAAACACTATCCATCGTGAAATGGATTGCTTGGAGGTAGCTAAGCCTGTACGGACCAGACTGTAATTGATAAACTGGTCCGATTTGCAAATGTCTTGTATAGATAGAATTTTAGAACTCTCCTCGCATCCAGGGAGTGGAGAGCTATTTCTACTGGAATAGAGGGATTCGGAAAGAATGTTGGTTGTGAGATTGTATGGTTGACATGGAAGTCTGAAACAACCTTAGGGAAGAACTTCGGTGAGTTCTTGTGACCACTTTGCTAGAATGAAATACAGAGTATGGTTCATGAGAGCAGAGTGCTTGGATCTTGCTAACCCTGCGGGCAGATGTTATCGCCACAAGCAAAGAGGTTTTCCGAGCAGGTGTTGAAGAGATGTCTTGTGTATGGGCTCGAAGGGGTCCTGCATAAGGTGTGAAAGGACTGCACTAAGCTCCCACGGAGAAGGGCGCCTGATGGGAGGAAGAACCTTCTTCAAACCCTCTAGGAAATACTTGATGACGGGGATTCCAAAAAAAAGAGGTTTGTGAATTACATTTTCTATAGGCAGTAAGAGCTGCCAGGTGAACCTTTATAGAAGAAAATTGCAAGCCAAATTTAGCCAGGTGTAGAAGGTATGAAAGAATAACATCCCAAGTTCTTAGAGGAACACCAAGAGCAAAATCTCTTCCGCTTGAAGGCATAAGCGGAGCGAGTAGAAGGACACTTAACCTCCTTGAGGATCTCCATGCAGTCTTGTGGCAGGTTTAAGTGTCCAACCTGCACTAGCTCATGAGCCATGCAGCCACATTCAAGGAGGAGAGATTGGGGTGTACCGTCTGGCCTCAAAATTTCGAAAGCAGGTCTGGTATGCATGGTAGCTTGAGATGTGGATGCTGTGACTGGTGAAGAAGGTCCAGGAACCACCACTGTCGTGACCAACCTGGAGCTATGAGGATCATCTTGGCTTTGGAGTGGTACAGATCAGGACCGCCGGGATCAGAGGAATTGGTGGAAAAGCATAAAGAAATTTGCCAGACCAGTTAATTCATAGGGCACTCCCCACCGTCTCTGGATGGTAGTACCTGGAGGCGAAGCCACTGCATTTTCTGTTTTTCTCTGTGGAAAACAGGTCGATAGGAGTGCCCCACATTTGGAAGATATTTTGAACTACCTTGTGCAAGACCCATTAATAGTTTTCGTCGAGAGCTCTGCTGAGAGAGTCTGCCTGAACATTTTGGACACCCGGGAGGCGAGTTGCTGTTACGTCCAGGTTCTGGGTCAAGAGCCATTTTCAAATCGTCTTGGCATCTAGTGACAGCGCTCTGTACCTGGTGCCCTCCTGCTCGTTGAGGTTTTACATGGTGGTTGTATTGTCAGTCTGAACAAGCAGGGTGTTGGTCGTGAATGATGGGTGAAAGACCCTGAGAGCTAGATGCACTGCGCGGAGCTCGAGGAGATTGATATGGTATGTCATCTCTCGGAGACCATGAGCCCTGAATTTGGAGGGTATCCATGTGAGCTCCCCATCCAAGTAGTGATGCATCTGTCACTATGGTCTGAGATGGAACCTGTTGGTGAAATGGCATGCCTTATAAGAGATTGGTTGGAGAGACCACCAATTTAGGGACTGTATTGCATGGATGGATAGCATGATTCTGACCTGTCAGATGCCGGTCAATTGATTCTACTGGTCCTCTAGCCATTCCTGGAGCAGACACATGTGGAAGCGAGCATTGGGAGTGAGAAAGATGCAGGAGGCCATTTAGCTGAGAAGAGATGATACAGCTCTTACTGTTAGATGAGAGATTCAGGAGTCTGACATTTCTGAAGGATTGCTAAGTGTCGCTCCTCCGAAGGACACACCTTTGCTTGAAAGGTGTCTATGGAGGCTCCTAAGTAATGTAAAGTCTGGACAGGAGTGGACTTGTTGAGGTTGACGTGGAGACCCAGCAATGAAGGCGATTACAAGTCCACTTGAAATTCAGATGGGCTTCTTGAGAAGGATGCCTTTATGAACCAGTCGTCCAGATATGGGCAGACGAAGATCCAGTGCGTTCATAGATGGGCTGCCACCACAGCCATGCACTTCGAGAATGTTCTGGGTGCTGACTTCAGGCCAAAAGTACTGTGTACTGGTAAGGATCGAGCCCCACGATGAACCTTAGAAACTGTCAATGCTTCTTGGCAATAGGAATGTGAAAGTATGCAATGTGAAGATCGATGGAGCACAGCCAATCTCCCTGGTGTAATTGGGGGTACATTTGATGTAAAGCCAGCATCCTGAACTTCTCCCGCCAAATCCATTTGTTGGCAATTTTGAGGTCGAGAATGGGTCTGAATTTGTTTTTCCTTTGTCACCAGAAAGTATCTGGAGTAAATGCCCTTCCCCCGTTCTCTGTGGGGAACGGCTTCCACCACATTCTTCTGCAAAAGGGTGTTGACCTCAGACTTTAGCAAGTTGAGATGGTAAGTGGACGGCTTTGGTGGACTGGATGGGGCGGTAATCCTGAGACAATATCAATTTTGCACAATATTGAGAACCCAGGCATCTTTTGTGATGCACTGCCACTCTGTTAGGTAATGCGAAATACTTCCCCCTACCAGAGAGGGTAACAGAAGAGGGGGCAGGGAGGAATCATGGTTTGTTTCCGTGAGCCTGTTTACCCCCTTGGGCAGGGTATTGGGCAAAGCGTCCTCTTGTTTGTTTTCGCTGTGGTTGGTAAGATCTCTGATGTTGCTGCTGAGATCTACCCGTGGTCCATTGAGGGATTTGATTCCTCTGTGGGTAAAACTGACCCCGATAAGGTCAGAAGAATTTACGTTGATCTTTTGCATTTTCAATACCCACAGCTTTTAAAGTGTCCATTTCAGATTTCAATCTTGCCATCTAGTCGCCCGCATGGGTTTCAAAAAGCATAGAGCCTGAGAATAGCAAATTCTGAATGCGATGTTACACCTACTGTTCGAGAGATGTCAACCGGAGCCAAGCATGTCTTCTTAAAGTCACCCCATGGCAGTAAGCATGAGTGGCTAGTAGCAAAGAATCCGCTGCAGCGCTAATGATATAATTCAAGACCATTGCACCCTCATTGATGATTTGCAAGAAATCCTCTCATCTCTTGGAAGATGTTCAGCGAAATTCTGGATGGAATCCCACAGGGCACGATCATATCTGCCCAAGAGGGCAGTAGCGCTGGCTGCCTTCATATATATGGCTACTGTGCTGCAGACTTTGCGGCCTACTGAGTCCAGTTTTCTTCTCTCTTTATCTGGAGATGTTGGAGAGGTGGAACTGTATGTTTTTGAAGCCAAAATGACCACAGAGTGGGGTGGAGGATCAGATCGTAGAAATAGAGGGTCTTGATCTGGAAGTTGGTACTTCTTTTGAAGGCTAGATGGAGCAGACTTCACTATGGCTGGCGTTAAAAGAGTTCCATAGCAGGTTTGGATGAGGCCGGGAACCAGTGGAAGCAAAGGTCTTGAGTCTGTATGCCGGTGTAGTGTTTAGAAAATGACTGAAGTTGAAGGAATAAGAACAGACATCGGTATGTTAAGCTCAGCCTCTCCTTGGACTAGAACCTCATAGATCGATGTAATGTCATCCACCGGGAAGACATGAGTCGATGGAGTGTGTTAATGTTGGGAATATCTTCCTCTAGTAGTGGAGGAAGTATCAGTATGGTGCCAATGAGATTGAGACCTTGATTTGGTGTGGTGAGACCTATGGCAATGATGACTGTCGTGAAGAGGAAGAGAGCCTAGATCTATGACGACCATGATGACGAGAGTGGTGATGCGATCAAGAGCGCGCTCTAGGCTTTGGAGGTGGAGGTATTGAAGGCTCTGGAAGAGGCGCTACTGGAGGAGGTGGTGCTGAAGGTAGTGACAGAGGTGGCACTGGCTGTGGAGGAGGCAATGAAGGTGGAGGCAGAGACTGAGATGAAGGCAGCTCAACAAGAGGGTGAATATGCTCTTGAATATTGAGAATCTGGAGAGGAACAGATTATTCTCCTCTTTTTAATAGTCTCCTTTGTTCTCTTTGACGCCCCAAAAACTTGATGTCGACCTACTCAAACGTTTGGATGCTGGTGCAATCATCGACCTCCCACGATGTCTCGACGTCGAACCACTACTTTTTGACTGCGAGAAACTTTGATGTCGAACGTGGTCGGCGAGTCGACGGCATATGCGTTTGACGTCAACTGCGGTTGTCTCGACAGCAAGCGGACACACTTGCTCGACGTCGAGCCAACTCTTGACGGCGAACAAGTCGGCCCGTACCTTGTACCGACGTTCAGGACTGATGTCGTTTTTGGCCAGAAAAACACTTTTTAGACCTTTCATATCCTCTGGATGTTGAGGAAAGAGCCCTGGTGGAAGACTGACCTTGTAGACAGTGTCTGCTGGCGGCATCTCTGTTCAGTTTCCTGAAGGTGAATCTTCTCTTTCTCACAAAGTTCACTGTGAAAAGTTCTTGCAAATGTCACAGGTATCCGAACGATGAGATAAAGGTAGGCAGATGGTACAGAACTTGTGAGGGTAGAAAGTTGGCTCTGTATATACTATACCAAAGTGAGGTATAGTGTGCACAGAGTCCAGTGGATCCCCAGAGGCTAAAGTAGATAATACCTTACTCTCTTTTGTGGTAGTGTGCTTGAGCAGTTAGGCTATATCAAGGGCTGTGTTAAGCATTTGTTGCACACACTCAAAGACTTAATCCCAGACCAGTTGTTTTGTATAAAAATATTACTTTGGTACTTTTATTTTAAAACCAAGAGAAACTCCGTTGCAGGTAAGTACCAGTTTAAAATGGCAATACTTTTCAGGTACAGTAGGAATGTGTTTGCAAAGGCAATAAGAATACTTTACAGGGATACTGAAAATACTTTGTGGTGTCAATCAACAGTAGCAGTAACTTAGAAATAGTAAAAGATAGACAGTGCAATATCATGAAATGTAATGCAATCCTATGGGAGGAAAAGAGTTATGCACATTTACAGGACTACTTACACATTCAGTCTTCGGGGTTCTAGACCAACACTGGGCAATAGTCAGATCAAGGTAGGTACTGCACCGCCAGCGGCACTGGGGTGGCCGAGTGCAGAGGTAACCGAGTTCAATGTTGGTGACTGGGGGCACCCATAGAGGTGCTGGCTGCAGGTATGTATCCACAGTTTCAGGGCACAGGCCCCATGGGTTTAGGCAAGCACAGGTGGCACAAGGCAGCACTACCTATGGGCCACAAGGCAGCACCAACCATACACCACAAGCCGCACAGGGGTGGCCAGGTGCAAATCAGCATTGGGTGCCCAATTCAAGTAAAAGGGGAATCTGTCGCACAAAGAGGCTGCAGGCTTGGACCAGGAGGCTGGATGAAGGTGACAAACAGCTGGTCTGGTAAGTTGAGTAGTCGCTGGACACCTGGGCACAGTCGGCTGGGCTCCCCAAAGTCAGGGACCATTCGAGATGAGGCTGCAGGCATCTTCGTGGACTCCAGGAGACGTCTACCAGCAATTGTTTCGAGGTCAGGATTGCTGGGGAGACTTCACTGGACAAGTGAGCCACTCCGACTCGGGCCGTGGGCGTCAGGTGCAGAAAGGGCAGGCATTGCAGTTCCACCTGGATCCGGAGTCCTTCGAGTGGGTTTCTTGTGGACAGAGCGGCTGTCCTCTGGAGACAGGCAGTCTTCCTCGGGTTTCTGGAAGTCGCTGGCTGCAGGACAGGCTTCTTTTCAGAGTCTTTAAGCAGGAGACAGGCCACTAGGGCTGGGGCCAAATCAGTGGTCGTCTTTAGGTTTGGCTGCACAGCGTATTCTTCATCCTTCTTAGGTCGCAGGAATCTGAGGAACAAGGTTCAGGGGTAATTGTAATCGCATTTATATAGCGCTTACTACCCCTGAGGCGTTAAAACGCTTTACGCCAGGCAGCACGCTGCTCCGGGACACAAAGTTGATGGTTATTTCAGTGTTTTTGGTTACTGTTTATTTATTGGGATTAGTCTTGTGCACTCAAAGCAAACTATTCCATGCAGTCATTTCAGTTTTTTATGGTGGACTAAAGAATTAGTGGTTGGTCGCAATCATTAGTCGGAGGGGTGAGCTCAAACACATGGTTGGTGGGATTAATACAGGAGTTGGAGGAGATTATGTATTGTTAGGTTGCATAGGTATAACTTTCAGCAGAGGGAGGAGAGATTGCGAGCTGTGGGAAATTTGCTGAAATATAGAATAGTCAAAGGAGCATGTGTCGGAGTATGTTGTGCTCAGACAGAGGAGGCATGCAGAGAATGGAAGGGAAGGAGGGGTGCCCCTAATTACTCAATTTAGGGGTGTTACAGGTACTGGCAGGTAGTAGCCGATGGGCTACTAACCTTTAGGGTGACTACACCCTTTGTATGCCCCCTCCCTTTGGGGAGGGAGCATCCCCTAATCCTATTGGCTAAAATCCTTCCATCCAACATGGAGGATTTTATAAGGAGGGGGTCATTTTATCTCAGGACTTCCGAGGGGTGGTCCTGGCTTAGAGGGGACACACCTTTCCTGCTTACTAATTTTCCCGCCGACCTTGCCACAAAAAGTGGGGCTTGGTCAGGGGGGCGGGCATCTCCATTAGCTGGAGAGGTCCTTGCTAGCATAACAAAGGGCAGGAAGCCTTTAAGGGTCACCGGTCTGAATGCTGTTCCTGCTTGGAGGTAGGTGCGAAGCACCTCCACCAAAAGCAGGCTTAGTTTCTGACCCATGAGAGCACAAGTCTCCCACCTCAGTGGGTCAGAAACATGCCTGGAAGTGGCGGGCTGGTGCAGACCAGTCAGCTGCACACAAGATAGTTGGTCGTTTATCAGAGGGCATCTCTAAGATGTCCTCCGAGTGCATTTTACAATAAATCCAGCACTGGCATCAGTGTGAATTTATTATGCAGAGATGTTTGATATCAAGCTTCCTAGCATTCAGTAAAGCCATCATATAGCTGTGGAGAACATAATGACAAACTCCCAGCCCATGTACTCGATATGACTTCAGTGCACTTACAATGTCTAACAATGGACTTAGAAACTGTAGGGGCATATTGCTCATGCATCTATGCACTCACCTGTGGTATAGTGCACCCTGCCTTAGGGCTGAGAGGCCTGCCAGAGGGGTGACTTACCTATTCCATAGGCAGCAGTTTGTAGGCTTGGCACGCAGGGATGTGTGCCATGTCAACTCTTCAGTTACAGCTGTACCTAAAAACACAGTCTGCAATGGGAGTGTGTATGTGTTTGGTGAGGGGTCTCTGAGAGTAGCACAATACATGTAGCCCGTAAGAGACCCCCTCTGCTCACAAGGCCCTTGGTACCAGTAGTACCTTTTACAAGGGACTTGTGTGTGCCAATTGTGCAAACAATGGTACAGTTTTGGGAAGAACACAAGCACTGGAAACCTGATTAGCAGGAACCCATTGCACATTTAGTCAAAGTGCATCAAAAATCAGGCAAAAAAAAAAAAAAAAAAAAAGGAGGTGGGTACTGCAACAGAAACCCACTTTCCTACAGGTCTGTTTTGACAATTTCCCTGCCACATTTACAGCACTTGTCAAACACTGAAGGCAATCTATTTGACAAAATGCCTCACTTTTCTCACAAAAAACCCAGAAAAAGGCAGCGAGATGAAAAACATCGAGTAAAGGTGAAATTTCAAAAGTGCTATGAAAATTTTAAGAGAAAAAAACACATAATAGGTTGCGCTCTAGGGTCTGGTCAGTAGGAGCTAGAAAAAAGAACTGAAGCAACTGCCACCTGCTGTGCATGATGGGATACTGGTGGGCTCTGGGTTTCTAAAGGCACAGCTTCTTTTTTAGCCATATAATGTTAGCCTATGAGGCTACTCTGTCCTACTCTACTTCATCTCTATCATAAAAAAAGGGGTTGTGAGCGAGATTTAGGATGTTTACAAATAATCTCAAATTGTCCTCATTTACTTTATTCTGTCCCTTTTTGCCTTCATGATAACGAATTGGGCCATTGTAGCCTAGGTATATAGGCTGCATAATCTGTCTCTTTCTTAAGTGTCTTTGCAAGCCTTCCTGAAGAAAGGCGAAACTCCACACTTCCTAGAAGCTATATTGAAGAACAGCTCTGGGGTCCCCACATGTGGGCAGGACTATTCAGTGCTTATGACGATAAACGAGAGTCCCCTATGAGAGAATATACATTACATGCAATAAAACAAAATAGATGCTGCCATGGCAACATAATCCATTCCTTTCATGTGTGGATGTAGATACACACTCTGTGCAGACTTTAGAATTCCTCCCAACATGGTGGCTAGTCAGAGTGGTGCAGATGTTTGGAATAAAGTTCTTAGTATAGATTGTCCTACACATGCCTGTTGGTATGCAAGGACATCTGCACAGTAGTGTTCAGTAAATGGGTGTGTAGATGCCCAAGTAGCTGCTTTACAAGCGACAGAAGCACCCTTCTTCCTAGTAGAATGTGCCCATGGGGGAACTGGTAGGGTTCTTTTTGCTTAGGCATAGCAAGTTTGACTAAATCAGACTTTCCATCCAGCAATACCTGCTTTGGACATAAAAAAAAAATGTATTGGGTCTTAAGACTACCCTGTCTTCTGTATGCATTTGGAAGAATGGCTTGTAGGAGGCTGGCTTAGTATGTGGTGCACACTTAAGTGAAGCACCTTGCACTAATCCAGACAACCCTTATGGTGATTTTAGTGGTCTTAGACAACCATAGAAAGCGCTCCAAGTGGTAGCTTTGGAGAGCAGCCTTCAGGCTTATCCAGGAGTGTTAAGTAGCTTGTTTTACCAGATCTAATCATGTAGTGTAGGATAAACAAAAAAAGGACAGCACAGTGTAGTTATAAAAATAGGTCTATTTATTACACAACACTCACGAACACATTGGTATATCTCCTACCCGGAGATATCAACACATATACACAATACTTCAATTGGAAATAAGTAAGCACAATACAGTGGTCTAGAGGGAGCATGAGCTGTCCCATGTCAGAAGTCGAGAACCAGGGGGTCAGGATCCAGGAGGAGCACCAACAAGCCTTGACAGCTGCAACAGGCATGGAAAGCAAAGAAGGAGCAACGTTCTGACCAGCAAGGTCCAAGAGAATCACCCCAAGTTGGAGTCAGAGCAGGCCCCCAGCAAGCAGAGGAGCCCACTGAAGCAGGAGAAGACCCTCGAGAGAACCCACAGGCCGAAGGCACAGGAGTCGCAAGAGGACCTCGAGCAGCTCACCAAAGATGAAGAATGCGGTGAGGACGGTGATCTTGGCAGGAAGAGATGCTGGAGCTTCTTGTAGCCCGAAGATCTCTGGAGTGCAGAGCCAACAAGCCTTCGCAACGGCAAGACGACGCAGTGCACAGGGGTTCGGTCCCTGCAGTTCCAACGAGGTATACTGGCCTCAAACTTTCAGAGATGACAGGTCAGGCTTAGGGGGAGTTGCAGAACTACCACCTGTGTTGCTGAGCCTTTCGAAATCCGTGGGACGTCAGGAGCAGCAGACCAGTCAGCTTCATTGCAGTGCCTGCAGATGCAGAGGAGTGACTCCTTCACTCCAAGTGAGATTACTTCAGGTGTCCTTGATGCCCACAGGTCTGTTGAAAATCCTAGGAGAAGCACAGACAAAAGACTTGCAGAACAGCGAGACCAGGAGTAGCAGGAGTCTTCCGTGATGCAGTCTCGGTTCCAGGCAAAGTCCAAGTGTCCAGACTGTCGAAGAGGGACATGATTTCAGGATTGAGTCTTATCTCACGAAGATTCTGAGGACCCACCCACAGATAAGCCCTTTTATACCCTAAGAAAGGGGTTAGGATGACTCAGGGGTCCCTCCCAGAGGGAGGGGAGGATACTTCCATGTCATTTGTCCAGTTTCACACGGGAGCCAAGGGCTCCCAGAATTGGTTCCAAATGAAGTATGCGAGGAGGGCTCCAAATGTGCCCATCAAAGCAGTCTGGTGGTGCTGGCATGCACCCCCACCCCAGCCCAATATGCTAAACCTAGTCTGATAGGTGGTCACACCTCCCTGTGACAGGAAACCAATTGTTCTACATTCCCCTGCTTGAGCTCAGCTCAGCAGCAGGAGGAGGAGGAGGGCAGAATCGTGTCTGGGGTCAGCACCAGCACTAGCTTGCTGGCGTACCCTGGAAGGCTGATACCAGGAGTACTGGGGGCTTGCTGGAGGAGCCCCCCGCCCAGTGCATGGAATCATACCTCCAACACTGGTAACTGTGTTGGGGTATGATTCCAACATATTTGATACCAAACATGCCCAGATTCAGCAGAGCCAGCATACAGTTAGCCATTGCGTAATGACAGATGGCCACTATATGTAGCCTAGATAATCGACTCTGGGGTTTGTAGGGGGTGTCCTGCTCATGGAGGGGCACCCTCACACTTATAACCCAGCACCCTGCGTTCAGGATTGAAAAGCCTGCCTTATAGGTTTAAGTGTAGTAACCTCTGATGTAAGAAAACTCATATCTGTCGTAAGTGGTGCTAGCACCAGCTTATACAGGCTGCAATGGTAGGCCTGTAGTCACAGTTTGAGTTGTCTCTCATGGGTGGCATAATATATGCTGCAGCCCATAAGAAACCCTGGTGTACCTATGCCCTGGGTACCTCAGTATCATATACTAGGGACTTAAAGAGGTACATCAGTAGCCAATTGTGGTGGAAAACAAAAGTACTTCCCATATCGATTGAGGGAGAAAGCACAGTGACTGGGGTCCTAATTAGCAAGATCCCTATCAGATTAGGAAAAAAAAAACCATACTGATACCAGCAAAAGTGGGGGTAACCATGAAAGCAGATCCTACTTTTCTACACGGCTCTTCTAAAGTGAATGCTTGTATTTCACCAACTCTTTGGAAATAAATGATTGCAACTAAGAACGCCACTTTCCATGAAACGTATCGACGTGAGCAGGAATGCAAGGACTCAAAAGGGGGTCTCACAAGTCAAGTTAGCACCACAATAATACTCTATGCTGGGGCTGGTGGTGATCTTGGAGGTATTACTATTTTCAGACCTTCCATGAATTCTTTAACAGGCAATGTAGCTCCAGGTTTTGAAGGTATGTAGCAATGGCTGCAAGGTGAAGATTTATGGATGTGTAAGCTAGACCATACGGCTGGAAATGTAGTCTGTAGCATAACAGGTTTTGAATTGTACGGTTCATAGGATCAATGTGTTGAGCCGCACTGTAAGACAAACCTTAGCTGCATAGCATGTTTTAGTTGCAGGACTTCTTGCTTCTTTAACGTCTTCCCTGCTAGATATTTTCCACCCCCTCTGCGAAGCCTTTTTTTTTGCTATTTGGGGTAGTTTGCGCTCAGGCCCCTGTAACGTTTTGTTCACATAAGGTATCCACGCCAAATTTCCGTTCTTTTCTTTCAACATCCCGGGGATTCCCCTGGAGGGGACCAAGAAATTAGCTGAAATACATCAACATTTTGGTTTTTGGGGTGGAAAATGGGGAGGGGGAAAAAGTACTGCAGAAGAAAGTGTCTGTGTTTTTCCCTGCACATGGTATCAACAAAAGGTTTGTAGTGCTAAAAAATCACCAGCTTTCAGGAACAGGCAGACTTGTTTCTACAGTTTTGGCATTTTACTGGAACATAGCCCATTTCATGTGCTTTCAACCGCCTTCCAGTTAGTGGCAAAAATGGGTGTGAAACCAATACTGGATCTCGGAAAGCTATACATTTCTGAAAAGTAGACAAAATTCTGAATTCAGCAAGGGGACATTTGTGTACAGCCTTCAAGGTTTTCCTATAGAAACTAACAGCTGAAATAAACAAGCATTTGCAATGCAATAGGTCTCGCATTCACGCTACTGCCATTGTAAATGACAATGCCTATTATTTATGTTTTGGGTTTTAAAACAAATAAAAGGCATTGTTATTTACAATACTAATAGCTTAAACTCTTGCAAATGCAAGACCTATTGCATTGCAATAAAGGGCCTTCTCGACCGCTTGTTAGATTGTAAATATCAGAGAGAGACCGGCCTGCGACGTCTTCAAAGTAGTGATAAATAGTGCAGTGGAGAAGATGTGTAAGTGTTGTAAATTACACAGACACAAAATGAGAGTTACATATGATCCGAGCTATAAACACTAACAAAGCGCTCCAACACCTTTCGCACTGATTACACTGTCGCGGCTCAGAAGGAAGAGCGGGAGGGGGGGGGGCTATTTCCTGCCCTCTCCATGATTTGAGTGTGCATTGTGGCATTGCATAATGTCATTGCTATCTTTGGCCTAATAAACACTCCAGCTGTAGTAGTGCCCTGGCTTCACACCTCCTGGTGCAGGGCGGGCTGTGCTTTATGGCACGCATGGAGGGAGGGATGGTCTCGGCTGCAGCTCTGGCCTCGTACAGTGCCCCTGCTATTACTAGTGGAAAAAACACAAGAATGCCGGGTTAAAGTGATTGTAAGCAGGCACCCGTGTTAGGGGGCGGTCGTGCTGCTTTAAAAAACACAAACATTTGCAATGCAATAGGTCTCACATTTACACAAATTTAAGCTATTTGCATTGTAAATGACAATGCCTTTTATTTATGTTTTAAAAACAAAAATAAAAGGCAGTTATTTGTAATGTCAATAGCTGAAACTCGCATAAATGCGAGACCTATTGCATTGCAAATGCTTGTTAGATTAGTGAGTAGAAATGCTCCCTTTCGGCCCACACGGCAAATTAATTCAATAAACAAGCGCGGCCACGAAAGCGGACCGCACTGCAAAGAAAAAAGAAAATAGTGCTTTCCGACTTACGAAGGAGACCGTGTAACGCCACAAGTAAAAGATCCAGTCCTCATGGGAGGTAACAAATGGCAACAGGGCGGTAACAAGGAGGGACTAACAAGCCTCATTATCAATCGGAAACCAGCATTTACCAAGGACAATGACACCAGCCAATCAAAAATATGGGCAGAGAGAAGGCGCGGCTTCCACAGCATACGTGACTACTGCATGCCTCTCAGAGCGAGCAGTGCATGCGTGCTGCCGCTAGGCTTGACCAAAAAATAACAATTTGGAATTCAGTTGGAAAAAACTGCCATTTGTACCTACTTTTCGGCTGTAACTTCTTCTAAGTATGGCAGATTTTTGAAGCAATATACTGTTACGTCTGCTGGACCCGAGGTGCCCAGAGCCAATAACTGAGCTGCGCCTTGCAATGGTTTTTCATTGTGTACTGGGTATACAGCAATTCATTTGGTAAAATATAGAGTGAAAAATAGGTATCAAGGAAACCTATGAATTTCCGAAATGGGAACTATGAAGATTATAAGTAGTGGTTATTTGCACATCTCTGAATTTGTGGTTACCCATACTAGCATGTGAATTAGGGGGCATTTTTCAAAAAGACTTTTTTATTACACGTTGTCTTACATTTGGAAGGCAGAAATGCAAAGAAAGTCAATTGGAAATAACACTCGTTCTACTATTCTATGCTTCCTCCAAGTCGCCAGATAAAAATGGTACCTCACTTGTGTGGGTAGGCCTAGTGCCCGTTACAGGAAACTTCCCAAAACACAACATGGACAACACATCACATGTTTCCACAGGAAACTGACCATTTTTTTGCAATGTGCCTAGCTGTGGATTTGGGACCCTAGCTCAGCCGTCACCTAGGGAAACCTAGCAAACCTGTAGATTTGTGAAAACTAGAAACCCAGGGGAATCCAGGATGGGGTGACTTGTTTAGCTCTCACCATGTTCTGTTACCCAGAATCAATGGCAAACCTCAAACTTTGTCCAAAAAAACACATTTTCCTGACATGTTCTATAAAGATTATGTTACTTACCCTGTAAGCATCTGTTTTTGGCATGTAGAGCTGTAGATTCACATGCTTTGCATACTCCTGCCATCTAATGTTGAGTCCGGATGTTTGCAAGTTGTCTTTCTTCAAAGAAGTCTTTTCCAGTCACGAAGCAAGCCGACTCCTCCTTCCGGTGATAGTGCGCATGGGCATCGACTCCATTGTTAGATTGTTTTCCCGCAAGAGGATGAGAATGGAGTAAGTGTAGTACAGAGATGTCCATGCGTACGTAATGTAAATAATAAGAACTGCAACAACCATAGGTGTTCTGGGAGAAGGGAGGGCACATGTGAATCTCCAGCTCTACATGCCAAGAACAGATGCTTACAGGGTAAGTAACAATCCGTTCAAGGGATGTGTGCTGTAGATACACATGCTTTGCATAGATTGAATAGCCGTATTCTCCCAAAGCAGTGGCTAACCAGTGGGTGTTGCAGTCGTTTGAAAAGGTGGTTTTAGCACTGCTTGTCCTACATTAGCTTGTTGCCGTGCTAAAACATCCACACAATGTTTGGTAAATGTGTGTGGTGTAGACCATGTAGCTGCCTTACATGTCAGCTAACGGATGTTACCTAAAAAGGCCATAGATGCTCCTATTTTGCGAGTAGAGTGTGCTCTAGGAGATATAAAGTTCGCTTAGCTTTAACATAGCATGTTTGTTTTTTTTTTTTAGCTTTATAAAAAAAAATTTATTGAAAAGCTTACAGCAAGGATACACAAAGGTCCAGATGGAAGGGACAATCACTTGTCATAAAAAGCAAATAGCAGTGTAAGCGTTATTTTACATCATAAAATGAAGAGATGACCAAACAGCAAACCCAAGAAACCAAACCCCCCCCCCTCCCAGAACAAGTCTCCCCCCCACCCAAACCCAGGCAGAGCAGATCACAAGACATTACGCACTTAGATATATCCTGTACATTGTAAGGAGACACATATGTGGTAGCGGGGGAAAAAAAACAAAGGTCAATGGCGGAGCTATCATAGTATATCCGCTGTGGCATACAGAGTAAGAGGCGTAGTTTTCCACAATTTACATTAAATCTGGATGGGACAACAAATATGCAGTAAGCGGGGCCCAGAAATCCTTGGGGCGCGAGGCTTCGGGCAGTTCTTCCACATAAACCCCCAGCTGATCCCTACAGTAAAGTAGATCACGGAGCCACTTTTTCATCGTAGGAATGGTTTTAGCACCCCAGCACTGTGCGACAGCCCTTTTAGCGAATAACGTGGACACTGCAACTATGCGTCGATTGCAAGGCTTGAGACGTTTCACGTACCCTAGGAGGCAAATCTCAGGAGTGCAATACACTGGTTCCAGCACAGCATCTGCGAGCACCTTTGTTACCTTGGACCAAAATGCGAAGACACATGGACACATCCATGCCACATGCAGAAAATCAGCATCAGCTCGCTGACTCACGCAGACCATACTTACAGAGTTGCAGAGGGGTATAATATAATTGGTGTAGATATTTAAAGTGAATTATGCGAAGGTTGCAATTCGCCGTGAGACGGCCAGTGAGGTCGCAGCACTCCTTCCAAATGTCGAGCGTGAGGGTGGAACCCAGCACCATTCGCCATCGGAGCTAAGAGGGGAATCTTCAAGGTCTCGTTCTCGCAAGGAGGCGTTATAGAGCCTGGTAATTGAGCCCTTACGATCCTCTCGTGCCAGCATCGCCTGCAATGCTCGTAGAGCCGTGGGTTCCTCCGGGAAGTTCGGGTAGATAGTCCTGACAGCTTGTCGGACTCGGACGTAGGTAAATCCCAACATGAATCCGCAATCAGCATCCCCTTGTACTGCTTGCAATGTCCTAAACCGGCCTTGCGTGTACAGGTCCCCCATCCGGGAGATACCGACCTTTGCCAGCACTTGGAGGGCAGACTTCTCCCATGCCACAAAGATGTCAGGGTGCGGGGCCAAAGGCAGCAGAGGAGCATACAAGTACAGCAGCTGCGCTCGTTTCGCTAACATTCGCCAGGCCCATGCCGTGCACTGCACCGGATTTATCTCAGTCCAGGGACTCCCCGATCCCCCAGAGAGGGTCGCTGCCTGTAATGGCATTGGCAAAACAGCATCCGCTTCAATAGCCGTGTGTGGTTGAAACCGTTGCGGGAAATGCCAGTAGTGCACAAATTGCACCTGTGCACATAGGTAATATAGCCGAAAGTCAGGAGCCTCAAACCCCCCACGGTCGAAGGGCTGAACCAGAGTGTCCCAGCTGCATCTAGGTTTCTTCCCACCCCACACAAATGTAAGTAGTGCCGATTGGAGCGTCGTAAACGTCGCCACATTCAACTTGATAGGAATATTAACAAAGAGATAGAGCAATTTGGGCAGAAAGGCCATTTTTAGAACTGCTATCCTGTCCGCAAGGGAGAGAGGCAGGCGTGCCCATCTCTCAGCCAGTTCAATGATACGCGTAATAGCACGTCCATAGTTCTCTGAGATTACCTTATCTGGATCCCTATGCAGTCAAACTCCCAGATATTTCACCGGCTCTGATGTCCAGGTTAGTGGGAAGTCCAACTCCACCTCCCTAGTGCCAGTTGTGAGCGGGAACACTACCGACTTAGCCCAATTGATCCCAAGGCCCGAATACCGCTCAAATTTAACATATTCCCGGAGCAATGCAGGCAGAAACGTGGTGGGCTCACGCACGTACAATAACATATCGTCTGCATACAATGAGACCGAAAGTGGTCTCTGCCGAAAACGTAATGCAGTTGCTGCATGCTTCTGACGGAGCATGCAGGTGAGCGGCTCCAATGCGAGCGAAAAGAGCATAGGCGACAAAGGGCAGCCCTGCCGAGTACCCCTTTCTATAGGAAATACCAAGGACACCCATCCGTTAACTCGCACACGTGCAGCCGGTTCATCATAAAGCACTCTAACCCATTTCGTGAAAAACGGAGGAAAGCCCATTCTGGTTAACACCGTAAACATATAGACCCAATTGAGGGAGTCAAACGCTCTCGCTGCGTCAAGCAGCACCGCGACAGCCTGGAAATCTGACTCAAAGTAGTGCAAAGTGGAGAAGACAGTGCGCAAATTATGGGTCATAGAGCGCTCAGATACAAATCCAGACTGGTCGGGTAGGATCAGGAGAGGAACCAGCGGCTGGAGCCTGGTGGCGATCATTTTTGCCAGGATCTTAGCGTCTATATTAATAATAGAGAGAGGCCTGTAGGACTCACAAAGGTTAGGGGACTTGTCCGGTTTCAACAAAGTCACCAGCAATGCCTCCTTAAGAGTAGGCGGAAGCCGACCCTTCTCATAAGCTTCCGCATATACGTCAAGGAGCCTGGGGGCAAGGTCCGACACATATGCCTTATAAAACTCGCTGGGGAGCCCGTCCATCCCAGCGGTTTTGCAGGTAGGCAATGACATTATGGCGAGTTTCACATCTTCGACATCGAACGGCTGCACAAGATATTCCCGATGGGTATTAGAAAGCCACCCCAGCGCAACGTCGTCTAGATCTGCATCTATCTCGTCTGATGGTGGAGAATCCCTAGCTGCGTACAGTTTGGTATAGAATTGTATAATTATATCACACAGCTCTGGAGTAGAATAGTGTGTGACCCCATCCTCATCTAGTAATTCCTTAATATACTCCTGGCTGCGAGGAGCTGCCAATTTCTGCGCTAAGGAGCGGCTCGGGCGACCCCCTTCCCCATAATATCGAGCAGAGCTACGGTGGGATCGGTGCAATATCTCCTGATCTGCCGTTTCGTTATGTTCTGTGACTAAATCCCTTATTGTAGCCAATTTATCAGGGGATGGATCGAGTTCATACGCACGCTCAAGTGCCGAAATATCAGATGCCAATTTATGAATTCTGCGGCGGAGATCCCGCAGCACGCCAGATTGCACCCCCATGCAAGCCCCCTGATAGTGACTTTAAATGCTTCCCACAACAATCAGACGCTATCAACAGACGCCTCATTTTCTCTAAAGAAGTTTTGGATGGCTTCTCCTATCGTATGCCTAAAAACCGGGTCAGTTAACTCGGTTGGCTGCAATCTCCACGTAAATGGCGGGCGTGCACATGCGGGTACCTGCAACTCAAGGACTACAGGGGAATGATCAGAGAGCGTGCGAGCCATATGCCCAACTTTCACAGCCCAAGTACACACAACTTCCGAGACAAGCCAGAAATCTATGCGGGACCATGTCCCATGTACAGACGATACAAACGTGCCCTCCCGACCAGCAGGGTGCCGAAGACACCAAACATCATGTAGGTGGCCAGCATCTAGCAGCCCCAATAGCACTTCCGCTGCTTGTTTAGGCCTCGCTATTCCACTGCCAGCCCTGTCTAATGCAGCCTCCAGACAAACATTAAAATCGCCTCCCCAAATCACTGCGGCTTTAGGAAACCTAGAGATTCTGCGCCAAACTTCTGAAAAAAGGACGGTTCATCAGCGTTTGGTCCATAGACGTTAACCAGCAGCACACTCATGCCACCCAATTGCCCATATACTATCGCAACTCGTCTATGTCAGTCCGCTCCACAGTAA
The DNA here is from genome assembly GCA_963921515.1 of Calotriton arnoldi. Taxonomy (NCBI): domain Eukaryota; kingdom Metazoa; phylum Chordata; class Amphibia; order Caudata; family Salamandridae; genus Calotriton; species Calotriton arnoldi. The sequence goes on from CAWUFW010012770.1 coordinate 109,731, forward strand.
AGGGGACACCCTTTTTAACTAGAATCAGCACGCTGCTAGAATAGGTAAGAGTAAGAGGAGGCGAGCCTCGCAGTCGCCCAGCATGCGCCCACTCTGTGCTCTGATTCCTTATTGAGGTGGGTCTCTTGCAAGAATGCTATGTGTATCTCCATCCTATCCAGATACGCTAGCACCAATCTTATCTTTTTTGGATTATTGAGCCCACGCACATTCCAGGTGAGGAAGTTAACCTTACCACTCATACCATCAAGTCAGTGTTAAGGATACACCCGTAAATGTAAAAATGTAAATGTAAGTCCGTTTTTATATAGCGCAGCTACCCACCCTTACGGGTCTCAAGGCGCTGGGGGCCGTAGTGGAAATTAAGTGAGCTATTGCCCAGAGTCACATGGTGCTGAGCTGCCGCCGGAGCCGGGGATCGAACCGTGAACCCTGTGCTCCGAAGTCAGCTGCCCTGGCCGCTGCACCACACCTTATACCATATAGTACCATATAGTACATCATACTTGCCTGAGGAATCGTATTGTTGATGTACAGGAAGTTCAAAAGATACTTGCAATGCCAGTCTGCCTTTACCTAAGAAGAACACCCCACCCCCCACCCACTTCAGCGACCCAAACCCGCCAAAGCCATCCCGACCCAAATAACCCCCTCCCCACAAAACCAAACAAGCGAAATGTGCATTCAGGGTATACCCATGTAAGGGGCGCAGAGTGCTACTAGCCTCCCAACCAGTAGGAGGTGGCCGAGCAGTGCTAGAAAAGTGCCAATCAAACTTCAGTTAACACAGCGTATAACATTATAGCGTGAGTCGCCTCCGGGGAGACACAGGCGCCCAACTGGAGCTCAAGCACTTATTAGACATATAACATCATGAGAAGAGTACATTCCTGAGAAGAAAAGCAAGGTAAATGGGTAAGCAATATGAACGCAGAATTAACCGGTATATCATTCAGTCTTCTACTTCCTGCGGTGAGCCAGATCTGAGATGCCTGCGCTTGAGCTGCTTTGCGTGTTCGTGGGCTGCCTTAGGGTTGGAGTAGATTTTTGAGTCCCCCCTCTGGACCTATGCGCAATCGTGCCGGATAAAGCATTGCATAGGGGACCCCCCTCAGATTGCAATTTTTTTTTGACTGCGGTAAATTCACGTCTGGCAGATTGCACAGCAACAGTGAAGTCGGGGAAAAAAAGCCAAAGTGTTGCCCTGGTGTTCGATAGTCCCCTTATCCCGAGCCAGACGTAGAATTGTGTCCCGAGCTCTATAGTTCAATAGTTTGGCTATTATGGGACGAGGTGGAGCTCCAGGCACAGGTCGCGCCGCCAGGGAGCGGTGAGCGCGCTCAATAACAAACATATTGGAGAAATGTTCAGTGCCAAACAGTTCCTTGAGCAAGTTCTCCAGAAAGTGCTCCATTTCCCCCACATTTGTAGACTCCGGCAGCCCCGTGAGTCTAATATTGTTGCGCTGGGATCGCGCCTCCAAGTCCTCATTCTTGGCCTGGATGAGTGACAATACCTTCTCCATATTGAGTGCCTTGCCAGCAACCTCGCTCAGACCATCCTCGGTTGCCGATACACGCTGTTCGACCTCACCCATGCGGACATTTTGTTTCTCAAACTGCAACAATAGGTGGTCTAGGCGGTGATTCACTGCAGCCATGGTGCCCTCAATAGATTGAAGGCTCCGTTGCATCGCCAAAAAAGTGGTCTCTAACGTGGGGGGGGCAGTCACCATGGGCATCTGCCTCCGAATCCGAGGCCGCTTTCTGTGAGGATTTAACAGGCTTGCGAGCCTCAAAGGTGAGACGAGGCTGCGTTTTATCAGTTCTCCCCTTGGTGGGTCGGCCAGAAGTCCCCCCCCCCCAGGCAAGCAAGCGGCAACCAGGACTCGATATAAGGGGCGCAAACCAGGCTGACGGTGGAGCCGGGGCGAGCGTATTAGGGTTCTGTAAGGTCAATTGTCGCAGCCCCAAGAGCCACGGAGGATCCACCAAGCCAGCGCCGGATAGTGAGGCCACAGTGGTCACTCCCAGCCCAGCAGACCATGCAGTCGACACACAGATCACCAGGCCACCTTATATTGTGTAGGGCACTGGGTAGGCCCGGTAAAGCAGCAAGACGACCAGGGGCAGCTCAATATTGTGGCGGCCCGCTGGAACAATGCAGCGGTGTAAACCCCTCACCCGCCGTCCAGTCTAGGCCAGCATACCCAGTGATGACCGCCACCAGCTCCACAGACAATGAGGGGGCCAGTTGCAAGGCAGCAAGAACAGTGTAGCATCCACAAACTCAGCAAACCAGGGGGGACCCAGCAGGGACACAGGCCCAGCGAAATAGGAGACAATCCACAGATCAATCCTGCAGCCCGGGCCTCCACTCCTCACAGAGCCACGGCACCACCAGACACGCGCTCCCAGCAGCAGCAATCAGAGCACCGCACCCGCAAGGGCCCCACCCGCGGGCCCCGCAGGCGCCGCACCCCACTCACCACCACTAGCCCAAGGAGCACTGCGGTCCGCCGGCAGCCCCCAGCAGCCCAGCTCCGGACTCGAAGGTAGGCGGCCTCTCTCCTCAGTGGGTCGCCCCGCTCTCAGCCGCGCGCCGATCGGCCAGGCGCTTCACTCCCTCCGCATGTACTGGCCCGTAATGCAGCTCCGGAGACGGCCCAGGCAGCTAGTGCACAGCAGCAACCGCAATACTGGATCCTCGGGAGCACCCGGGAGCCGCCATCTCGGAAGCGTAGGTCGGGCAAGTTAGCGAGGCAGATACACAGCGCTGTGCCAAGCCAAAGTGGGATTTTGTAATCACAGCACCAGCAGACCGGTACCCCAGTACTATCCGGTCCAGTCAGGGGCTGAGATGGCGCGATTTAAGGCAGATATTGGGCGGATGAGGACTCGGCCAGGCAGAGCAGCACTAAGGTGCGGCTATTTTGCTGTGCGCCCTCCAACATAGCATGTTTGACTACATTTGACAATCCACCCAGAAATACCAGAATTAGAAATGATTTCCTTTATGAGGTGGAGCAAATGCAACAAAAAGTTGTTTTGCGAAAATGTTGTATCAATATAGCTCTTTTAACATCAAGTATGTGTAGAGCTCTTTCTGCTACTGAGTCAGGTTGAGGGAAGAACACTAGTAACTCAACTGATTGGCTAATATGAAAAGCAGAAACTACTTCTGGAAGGAATTTAGGGTGTGTACGAAGAACCACTATCTTTATGAAGTTGAAAAAAGGGTTCTTCTAAGGTTAATGCCTGTAACTCACCAACACATCTCAGTGAAGTGATAGCAATTAGAAATGCAACCTTCCATGAGAGAAATTGTAATGGACAATTGTGTAATGGTTCAAAAGGTGGACCCATAAACCTTTTGAGAACAATGTTAAGGTTCAAGATAGGTGGTACCCTGGGTGGTATTCTTTTAGGGCCTTCCATAAAAGCTTTAATTACTGCAACTTAGAATAGGGACAAATGTCAGTTTTGCAGATATGCAGCTACTTCTGCAAGATGTAATCGAATAGATGTGAAAGCTAAGCCAACTTGCCGTAGATGCAAAAGATAACAAATAATATTTTTTATAGATGCATCTCGGATCAATTGTTTTATGACAATATATCACAAACCTTGTCCACTTTGCTTCATAACATGCTCTAGTGGTGGGTGTTCTTGCTTCTTTCAGGATTGTCATACAATCTAGTGATAGGTTTAAATATCCAAACTCTATGACTTCAGGAGGTAGATCACTAGGTTGAGCTCCTTGGGGTTTGGATGTCTGATATTTCCACAGCTGTGTGAGAGAAGGTTGGAAGTGAGGTGCAGTTTTTGGTGTGGCACTACAGACAGTTCTAGTAGTGTGGTGAACCATGGTTGACAAGCCCATATGGGAACCACTAGAATTATTGTGAGTGATGTCTGCCCAAGTTTCCAAACCAGCAATGGAAGTAGAGGGAAAGGCGGAAAAGATTAAGCAAATATCCCTAACCAGTTCATTCATTGGGCATTGCTTTTGGATAGATGGTGTGGGAATCTGGAGGTAAAGTTTGGGCATTTTGAGTTCTCTGCTGTGACAGAGGTCTATCCGAGGTAATCGACATTTTTTGGAAGGAGAACCTGGGGATGAAGTTCCCATTCATGTACTTGTTGCCACATCCTGCTGAGGTCAGCAAACTGGCTATGCATTCCTGGAAAGTGTTCTGCTAGAAGATGAATTTTGTGATGTATCACCCAACACAAAATGGTCTGAGAGAGGTATGACAACCGCAGAGTGTGTAAACCCCCCCCCCCCCATTTTTGTAGATAGTACATTGCAGTCATATTGTCCGTCCGGACTAAGACAACTTTTCTTACTAGATGAGGCTGAAAGGCTTTTAGTGCTAGTTGAACCGCTAGAAGCTCCAAGTAGTTGATGTGGAGACTACTGTGTTTGGTGTCCCATAAACCTTGAATTGTTATATGCTGGAGATGGGCACCCCCAACCTGTGAGAGACGAATGTGCGGTTAGTACAACTTGTGGAATGAGGTCAATAAAAGGCCGTCTGCTTTGTGTGTTCCACCACTGTGGAGAGCGAGGAGTGCGGCTGTCTACAAACACTAGATGGGTTAATTGACCATGTGATTGATTTCACAGATGTGCTAAATATTCCTGTAGAGGACGCATGTGTAATCTTGCGTGAGGCACTATTGTAATGCATGATGCCATCATTCCTAACAGCTGCATAAAAGTTTTAATTGTTAGGTACTGGTTGGCTTGAAACTGTAGTAATAAAGTTCAAAAGTTTTGAATCCTGGCTGCATTGGGAGAGGCTAGAGCTGGGTGAGTGTTTAGCGTTGCTCCCAGATATGTTTGCAATTGTAAGGGTTGAAGATGGGACTTTTGTGCATGGACTGTAAATCCCAATTGATGGAGGATTATGGTAGCTTGAATGTGTTGTAAAAACTTTGTGTTAGCTTTGATAAGCCAATCATACAGATATGGGATTTGTTTTCTTAGATTTGCTACTACTGCTAGACATTTTGTGAATACTCTGGGTGCAGCAGACGCCCCGAATGGAAGTACATTGAATTGATAATGGTTTCCTGCTATCACAAATATGAGATATTTGCAATGTGCTGGGTGGATAGGAATAGGAGAATATATGTCCTTTAAGTTAGTGTCGATATAAGGTCACCTTGTTGTAGAAGTGGAAGCACTTGTTGAAGGGTAACCATATCAAAGTGTTCTGACAGTATGTATAGGTTAAAGGGCCTCAGATCCAAGATTGGTCGTAGAGACCAGTTAAGTGAGTAAACTCCTAATCCTTGGTGTTGTAATGGAACTGGTTCTATAGCTCTTTTTGTTAGAAGAGCTTGTACTTCCTGTTTGAGGAGCGGTTGGTGTTGTGATGAAAGCTTGCGATTGCGAGGTGGCATATTGGGAGGATTGCTGGGGAGTTCTAGGCAACAGCCATGTTGGATAATGTCTAGTACCCATTTGTCTGTTATTGCTTGCCAAATGGGACGAAAGTGCTGTAGTCTTCCCCCGACAGGTGTAAGGTGGTCGGGGGGATTTTAGGCAAGCCACTGTTTACTAGGAGATGCGAGAGGTATGTGTTGGTGTGCCTTTTCCTCTGCCTTTAAAATTGTTCCCTCTGTAGCCACCCTTATAGAAACCCTTAGATGAAGAGGGTTGCATGTTTGATTTGTAGGAGGATACATTTGAATCTGAGGGATTACTTTTGAATCCTCCTCTATAGAATGAGCGGCGAAAAGAACCTCTATTGGATGGTGACTGAAATACTCCCATTGATTTTGCCACGTCTCTTTTTTATTTTCTCAAGTGACACATCCACCTGAAGCCCAAAAAGGTGTTTTGTCAAATGGAACATTTAAAATAGACTGTTGAACCTCTGGTTTAAACCCAGAGATTCTGAGCCATGCAGGTCTTCTAAGTAGAATGCTGGTGTTAATTCCCCTTGCTGCAGTCACCAGTGTCTAGTGCACATCTAATGGAGGAATTAGATATTAATTTTCTCTCCTGCACTAGTTCCGGTCCTCTTTTTTGTATACTCCTCTGGGAGGTGTTGGAGTAGCTCCTCCATTTCGTCCCAGTGGGCTTTATCATATCATGCCAATAGTCCTTGTGTGTTGTCAATGGTTGGCGGATTGTGCAGCTATTCTTTTGCCTGATGCATCAATTCAGCCTCTTTGTCTGTAAGAGGTGCATCTGCTGGAGTTTGCTCTCTTTCGAGCATTGGTTACCACTAGGGAAGCTAAAGGCAACTGACCCTTAATAAAAAATTGGGTCAGATGGTGAAGGCTTGTATTTTTGGTGGACCCTAGGTGTTAATATACGGGTACGTACGGGGTCTTAAAAATATCGTCATGTCTCATCATGGCTTTTACCATGGGTAAACGGAGTTTTTTTTATGTGTAGAACTGAGTGTTTCAAATAGAAAATCCTCTTTTAAAGATTCCTTGTATAGTGTAACTCCAAGGTATGATGCTGCTCTTGAGATTATCTCCTGGTATGCTGTGTTGTCATCAGGAGGTGATGGTTTTGCAGGGTATAAATCAGAGCATTACCCATAGGTTGATCAATATTATCATTCCATGAATCTATAGGTGGAGGACTATTGTCATCCCCCCTACTCTATAACGGGCTGTGTATGTGGCGAACCCTGTGGTGTGATATCTAAGGGTCTGAGCCTGGTAGTGGTGGAGGGGACTGAGGGATACGGTAGAGAGGACTTGTAGCCATGTCCTCCTCCTTTTGTAGAGGCATTTTGTAGCTTGTATCCTCTAGAACAGTCTCTTTAGGATGGTACTGCATCTTTGGCCAAAATATGTCCAGTGTCTGGATTATTGTACATTTTCTTTTGTTTAGGGTCCAGTTTTTCCTTCTTCGTCCAGGATAGGTTCCAGAGGTTTTTGAAGGCCATCTTTTGGTTTCGGTGCCAAACATTTCAGTGCCAAACTGGACTGGTCTTTCTTATCCTTTGGAGCCGAAGGTTTCGGTTCTGAAGGTGTTTTGTCTCAACAGCGGGAAGGCTTAGTATGCGGTTTCAGTACCAAGCCGGGGCATTAGAAGCAGTCTCTCGGTGCCGACCCTGTCCCGAAGGCAGTGGTGGCCCAGAAGCCTTTTGTTTGGTGGAAATAATTTTGGTGGGCAAAGGTGGCTTTGTTAGCCACTGCACCCTGTCCAGCTGGGAGTTCTTCGGACTGTAAGTCGATCTCCAGTTCGGAGTCTGATTCCTGGATAGAGAAGGCCTCCTCCTCTTCCGCTGCCAACAATTCCATTTCCTCCGGTTTGGTATCTCCCCGAAGATATCAGTGTGTAGTCTATGTTCTGCCACTGCATGTCCCTATGTCGAGCTTGACGGTCCGTCTTTTTCGATCGGCACTATCAACAAGCGTCGCAATCGTCTTCCTTGTGCTCTGGTGATAGGCACAAGTTGCAGACTTTATGCAGGTCGGTGCGCAGATATTTAGAGTGGCATGGAGGACAGAATTGAAACTGAGTCCGTTCCATCGGCAGAAGACTAGATGATTATGACAGAGTGGAAGTCGACAGACGGCTAGGCCCGAAGGCCGCCAACGACGTCGAGGATCGATGGAGTTTTCTTATTTTTTTCCGACATGCGGAAATAAGGGGACATGTACAAAACAATACTGCCGAGGGTACAGGGGGTTGCATACCAAGGGGATCCTGAAGAACGGTCTTGAACCAGAGCGCCGCAACCACGTCCAAACACGATGGCGGAAAGAAAACAAACAATGGAGTAGATGCCCATGCACACTCACCGAAAGGAGGCGTCACCATACCTTGTGACTTAAAAAGACTTCTTCGAAGAAAAACAACTTGTAAACATCCGGTCCCAACACTAGATGGCAGAAGTATGCAAAGCATGTGTATCTACATCACACATGCCTCAAACACATTTTCCTCACATTTATGTGATGGAAAGTTATGGCATGTGCAGGGAGCCACAAACTATCTCCCCCCCCCCCACCAAGCACCCAGCCCCCCCCAGCAAATTTAGGTACCCAAACTCTAGGACTTCAGGAGCCATTTGGCTAGATTATTTTGGATTCAGGTGTCGGAGTGCCATGAGCCAGCCAATTGAGGAGCTTCTTGTGAGGGACCACTGACTATTCGAGCAATGTGGTGTACCATGGTTGCCGTGCCCATGTTGGAGCCACCAGCATTAGAGACGTGCCTGAACTTCCTCACCACATATGGAATTACAGGGAGAGGCAGAAAAGCGTAGGTAAATATCCTGGATCATTTCATCCCTTGTTGTTTGCTTAACGACTGTGGGCGATATCTGGAGATGAAGCATTAGCATTTTGCATGCTCAGTTGTGCGAATAGATCCAAATTTGGTGCTCCCTACAGTTCAAAGTGCCTGTGGAGGACTTGTGGGTGGAGTTCCTTCTTGTAGACTTGTTGCTTCATCCTGCTTACATCTGAAAAAGCTTTCCTCTCCCAGCAGGTACACTTGATTTTGAACTGTCCAATGTAGGATGCTTTGTACTACTGTCAATAGCTTAGGTGAGTGTGTGTGCCACCTTACTTTTGGGGATAATACAGGACAGTTGTGTTATGGCTTTATCAAGACTACGTTTAGCCGAACTTCTTGGAAACAGGCCTTTAGTGCTAGTTGGATGGCCAGAAGCTTGATAGTTTATGCGGAGGCTTCTTTACCGAGGTGACCATGGCCCTTTACAGATGTTGAAAAATATGCTCCCCACCAGGATAGCGAGGCGTTAGAGGTCACCTACAGAACAGGGTCCATTAAGGGCAGCCCTGCAACAGATTATTGCTTTTCCATCATGCAAGAAAGCGTTGAGTGCTTGCTGGTATCAACACTAGATTATCTGAGTGACTTCCGCTTGGGTTCATAAGCAGATAGGCATTGTTGCAGATACACGCACTCTGGTGAAGGGAACTATGGCTTTTGGGGATAAGAAATAGGGAGTACACCGCTGTGATGCTGCAGTGGCACTGGTTCTATTTGCCATTTAGAATTAGCACCTGGACGTCTTCATGAAGGAAGTTGTGAGTTCTTCAGAGAGGGTGAGTCAAACAAGTGGAATGTTTGGTGGAGTTGCGAAAAGCTCAGGCAGTAGCTGTGCTCTATGCTTGAGAGCACCTATTGGTCAGGTGTTCTCCCAAGTTAGCTAGATACATATCTTTTTGTTTTTACCCGGGGAAATAAATCATCACACAGGTCAATAATCTGCTCAGGGCTGTAGGGTTCAGCTGCCCTTGCCATAGGAGTGTGGTGACCCCCCTCATGTGAAACTGGAGGAAGCAGAGCATGAGGTAGTGCAGGGAGGATGCTAATGTGCCCGTCCTTATTTCTCTTGTGTTGGAGATTCCAAAGCAATTTGCTCCTCTAGAGTTAATTTCCTCTTCCTTGGAAAAGCTCTTCTGTTGAATCAGCGGCACCTTGGTGGGCACTTGGCAGTTGAATCAACAAACTCTTGCTGAGCCTATAACTGCCTGCAGGTGTCGAGAAAGGAAAATGCTACTTACCCATTATGCATCTGTTCTTGGCATATACAGCTGTAGATTCATATGCGTTAGCATAGATCGCCATCTGGTGTTTGGCTCGGATGTTTGCACTTTGTTTTTCTTCGAAGAAGTCTTCCTAGTCACGAGGTAGGTGACTCCTCCTTACGATGATAGTGCGCATGGGCATCGACTCCATCCCCAGATTGTTTGCCATAAAGGATGATGGAGTTAGTAAGACTAGAAAAGGATGTCCATGTGTGTTGTATCCAAGTAAGATAATACTGCAGCAGATCAAGGTACCCGGGGAGGCGGGTGGGTGCATATGAATCTACAGCTGTATATGCCAACAGATGCATAATGGGTAAGTAGCATTTTCCGTTCGAGGCATATGAGCTGTAGATCATATGCGTTAGCATAGACTATACAGCAGTTATTTTCCCAGCGGTAGCTGACCTGTATCTGTTGCAGTAGTTTGGAAAAGTGTTCTGAAGACAGCCTGGCCCACACTAGCTGTTTTTGCATGCACATCCACACAGTAGTGTTTTGTGAATGTGTGAGGTGTAGACCAAGTAGCAGCCTTACAGATGTCATCTAAAGGTATGTTCCCTAAGAATGCCATAGACGCCCCTAGTTTGCATGTGGAATGCGCTCTAGGGGGAATAGTTAATGTGCGTTTGGCTTTAATGTAGCATATTTGGATGCATTTAACTATCCATCGTGCAATACCAGTTTTTGAAATGGGATTGCCTTTATGTTGAGGTGAAAAAGCAACAAAGTTGCTTGGTTTTCCTAAAAGATTTTGTTCGTTCAATGTAATAGAGTATTGCTCTTTTGACATCTAGTGTGTGAAGAGCACGTTCTGCCACCGAGTCTGGTTGAGGGAAAAACATTGGTAGTTCAACAGACTGATTGAGGTGAAAGGCAAAAACAACTTTAGGTTTAAAAAAAAAATAATTGGATTAGTCCCAAGAACCACTTTATGATGAATTTGTAAAAATGGTTCTTGTATGGTTAGTGCCTGGAGCTCACCAACTCTTCTAAGAGATGTGATGGCTATAAGGAAGGCTACTTTCCAAGTGAGGAACTGTAGTTCACATTTGTGCATAGGTTCAAACGGTGGGCCCATGAGTCTTGCAAGGACAATATTAAGGTTCCAAACTGGAGAGGGTGGAACTCTAGGGGGAATGATTCTTTTGAGTCCTTCCATGAATGCTTTGATAGCGGGCACTCTAAATAAAGACACGTGTTTTCTGTTTTGTAGATAAGCAGCTATTGCAGCAAGATGCAATCGTATAGATGTGTATGCCAAGTTACAGCGTTATAGGTGTAAGAGATAGCAAATGTTTTGAATAGAAGCATCTAGTGGATTGATTTGATTGTTTGTACAGTAAATTACAAATAGTTTCCACTTTGCTGCGTAGCATGCTCTTGTGGTAGGACGTCTAGCCTCTTTAATGACGTTCATACAGTCTGGTGGGAGATGAAGGTAGCCAAACTATGATCTCAGGTGCCAGATCGCAAGGTTGAGTTGATTGGGATCTGGATGTCTTATGTCTCCATGGTTCTGAGTGAGAAGCTTGGGTGAGAGGTGGTTTTTGATGAGGAACTATAGATAGTTCCAACAGGGTTGTGAACCATGGTTGTAGAGCCCATGTGGGAGCAATCGGGATCATTTTGAGTGAATGCTGTTGGAGCTTCCGAACCACTAATGGAATGAGCGGGAGGCGGAAAAGCATAAGCAAATGTTCCAGACCAGTTCATCCATACCGCATTGCCTTTGGACAATGGGTGTGGATACCTGGACGCGAAGTTTGGGCATTTTGCGTTTAGGTGTGTGGCAAACATCTATTTCTGGGTAGCCCCAAATTTGAAAGAATGGAAGGAGAACTTGAGGATGTAACTCCCATTCGTGGATCTGTTGTCGCCAACGACTGAGCAGATCTGCAATCTGATGGTCTATTCCTGGAAGGTGTTCTGCAAGGCGATATATGTTTTGAGGAATGGCCCATCTCCATATGCTTTGAGCTAGACGCGAGAGCTGTAGGGAGTGTGTACCTCCTGGCTTTTGTATATAGTAAATTGCGGTCATGTCTGTACGGACTAGAACAGCTTTGTGTAGTAGATGGATTTGAAAGGCTTTTAATGCTAGAAAAATTGCCAGAAGTTCCAGGTGGTTTATATGGAACTGCTTTTGTTGTGGAGTCCACAGGCCCTGATGGTATGGTTTTGTAGATGAGCTCCCCAGCCGGTGAGTGATGCGTCTGTTAGCACCATTTGTGGAACCGGGTCGAGGAACGGCCACCCTTTGGAAAGGACGCATGTGGACTCTTGCATAAGGGACTATTAGAATGCAAGAGGCCATCATTCCTATTAATTGCATGAACACTCGAGCTGGTAACAAGTGTTGATGTTGAAATTGTGATATTAGAGCCTGTATGTTGCGTATCCTGACTGGGTTGGGGTAAGCTAGGGCTTTGCAAGTGTCTATTGTAGCTCCTAGATATACTTGTGTGTTGGAGGTGGGATTTGGTGAGGTTTACAGTGAATCCCAAGTGGTGAATCAACTGAATTGTTTTGTGAGTGTGCTGAATTCAGCTTTGTTGTGATTTGGCTTTTATGAGCCAATCGTCCAGATAAGGAAACACATGAATGTGTTGTCTTCTTAAGTGAGCTGCAACCAGTGCTAGACACACTTGGTGAAAACTCTGGGTGCTGTGGTTACCCCGAATGGGAGGACTTTGAACTGTTAGTGTTGACCGTCCACCACAAACCTGAGATATTTCCTGTGAGCGGGGTGAATGGGAATGCGGAAGTAGGCGTCCTTTAGATCCAAAGTGGAAAGAAAGTCGCCCTGCTGAATCAATGGGAGCACCTGTTGGAGGGTGACCATGTGGAAATGATTGGATTGAATGTAGAGATTTAGCTGTCCGAGATCCAGCATTGGTCTGAGAGAGCCGTCCTTTTTTGGAATTGGAAAATAGAGTGAGTAAACCCCTGTGCCCTGGTGAGCTAAGGGGACTGGTTCTATTGCATGTTATTGTAACAGGGAGAGAACTTCTTGTTTTAGGTGGGTGAGATATTTTGAGGACATCGCACGATGTTTGGGAGGAATGTTTGGTGGAGTGGATGCAAGTTCCAGGCAATAACCATATTGGATAATTGTCTTACCCACTTGTCTGTGGTGATGGAATCCCAGACAGGTAGGAACTGTGAGAGACGTCCCCCGAAAGGAGTGGAATGATCAGGCCCGTTTGGTGGTAGGGGAAATGCAGGTGGAGTTACCTCCACCTCTTCCTCTGTTATTCCCTCTGTATCCTCCCCGAAAAGATCCTCTGGATGAGGATTGATTGGGGCTTTTATAAGACGTGGAGGTGTTTTTTGATGGTTATCTTTGAGCCGCCCCTATAAAAGGAGCGACGAAAAGAGTCTTTATTAGAAGGTAGTTGGATGCCCCCATGGATTTAGCAGTCGGTGTCTTTCTTCATTTTCTCTAATGAAGAATCAATTGTGGGACCAAAAAGATGTTCCTGATCAGATGGCTGATTAAGTTGTGCTGATTGTGCGAAGCAAAGCGTGTTGGCGTAGCAAAACGCTGGTGTTAATGGCACGCGAAGCTGTATCAGCTGCATCGAGGGCACATTTGATGGAAGTGTTTGTAATGCTTACCCTCTTGAAAGAGGTCGCAAGCTTTAGCTTTGTAATGGTCTGGTAAGTGTTGCATCAGTTTTTCTAGCTAGTCATAGTGAGCTCCATCAACGTGCCAGAAGAGCTTGTGCATTGGCAATACGCCAATGATTGGCAGCTTGAGATGCGATTCTCTTGCCTGATGCATCTATAAGTTTCGACTCCTTGTCAGGAGGAGAGTCACCTGTTGTCTGATAATTTGCCCTTTTCCGTGCATTTGAAACAAGCGAATCTAAAGGTACCTGACCCTTGATGTAAATTGGGTCTGTAGGAGCAGCTATATATTTTTGTCTACCCTTGGTGTAAGTATTCTAGCTCCAACAGGGTCTTTGAATACCTCGCTGGCGTGTTTTAGCATACCTTTGAGCATGGGCAAATTATTTGTGGTTTTTTGAGAGGGAGCGAAAGTTTCCACTAAAAAATCCTTGTCCAAGGAATCAGTATGTAATTCCACCCCATGGTATTGAGCAGCTCTATTAATGAGCTGTGCGAAACCAATATGGTCATCGGGTGGTGATGGTCTGGAGGGCTATAGATCGGGGTCATTAGTATGATCCGGGTCTTTATCATAGTCATCCCAGGGGTCTGAGTCCTGTGGAATGTTGTCCTGATTATCATCCCCATCCCCATCATTATCATCCTGTGGCCCAGGTGAAAAACGTGGTGTGGCGAGTTTGCTGGTAAAATTAGATTTGGGTTAAAAGGTGGAGGAGAGGGAGGTATGTAAGGGGGAGAGGGGTTAGTACCCATGTCTTTTTTCTTAAGAGGTATGCGGTAGTCTTCAAGTGTTGCTCGAAGTTTTCCAGTTTCTGGGTCAATATGCAATTGCTTTGGATCCAAAGATTCTTGTTGAGGAATATCTTTGGATGGAGTCTGTTTATGTTCGGAAGGTTTTTGAGGGCTTCCGTGCTTTTTAGGTTCGGTGCAGGATGTTTTGGCTTCGAAGGCTTGCCTTTTCCCTGTTTCGGATCCGAAGGCTTTTCTTTAGCTGGTTTTGGTTCCGAAGGTTTTCCTTTAACTGGTTTCAGCTCCGATGCTTTCGGTTTAGCCAGTGTCGGTTCCGAAGCTTTTGATTTTGGTGGTATCGGCTCCGTAGCCTTCTGTTTATGGGAATCTTTCGGTGCACCTGCATGGGGTCGGCTCGATCCCGAGCCGGGAGACTTACATTATGTTACATAGCCGGGCTTGAAGGCGGGGCCGTCTAGAAATGGTATCACGGTGTCGACCTGAGCGCGAAGGTGTAACCGGAGTCTTTGGTGTTTTTGTGGGTAGTTGGGGCTCGTTACTCTCAGTTTGTTGAGCCAGAGTGATGTTCAAGTCCTTTTCCATGTCGTAGTCGTCGGCTTCAGACACAAATGTAGTCTTCTTCGGCGCCGGGTTGAAATTCCGACTCTTCTCCGAAGATATCTGGCACCGGACTAGTGCTGCGCCTCATCTCGTGACGTCGAGCCCGACGGTCATGAATGGTTTTCTTGGATCGGAATGATCGACAGGCCTCGCAGTTGGTTTCTTTGTGCTCCGAGGAGAGGCAGAGGTTACAGACCTTGTGTAGGTCCGTGTGTGGGAACTTAGCACCACACCCGGGGCATTTCTTAAATGGAGTCCTTTCCATGGACTGCTGGTCTGGTCGGCGCGGGTAGGCCTCACGGCCCGTGTCGAATCGTCGATCAAAGTAGTTGGATTTTACGATGAGCGTCGAAAGGGAAACCACGATCGAAAACAATACCGTAGAGTGCTAAGGATTGCGCGTCGAAAAGGTTCGAAGACGATCCCGAACCGAAGCGGCGCAATACACATCCGAACCCAATGGCGGAAAAAAAACAATCTGGGGATGGAGTCGATGCCCATGCGCACTATCGTAAGGAGGAGTCACCTACCTCGTGACTAGGAAGACTTCTTCGAAGAAAAACAAAGTGCAAACATCCAAGCCCAACACCAGATGGCGATCTATGCCAACGCATATGATCTACAGCTCATATGCCTCGAACATCTGTTTCCCTACAGCACACAATCAAGGAAGTTTTCAGCACCAGTGATTGATTTGGTGCCAGCGATTACTTCGCCGCTGGAATCGAGGAAACTGTCAGCTCTGAAGGAGCCACAGCTTATACATGGCCTTTGTCAGCTCCAAAAGCTCCAGTCAAAGCAGACCATGGCCCATAGGGAGTGCTGCCCTGGTAGGCTGCCTCCGAGTCTCGACTTGATGCCCAACCCCCACTGGCATGCTCTGTCCACATGGTCACTGAGCAGCTGTGTGTGGGTGCAGACCTGATCATGGTCAAAGTCAACGATTTTGTGGAGCTTTAGGGTGTTGCAGTTTTCCATCAAATTTGGAGTGTGAGCTTATCTCAGAACTGGAATGGACCAGCTGGGCCTCCAATGGACTGGCCTCTTCCTCCACCTCGACATCTCATTCCCTGAAGAGGTTAGAGGTGATGTCTGCCTCCAGTCTCTGCATTCCTAGATGCGGGCCATCTCTGTTCTAGGTGGCATCGATAGGTCTTTTACGAACGGAAGGCAAGGCAGGCCTGGCACGTGATGTCATGCTCAGTCAAAAGTCAGACTGCAGACCTGTAGGTCTGGCTGTCCAGTGGCGAGTGGCTCTGGGAGTGTTGGATGGGCATCTTTCCATCACTGACCTAGCATTCTTGTCAACAGGGTATCAGACAGTAAGCGAAAGGCAGAGGAGACTGGATTTGGTGTTCGATTGAAGCAGAACGGAGGATCAGTTGAAGAGTTCTTCCAGAACACAGGTGACTAGCGGGAGAGTTGGTCCAGCGGCAAGCGCGATTAGGCACCAAACACAGGAGCTAGATCCGTGCAAGTCTAAGGCAAATTGGGGGGCGTGTCAAATACGGAGCAGGTGCCTATGTGCTTTGCCAAGTAAGAGGAGTCACTATACTGCTCATCTCGAAAAACTCATTTAAAAAAAAAAAAAAGCTAGAAACTTTCGAACCAAACACTAGATGGGAGTTTGCAGAGCAGGTACACGTACATTTTTTTCTTTGGGGGAATCTGCAACTATTTAGCAGATGATGAATCATGTAGCAAATGGGACAAACCCATAACTGTGGAGAAAAGGCTGGAGACACAAAATTGTCGTATTCCAGTGGCCCAAATTATAGTCTCTGGTGTGAAGACAAATGCATAAGCCAAGATGCAAAACAAATAAAACTTCAGACAAGTATTTTATTCATATCTACAAAGAAAAAAATATAGTATAAAAAGGGATCATTTACATTTGGAATTTTTTAAAGGGGGATGGGGGGGGCACAAAGAAGCAACCTGACATTTACTTTTTTTTCCAGTACAAAAGAACAGTTCAAGTATTGACCGATTCACAAGTTGAAATGCTCGTCCCAGGCAAACAATGCTCGCCAACAGATGGGGAAATAAAGTTTATTACTCATTTGGAATGATAATTTACCAAATGCACGACATGCTACATTTACCTACATTAACTACTGAGACCAATTAAATTACCTGGGGCTGCTCATTCAGCGAGAAGTTTGTTAAAACATGAAGATTCAAACCAATAGAAGACTTGCTACTAAGCAACAACTTTTTTAATTTGTTCCACTTGTAAATAAAAACAGCCAAAAAACCTGTAATGACAAGTCATCCAACTGGTAAGAATGGTAGAATAGTATATTTTAACAGCCCCTCTCCCCCACACCCAAACACAAAAACCTAGCCAACAATTTGTAGAGCAGGCTACACTACGGATGTTATTAATGGCCTGCTGTACCCCAGTAATCAGACCCTTCCCAAGTCCATTAAGTTGGACGCCACAACAATGCCTTTCAATGTGCTGTAGAACTTTAATCTTCCTAGATGTAGCCATGTAGACTACAACTGGCTCCAATGCTCCCTCAGATTCCCTGTATTAACACCATAAGAGGGATCCACATGCTTGAAACTACACTAGGAGAGGGACAGTTAAGGGAAACAAAAGGACTACCTACCTTGGCCTGAGAAGAAAAAGCATCAAGTAAAAAAAAAAGAAGGGTTGGAGAAATTCTATCCAAACATCTGCTTGCCCTATCAGGGTTCCATAGGGGGCACAAAAATGACAAATTATTTTAAAAAGATAATGCGACATTGCACGGCAAGGGGCAACCTTCACGTAACTAATTCATTTGCGTGAAGGAGGAGGGGGTGGAGGAGGGGGCTGATACTGGTAAGAGCCAGACTGACCCATATAGTTCATTCCAGATGGTGGAGGGGGTGGTGGTGCAAACTGCTGGGCCATCAGTGGCTGTGGTGCATTTGGACGTGCACCACCACCGAACTGTTGCTGCGGTTGTTGCTGTGGTTGTTGCTGAGGTGGTTGTGGTGGTTGCTGTGCTTGCGGCTGGCCTGTGCTCTGCACATTCCTCCCACCACCAGCATTAGTAGAGTTGGCACCAGTGTTGTAATTCGTATTATAATCTTGACCTCCAAAGTTGTTTGCACCATATGGGGCTCCAGAAGCTCCATAAGATGGCTGGTTGTACCCATACTGGTTCGGTTGACTTCCCATACCCCCATAGGTGCTGCGGCTGGCCCCATTAAATGAACTAGAGTCACCCCGATTCCTGCCACTATCGCGGTCCCGGAAACTGCTGCTACCACCAGCTCGCCCTCCATCTTTTCCTGGCATTCGTCTGTTGCACTCATCCTGGTACATCAGGTTAGGGTTGTTTGAAGTCTGAACGCTGCGATAGCGGGAACGACCACCTAGAAAAAAAATGAATTCAACATCACTTCAATCAGTTTCTAGTTCATAGTATCAGTCACACATGCCTATTAAACTTAATTCTGGGGTGATCAGTCTAGTTGAAAATCCTGCCAAAAGGAGTTACAGAAAAATAAGCCTGCTTCCCTGTATGCAAGAGGTTAATAATCAAATTGTATTATTCAAGTACAACTTTTTTTATCCTTAGTCTTAACTATTTACTTTATGGAATGCCATTTTCTTTATGCCCTCATTAAAGTTAAACACTCATCTCAAGTATGCCACAGAATTAAGAGCACCTGCTTTTTAAAGGCAATGTTAAATTAACCTTAAGCACAAAACCAAGCAAGCACAAAGTATCAAATGAGGGGACTGCCCTACAAGTCGTCTTTAAACTTCATATTCATAAGTCTCACATTTAGTGAGGTTCAAAATCCTGTTTGAATCTACAGATATTCGTAACTGAAAACCCTTAAGGCTAATAGCATGGACACTTCCACATGAAAAAAATTACCTGTTAAACTAAAGTCAGGCTTAATATACCTACCAAAGCAAGAAAAAAGGGAACCAGCCGAGTTGGCCCCTTCATAAACCATACCTAGGCCATTAGAAAAGCATCTGCAGTGGCTGCAAAATAATCAAACCAGCTGTACAATGCAGATTAAGCTCAAACGTCTTAAGTTATTAAAAGTTGATCTACACTTAACAGAGCGCGCGCCTGCCATTCAGAAGTAATCAACTGTCTACCAGTACCTCCTAGAGAGACACACAGAAATGCATATTACACTATCCTGCAGGGTGTTTACTAGAAGAATGGGATTTTTCTTGAGGGCACACTGACCAGTCAAACTGAAAAATCACAACTGGGTTGTTTTAAAACAGAATTTAATAAAACTGCAGGAACTGAGGGTTTTCAGTGGAGTAAAGCATTCCATTATTTCTACAAAATATTAAATTGAACATTTCATAATTTGTTTTCTACCCCGCATATATAAATTTTACCTTTAACATCTCAAGTTATGACGATCATGGGGCATAATTCAGTCCTCCACTACTGCAAAATCTGAGTAGTTCTGCCTAGAATATATGCATTACATTAGAAATCATTTTGCTGCTGTCTTCACTAGGCTTTGTAGCTGGGGGATGAGGGAGCAGCTACACAATAGGCAAACATTGTGCACCTTCCCACCACAGCACAGAAAGGCATAACGGAGCACGTGAGCTGGGTTAATATCTCTACATTAAACTAAACTGTAAGGATTTGAGATGTGCATAACTGCAACATACAATTGTGGCTATACGTACCACCTCCTCCACCACCACGTCCGTGATCCACCAGCTGCATGAGTTTGGGGTTGATGGCCTGGTTGGCCTCCTGCAAAACTTTGATAAGCTCCCGAGCCTGTTTCAGGTTGCCTGGAGTGAAGAAGGTGTATGCTGTGCCTTTGTTTGTGCTTCGGGCAGTTCGACCAATCCGATGTACGTAGTCCTCAGAACTGTTGGGGTAGTCGTAGTTGATAACAAATTTGATATCTTCGACGTCTGCAGAGGGGAAAGTACCCGGACATGGCGGGATAGCGAGGGCGCCAAGGAAGAGCACATACGCACAAGGAGTCATGGAAGGAAAATAGGAGTCAGCGAATGCATAGGAAACAGCACAGGCAGGCTCGTCCCAACAGAAGTCCAGCTCCAACTTCTAGGCTTGCAATCATCTGCTACTGCTCTTATTGGCAAGGACAGTGGCTTCATGGGTGGAGAGTTATCATTCACACCATCTGTCATCCCTAAAGCAGCCCAGATTTAATTCCACCCCTCTTAAGTGTCATGGCATATGCACTAGAAGTAGCTGCCCACACCATCACATTGCGATATTTTAAGTTGTGTGCTTTGAGGTAGGTCAAATAAGCATGATAATCTGGGCTAGTACACACCGGCACACAATACAAAGCAAATGCCATCTCCCCAGCAAGGGGCTTTACAAGCAGAGCAGGAGCAAATCGTGTAGCCAGAATACATTAAGAAAAAACGGGAGCGGACGCTGTTAAGAGAAGCCTGCTCACGATAATTTGTCGTCTACTTACCACCACAACCTGTTCAGCGCAGGACGACATTAAATATATTCAGTTTGTTGCAGACCACCCTCCCACCTCCCTGTCGCTTCAAAGCCAGGACACAGCTCTTTCAGGTCAATACAGGTCATGAGACTGGTCAAAAATCCAACATCCAGTCACTTACAGGCCGCTCAGTTGACCCCCACAAAAATATAACCTTTCCTCAAACCGAAACTGAGCTGCATTTACACATTAATATGTAATTAACCACTAATTGGAGTCTACTTTAACCCAAATCTTTTTCATCCAGCTCCCCTCATATTCCATAACGCAGCAGGTATATCTCCCTGCCAAACAGCCTCCTTCACCTGCAGTACTATGTACAATGGCTAATGCTGGAATCTACGCGTAGAGGGTTAAATTAAAGATTGTAATTGATAAAACTATTCCAGCACACGTCATGAGACAGGATACAAAGATATAGAATGTATTCAAATTCATCACCGGACATTAGTGGTACCTTCTGAAGCCCAACCACTAAGAATCAAAGGGTATATAGGATGACATCCATGGGCACAACATATAAACTCAAGCAATTACCCTCACTATACCTTCCCCCCGCTAACCCGCACTCAGTTATTTTTTCTTACCAGTTCTGCTCAATACATCCACCTCACACCAACTCAAATACCTTACAATTTTTCAAACAGTATTCGTATGTGCAGAAGACATTTACATGTACCAGACCGATGCACACTCCCTCCTGCGGTGAGAAGCAGCAGCAGCCGATCCCGTCTCATGGCGGTCCCCTCACGAAGACTCCGCCCTCTGGGACACGGGACCGCGGGAGCATGCATCGATAGTCCATGGCTTGGCGAGCAGTCTCCCACAAGCTCGCTCGATTAGATGCTTCTGTCGCCCATTGGGATGCCAAGCGCAGGAGAACCAGGTCACGTGGGAGGATAACAGATCCGGTCCTCCAACGCTTTTATCCCCTTCACCTCAGGGGATAAATATTAATGGCTTCCCTAAGGGCCCATCTATTGCCCAGACTCATTTCAAAGGGACAGGGTGGGGTTTACAGGAGTAATAGCGACATTTATCAATTGGACAGGGAAGCAACGTCTGTTTCTTATTACAGAAAAAAGGGCTCCTCGGTCTTAGCTGGCACTTTAGGGCAATGGGCTGCTCTTTTTTAAGACCTAAAACAAGATATTCAGCAGGAAGGGGAAGTTGGGACTTGAGGCCTTTTCTTGTACGGGAGTGGGAATTGTTCAGATCATTCCTTTCATAACACTATGTGAAAGGATATCTCCTGTCCTAGTGTCGCGGTTGAAGATTTCTGGACTGAGTGCACTAGAATACCAGGAAGAATCAAAGGAGAGTGATGGATTAAGCATACAAACATTGATGGGCTTGAGGCAGCAGCGCAGTTTTTCTTCAAGTGTAGCTCTACTGCTACTATTTCCGGAATGAGGCGGCAATACAAGCAGCCCCTGGCTTCAAATGTGAGGAAAACAAGTTGGAGGCAAGAACAAGTTTTCTGATACTCGAGACATGTTTTAGCTCAGACATGGTTTTTACTTCACTCACACTGACATCCGGTTTCCAGCTCCAGACAAGTCATCCAAGTTCTAGCAGGGAGGTGCATAATTCAGAAGAGCTAGACACTATTCATCAACCCGAGGGTCGCAAAGTTAAGGCTTCCGAGCAGCAGAAACGGTAGTTGTTTAAAATGTTTTCCACTGATGAACTCGGAGCAGCATTAGCCACCAGAGGCAATGGGTCCTTGAAATAAACAATGGAAACTTGGGAGCGCAGTCCGGGAGCAACATGGAAACATTGCTTGTTCTCAACTGCACTTCTGGGATTTGTTTAAAAGCCAACTTGACATCGTCAAGCACTTGAGTAAAACTGAAATCGCAAGAGGCCCCCTCTTTATTTTTGTGCACCCAATAACTGCAAAGCACGAAGTTAACCAGTGCCACCGAACAACCAGGAGGCAATACACTGCATGGCCTTTTGGTACCGGTGCACAGACAAAGGCTCTTGCCACCTGTGCTACATTCCAGCCAAATCCAGCTGCGACTTTTCTGCTGCTGCTCAAATACCGAAGGATTCAAATGCCCAGATGGAGCAGCCTCCATAAGGCAAAGTAAAGGTGAGGCAGCCTCCGGCAAGGAACGCATATACACATACAGACAAGCCACAAAGGAAGAGGTAGATCTGTGGAAAAAGATGTTCAACCTACCCATTGGTATGTACCCGGCAGATGCTCATTCCGTAGCCTCAGTGGCTGTCTGCAGTGTCTTTTTGGATGGTGCCGGGGCTGCCCAGGTTGAGTCGCATCCTCTCCTACGCTCACAGGTGAGCTAGGTGCTGCTGCTGCCCCACCCAGTGTCACTCACTGAGGTCTACTCCAGTGATTGCACAGATGGGTGCTGTGAATGGTGAACACTGGGCAGATGCTGAAATCTTTCCTGCCGCTTTAAGGCAGCAGGGGTTCGAGACGAGGCAGCACGGGACTGGGGCAGGGGCAGACAAAAGGGGTTTAAAGCCCCCAAATGGCATAAGATTTATGTCGAGTTGCAGACCATAAAAAGCGCCTCCAGTACAAGACCTCTTTAGGGTCAGAGTGGTCACCACACTCAGAGAGCAACTTCAGTGCCCTCCATTCCGACAATCCCAGGCCCTGTACTGAGAGGGGTCTACAGCTCCTGTTCAAAAGAAAAAAAGAAAAAAGGTTTTAATGTTAAAAGGAATAGAATCCGGTGTGAAAATGGTCAAGTCGTGCAACAAGGTTAGGGGACAACTTTGCTATAACGTTATTGCTATACACTAGGACTACAAGCACAGGAACTTACCTGCTCAAAAGTGTGCATGATTTAAGGGGAGGGGTACAAATTTGCACCACCTCTTGGGAATTGGGTGGGTAGTTCTCCATCTGGGATAACAGGATAGGGAAGTTATGCTACACCAATATGCACAGTTTGTGAGAGATGCGATTTGTCAGTAAAACCAGTTCCTTCAAACCAGTTTATTCTGAAATGTAATCTCTGTTCTGCAGGGGCGGCAGCCAATATAGATATACCCACTTTAAGACCAGCCAGAATGAAGTAACAAGAAACAGACTGTACCTGTCCACGAGGGGAAGGGACGGGGAGCTTTAACAAAAGCCAATTTTTTAGGTTTATTTGAAACACGTCTAGGCAAGATGCACAGAGAGAAGCAATCCAGCACTCTGCAAGCTTCATTAAAACAGTAAAGAAAAAAAACGAGAGATCAGTGGATGAGACCAGTCTGCTCTCAGTCCTCCGTCCTAAGGACAGGCCCCAGACATGACCCGGAGGGAGAAATTAGCCAGAGATTAATTTGAATGTAGGACCCATTTTTAATGGTGGTCCTGCCGAATGAGCTTAAGGACAATAAAAGCAATGAGCCATAGGCAATTAAGGAACAACGGGGGAGGGGGGCAAGGTTGTCATTTCTACCCAAGGGACTCCTGCAATCCACCCTCGAACATATTTAAATGAGACTTCACGGGACTCGCACCCCCCGAAATCTACTCCTTTGTCACATGAACTAACAAAGAAGCTAATAAAAAGACCAATGGCAAGGATAAAGTATTTTAAAGTCAGTTTGGTTTAGGATTCCTGAATAAGTACGAATACTTTGCTTACTTAAACGGATGCATCCATTTGAAGTACACCTCCAACATAAGCCACCTTGAACACTAGATTAGGACCTTTAGCTGTTGGCAAAGTTAATTGTGAATTCCAAGAACCTTTAGGAGGTTGCACGCCTAATTTGCGCATGTACGGTAGAGGGTCCCTTGAACTCCCTCCTTGGAGCAAACTGGTCACGCCTAGTCACTGCCCAAACTAAGGAGACTTTTAAGAGAATCTATCACGTGGGTAGAGTATTCGCTTACTAAGTAGAGTTTAAAATAAAAGCCAAAGCAGCATTGTTTCAGTTTATATACGCACCTAAACCACGAGAGGCCACATCAGTTGCAATGAGGATGGGGGCCTTCCCTGAACGGAACTCTGTGGAGGAAAGCAGTTGGAAAACATCAGTCCACTAGTCTATTCCCACAAAATCACCTGAATGATACCAATGACGCTGATTTTCAAGCATTAGACTCCCTCCTAGAATTGAAAGGGCTCACCCAACACTGTAAAAAGCAAACCCACAACAAAGGTGCGACCCTTGACGCTATTATCTCCAACAATGATGACCTAGCCCTACAGTACATCCTTCCCATGGACCTGGCCTGACCACCACCCAATTATTTGACCTTAACAATCAAACAAACTAAGCTCCACGCCCAAACCCACCTGCGGAAACACTGGACCTGAAAAGGCACCGAATTGAACAAGCAGAGCTAGAATCCCTAATTAGCTCCCAAATCATTACCCCACCCTAACCGTCAACCACAGACTAGCTCGCTTCTCACTACAACACTATAATGACTGAATTCCTTAACATCGCCCCTCCCCCCAAAAAAGTACCCTCTCCATATCATGGTTCAACAGACCCCAACGAGAGATGACAACTCAGAATGACAAAGAAAATAAAGCAACCAACCCTCTCTAGCTTCTCACTCCTCTAAACAAACTACAATATACAAAGCCCATCTACAGAGAAAAACCTGCAAAAACGTTGTAGTCCACTGGATCCAACGATGAGGGGTTCATATCATCGATAAAAATCAGTGAAAGTGTAGGTTAACCCTCAGAAGAAGCTAGCCAGAATACCACCACTGGAGTCAAGCTATCCTGGCTGATGAGGGGTGAAACCCCGAAACCGGTCCTAGGATGCTTGTTTCCAGTCCAGGGAGGACCTGGCTTGGCAGTTCGGGCTGGACTATTCCCATGAGGCACAGGGTCAAGACTGATTTGCATATGGCTGGGTTCAAACTGGAATGGCATGGTGAGCAAAAAAACGATGGATTTAGGCCCAGATCTCTGTACTGGGGTGAATGTATGACATTGTTCTGCATTCTGTCCATCAACTGTTGCTTTTGCATATTCCAGAAACCGACCTAAAGACTTCAATATCACCAAAAACCAAGCCACATCCATTCCTCAACATCCTAAAGCCTCCACTGAACAACGTGAAGAGATGGCTAAATTCTTGGCAGACAAGATAACTTTTGAACTCGCGTTGGAGCCTCCTCTCCTACCACAAATGACCCCACCTCCAACGCTGGCCCCCCTCACCAACCGAGGTCGATCTCTTCAATCTCAACACTGCAGAATACCAGAGCTACAGTGTCAACCACCTCCATCCAAAAAAAACCAAAAAACTGCAATGGTCAAATCACCCCCCTCAAGAAGCACGACACCGACCCAAACTACCTCAACTACAGATCCATCACCAACCTCCCTCTACCTGCTAAAACCATTGGAAAATGTGTCCTCTCAAATAAACAATCACATTGAGACTACACTTTCCAATTTGAATTTAGGAAAGGCTGCAGTATAGAGACTGCAGTCCTGAATGTCACTGATGACCTACACAAATCCCTAAACGAGGGGGATGCCCGACTACCCAACCTCTCAGCTGCCTTTGATACCGGCAACTACAACACTCTTCTCAACACTCAGGCAGGCATCAGCAGCACCGTCCTACAATGGTTCTCATCATACGTGAATGAAAGATCGAACCTAATCAAAATTAACAAATACACCGACAGTAACATCAGTCACCCAAGGATCAATCCGATACCCTCTGACCTCTAGATGGAACCTCTTGCACAGACCCTGAAACAAGCCAGAATTGCCTACCATCTCTATGCAGATGACACCCAAATCGATTTCAAAATAGTTTCACTAAAACACACCCAACACCACTTTCTCCCCAATACACACTCAAATACACACTGGCTCAACAACCTCCTAAAATTAAACCTCAACAAAACCTAACTTCTCCTAAACCAGCCTAAAAACAACCCCCGCCCAATCCACCACTGGCTCGACAGTTTAACAGCACGGAACTGCAAACTTTCCACATCCAATTCAGTCATATCAGTTGGGATTACTCTAAACTAAGGCCTGAATATGGAAGAACATATCAATGCCTCCACAAAAAGTGCCTTCTACACCTTAAAAAACACCCCAAAAAAAATATCAAACCTTTTATCCCCTCTGAGGATTTGAAGACCATAACCCAATAACTTGTCCTACCCATGCTAGACTACGGCAATGCAGAGATTACCGGCACTCCAAAAACCCACCTTCTGCCAATGAAGTCCACACAACAAAGCAGCTAGACTGATCTCTGGAGAGAGTCTATTCAACCACATCACTTTCACACTCAAGAAACTCAACTGGTTACCAACTGAAGCGAGTATTTTCAAAACCGCTTGCATAACACAAAGTTCTCTACGCTGGAAATCTTACCCACCTCGCTAACAAACTCACTAAAACAGGCCAAAAAGACCTCTACAAAGCTCCAACACCCATCTCCTCATCCCTCCCAAATTCAAGAAAACCAAGTCCCTCACTCGATCCTTCTCTGGTAACGCCTTGAGAATTTGGAATACCCTTCCTAAATAACTGCGTGACAACCAATCCTACCTTTACTCCAGGAAACACTTTTAACTCTCTCAATTCCTAAACTAATCCATCTAAACTACCCTGCTTGACCTACCAAGTAACCCATCCAACAACCTCACTGATCGCTCTCATCTCCATCTTAACACCTCCTCAGGATATTGAACCACTGCCATATACCGTACTAATATTTGCTCCCCACCTGTATCCTCATCCCGCAATTGAGACCCGTTTACCTGCTCCCTGCCCTATATTGTATGACTTTTTGCTATGCCCACTGTAAGCGATTCACATGTAACGCTTGCAAACCGTATATAGCTCCTGTAATCAATCTATATGGAATTCTTGTAAAGCGCGGATGCCCTTGGGTCTAGTTTGCGCTAAAAAACCCCTCAAAAATAAATAAACTACTGCCTCGTGCGAGAAGCAAGCGAGTGCCCTTACGTTTACAGTAGTTCAAAAAGACATTCCACTGCACTTGGGCGTTAACAGCTATATGATATGCATTTGACATCATTTCAGGTATCACTTAAAATAAGGCCCCTCCCTCCGGATTGACATGGAGGGACATTTCTCACCCTTATCAGTTTTTCATGGGGCTCTAATGCTTTAGCAGAACTCCCAAGCTACAAGGGATGGGAAAACGTTCCAACAGAACCTATTTGATAGCCAACATTTCAAGTGACTTACCAGCAAGAACCCAGTCTCGCTCTGGCTGACTCTTATCTCCATGGATGCACATTGCTGGCCACCTAAGAGAAAAGATTCTAGTTTGAGAAACGGCAGCTTCTGCAGCACTGGCATCCCCACACAATCTCATGCTTGAATGACATCTCAATGTATTGCTGCGAGACAACAGTATACCAAAACAGGAATTAACATGGACAAACATTAATAGATTTTTCCAACCCAGCCACTGTATTTTATCACCTGAAATGTAGTTAATCAGGTGGAGGGGCTCAGGGTTCAAACCCACCCAGCAGCTTAAACTACCAGGTTGTTGTTATTTATTAACAGCCTTGTTAATAGGGAGGGCACAGGCGAATCCATGAACGCTTGTAAACTGTAGTTAGAGATAAGTAATTTATAGCTGCAGCATTGATATTTCACAGATATACAAGTTTGAATTAGGATTCTCACATAAAATACTTATGCAGAATAAGGCTTACTTTAAAAAAAATGATTTGCAGAGCAACGCCAGATTCACTGCAATCTTCTCCAACTATACCACTGAAGAATTAATTTAATTACCACCAAGACTTGCTTTGCCTGTAAGCGTGTTCCGCACTTCAAAAGTATGTGGTGGAAGTAGTACATCTTTATCAAAAAGAAGCATAAACTTATTTGTTACTTTCTGGAGCAAAGAAATAAAACCAAAATAAGAAATCAGTCCCATTCTCTGAGATCAACAAACAAAAGGATGAAGATTAAGGATGTTGGCCTTGCATCAAATCTACCTACAACTACAATGGGATTGGGTGTGTGCAATAAATCCTCAAGATGCTTATTTTCACCTTCAAATCATACGTAAGCAGACTGAAATTGCCAAGATTTATGGTAGGAAAAAAGAAATAAAAATCAAAAGTTCTCCTCTTTGACCTCACATCAGCTCATTTCCCCTTCAGAAGCACATAGCAATAGGAGCTGGTTCACCTATCAAAACATTATCTACCCATATCTGGATGATTAAAAAAGCAACAACCGCCAGCCACAGGAAGGAAAAATGCTCAGGTCTCGAAAAATCATAAAAACGTTACTCATTTTGCAGGTCGAGTAACTTGAATAACCTACTCGACCAAACTAATGTACTTGACATGTAAATTGGTCTCAAAATGGGTGATCATTGGCAAATATTTTGTATAAGTCACCCTTTCCTTCATTCTCACAAGTGCACCTTCAAATATGCGAGTTCAACATTTCTGATGTACAAAACAAAACTCTAATTTGATTAGACTAAACATCTGCTCCCCGTGTAATAAGAATCTAGCCCACATATAGGGTACACATGATCCCAGACTGCCCTCTTAGTTTACTAACGCAAAAGGAACAAATGGACAGAAGGCTGAACAATGCAAACATTCACCCTCAGTCACAACGATCTGGGTTTAATCCATTGTCTTTTGTTCACCACACCACCCAAGTTTGGACCCAGCCATATGCAAATCAGTCTTGACCCTGCTTCTCCTGGAAACAGGCAAGGCTGAACTGCCAAGCCAGGTCCTCCCTGGCCCGGAAACAAGCATAATGGGACTGGGGGTGAATGTTTGCATAATTCAGCTTTCCGCCCATCAATTGTTCCTTTTGTCACCGTAAGTGGGAAGGGTATGCCCAGACGTGTGTCTTATGCTCATTGCGCAACTGGATTCAAACTAGCCTGGCTGATGAGGGGTGATGCTTCAAAACGGGTCCCAGGATGCTAGTTTCTGGTGCAGCTAATTTTCGTCCTGAGAGCATAAAAAGCTGCTGATATCCCTACCTTATTTGCACCTCTCACGCCTCCACATTCTCCTGGTCTTAATCAGTCCACATAGCACCCCATAATGCGGATCACGACTCCTATACCGAAGAGGAGACAGTTCCCTCCCTATAGGCAGAGCCACTGGAATTATGCAATTAAGTGGGAATGCGGCTGCACCATCAATCTGCCACATAATCTGCAGATAAACAAAAAAAAAAAAGTGTTCCTAACTCAAACAGGTCAAAAGTTACTAAAAACGCAGCAACTCGTGTTGGCGCGCAGTGGAAGGCCTTTTAGAAAGGGTGACTGGTCACCTTACTATTGCTTATTGCTACAGTTGGGTGTTAAACTGGTACTAATGAGGTGCACCCAATGCCCAGTTTTAACAAGTGTAAAAAGTACAAAATAATGAATACTATACAAAAACGTGCCGCATTAGGTCGCATAATTCGCCTGTTCTTGCCGCATAATTTACTCAAACCTGCCATATAATTCCAGTAGCCCGGCCTATAGTTGACATCTGTGATGTCATGGACGCATCAATCCAGCAGGCTGTCTCGGAAGCCTTGGTGCCTCGAACACGGACGGTGACAGCACAATGCCTGACCCCTCGACCGGAGGGAAGACAGGAAAACCCCACCCCCTAAGCCTACGGGCAGACCAGAGATGCCCCAACATGCCGGTGCTAAGCGCCAGGTGTAGATTTAGGCTACTTTGCTCACCTGAAACGCGCTTTCCTGGACCATAGCTCCTTGGAGCAGGCAGACCCCTCAAATCGCCCCTGCAACCTATATCTCCCCCCCCCTCCCCACCCCCCCAATTCCTTACCTATACCCCTCTCCCAGTCTCCATACGGGGGTGCATTCCCACTTTCAGACGCAGACATGGAGCCGGATAGACCTCAGCCTCCCCAATCTACACCTATGCCGCCTGACCGCAATGAACCTTCCACGGCTCCGCAATCTGATCTGCTGGATCCGGATGACCTACATTTCAGATCCTCACACCGGGACCTGACCGAGAAAGTGGCCACCTACGTAGCCGAGCAGCTAAGGAAAGCGATGGACAAAAATTTGCACCCGCCTCAAGGTAGAATGTTCTCCCCGCTCATTGGCAAAGTGGCTCTTACGCCAGAAATAGATCCACATATGGAGACTTTTCTCGCCAAATATTCGAGACCCCAAGAAGGGCATTGATCGATCCTGGCGGTCCCGTCAGAACAAACTATTGGATGCAGCAGGCCCCCTAAACCAATATACTTGATACGGCAAAGGATGCCAAGGCCTCAGGTTCCCTTATTTCACCTTAAGTTCTCTCCGGATGGGCTGAGAGAAATAATTTCTCTTAATGCCAATTGTGCCATATCTACGGAGAGGAGCCGTTCGCTCCTAATAAAGATTGACCCCAAGCTAGGGGACTGCCACTTCTGAAGCAGGTCCTGTGGCATAAGGCGGCCTATTTGGTGAACCCTTCATAAAAGAGCTGGACAAATTTGTTGCGACATTTAGTCCCTTCAACAAGGACCAGTACCAAATAAAAAAAAAAAAATTACGCCTGGGTTTTCACCGGGGCCGGTCGGGAGGAGGAGGGGGGGGGGGCACGGACGGACAGGCCGGCCAGGGACAGCAGGACTCTTTCCGGGGCACAGACTCTAGGCAATGTTAGTTTCAGGGTCAATCCAGATTCAAAGGATTCTACCCCACCAGCTCCTACCAGACACTGCGGCTCCAGAGGCAGACACCCAATGGAACTCCTCTCACTGGGAGAGTCATCCCAGTTTCAGGTGAAATTGGGGGGCAGACTGGCACACTTAGTTTACAATTGGAGAGCTCCAACATCCAGTGCGTGGGTCTTCCAGTCTATCCAAGGCGTCCACATAGTTTTATGCCCCCCCCCCCTTCCAGTCCAGACCTCCTCCACCTCTTAACTTTTCCACAGAGCAATCTGCATTGGTAGAAGCGGAAATACAAGACCTCCTATCCAAAGGGGCCATGTTGTAAAGTCATCCTGGGGCCATGTTGTAAAGTCATCCTGGGGCCCTGGGCAACCCTCAACTTTGTGCTGACTAGTACTGGTGGTGA
This sequence comes from Calotriton arnoldi, assembly GCA_963921515.1. NCBI lineage: Eukaryota > Metazoa > Chordata > Amphibia > Caudata > Salamandridae > Calotriton > Calotriton arnoldi. The sequence goes on from CAWUFW010012770.1 coordinate 140,776, forward strand.
CTGACCCTTGGCTCTGCCTAACCAGGCCCAGTGCTATGCTGAAAGAGAAGCTTAGAATACAGTGAAAACACCTACATACACTAGGGTACACTATGGGTTAGGGTACCCGTGATTGGCATGACATCCCCCATAAGGCCCTAGTACATAATAAGGCAGGGGGATTGAAACTACCTTTAAGTCCCTAGTATAGAATAGGGCAGGGCAGTTTAGAGGCCAGCAGCCTTTTCTGCCCTTGCATGTGTGCACTGCTGGAGCCTGAGGTCAGTTTAAAAGCAGCTCTGTGTTGTAGGACTACTTTTAAAATGAAACTGTGCCTTAACTCGACTTTGGTGTTTGGGACAGTTAAAAATTAATAAAACTACAATGTTTGGGCATGGTAGTTATCAGGTACTTCTAAGGCGAATCATTATAAAAAGGTTTTTATATGCCCTGGGGCCCCACATTGTAGTAAATTGCTCCTCAAAATCGACTGTGCTAGAAGCATTGTGAAATGAGGATCTGCAACATTTTGATATATTCAGAACCCCTCGAATAATTCCTAGGTGTTCCAGGGGTGGGGGTCTTGTAGGTATAAACCGGGTCCTTATAAAACCGTTTTATAGGCCCGGGTATTGGAGAAATTGCCCAGTTTATTTTCCCATTGCAGATCCCCCACCCATAGGTTAACACTGGAAGGGGTTATTAGTTAATAACCTGGATAAAGAAAAGCCCCAACACTAGGATTAATGTACTCAGTAGAATGGTAATGATAAATCAAACAATATGGTATTGTTGAATATATTCTAAACTGTACAAACAGTAAGTTATAAGACTTTGTAAGCCAAAATTAAGCCCTCTAGTGCTCTGCCCTGATTGTCAGAGATAAGTGGATTAGCCTGGCTGCTTCGAAGAGGTGATAAATGACCTAGGGTTAGGTAGCCTTTCGGGGAGGAGAGGTTGCTGGGCATAGGAATGCCAGGGGGAGGGGTAGTAAGGAAAATGCTACTTACCAGTATGCATCTGTTCTTGGCATGTAGAGCTGTAGATTCGTATACTTGTGCATAGATCGCCATCTGGTGTTGGGCTCGGATGTTTGCACTTTGTTTTTGTCTAGGAAGAAGTCTTTTGTAGGCACGAGGTAGGAGACCCCTCCTTAGGACGATAGTCCGCATGGGCATCGACTCCATCTCCAGATTGTTTAGCCATGGAGGGTTATGATGGAGTTAGTAAGAAATAGAAAAGGATGTCCATGTGTAATGTATCTAAGTAAGATAGTACTGAAACAGATGGAGGTATCCGGGGAGGCGGGTGGGCGTATACGAATCTACAGCTCTACATGCCAACAGATGCATACTGGTAAGTAGCATTTTCCGTTAGAGGCATATGAGCTGTAGATCGTATACTTGTGCATAGACTATACAGCAGTTACCACTTTAGCGGGGGCTACCTGTATCTGTTGCAGTGGTTTGAAAAAGTGTTCTTAATACAGCCTGGCCCACACTAGCTTGTTTTGCTTGCATGTCTACACAATAGTGTTTTGTGAACGTGTGAGGTGTAGACCAAGTTGCTGCTTTGCAAATTTCATCTAGGGGAATGTTCCCCAAGAATGCCATAGATGCCCCTAGTTTACGTGTGGAGTGAGCCATAGGGGGAATGGTTAAGGTGCGTTTGGCTTTAGCATAGCATATTTGGATGCATTTAACAATCCACCTTGCAATCCCTGTTTTTGAGATAGGATTGCCTTTATGAGGCGGGGAGAAAGTCACAAAAAGTTGTTTAGTCTTTCGAAAGGATTTTGTTCTTTGAATGTAGTAAAGTATTGCTCTTTTTACGTCTAGTGTGTGAAGAGCCCATTCTGCTACTGAGTCTGGTAGAGGGAAAAACACTGGGAGCTCAACAGACTGGTTAAGGTGGAAAGCAGAGACATTAGGTAGAAATTTTGGGTTAGCCCTAAGAACCACTTTGTTATGATGGATTTGGAGAAATGGTTCTTGTATGGTTAATGCCTGGAGTTCACCGACTCTTCTGAGAGAGGTGATCGCAATTAGGAAAGCTACTTTCCATGTGAGAAATTGTAATTCGCATTTATGCATAGGTTCAAATGGGGGACCCATGAGCCTGGTAAGTACCACATTTAGGTTCCATACTGGAGAGGGTGGAAGTCTAGGTGGAATTATTCTTTTAAGTCCTTCCATAAATGCCTTGATTGGTGGTACCCTAAACAAAGACAAATGTCTGTTTTGGAGATAGGCTGCTATTGCTGCAAGATGTAGTCTAATGGATGTATACACTAGGTTACATTGCTGTAGATGCAAAAGGTAACAGATGATGTTTTGAATAGAAGCATCTAGTGGGTTGATTTTGTTATTTGTACAGTAAATTACAAATCTTTTCCACTTTGCAGCATAGCAAGCTCTAGTGGTAGGACGTCTAGCCTCCTGAATGATGTTCATGCAGTCTGGCGGTAGATTAAGGGAGCGAAACTCTAAGACTTCAGGTGCCAGATCGCAAGGTTGAGTTGATTAGGATCTGGATGTCTCCATGGTTCTGAGTGAGAAGCTTGGGTGAGAGGCGTAGCTTTTGATGAGGAACTACTGATAGTTCCAAGAGGGTTGTGAACCATGGCTGTCGGGCCCATGTTGGAGCAACTAGGATCATTGTGAGGGAATGCCGTTTGAGTTTCCGAACCACTAGCGGAATGAGTGGGAGAGGTGGAAAAGCGTAAGCAAATTTGCCTGACCAGTTCATCCATAGCGCATTGCCTTTGGACAATGGGTGTGGATACCTGGATGCAAAGCTTGGGCATTTTGCGTTTTGATGTGTGGCGAACAGGTCTATTTCTGGGGTGTGGCGAACAGGTCTATTTCTGGGGTGTGGCCCCACATTTGAAAGAATGGATGCAGAACTGGAGGATGAAGTTCTCATTTGTGGATCTGCTGTTTTTGGCGACTGAGTAGATCCGCAATTTGATTGTGTACTCCTCGGAGGTGTTCTGCAAGGAGAGATGTTTTGAGGAATGGCCCATCTCCATATGTTTTGAACTAGGTGTAAAAGCTGGAGAGAGTGCCCCCCCCCCCGTTTTTGTATATAATACATTGCTGTCATGTTTGTACGGACCAGGACAGCTTTGCTTAGGAGGTGGAGTTGAAAAGATTTTAACGCTAGGAAGATTGCCAACAATTCCAGGTAATTTTTGTGGAATTGTTTTTGTTGAGGGGTCCATATGCCCTGAATGGTATGGGTTTGAAGATGAGCTCCCCAGCCGGTGAACGATGCGTCTGTTATCACTATCTGTGGAACCGGGTCGAGGAACGGCCGCCCTTTGGAAAGGTTGTGTGTGTTCCACCACTGCAGAGAGCGATGGGTGCGGTCGTCTACCAACACCAGATCTGTTAGCTGACCTTGAGCCTGGTTCCACTGACGTGCCAAACACTCCTGTAAGGGACGCATTTGGAGTCTTGCATAAGGGACGATGAGAATCCAAGATGCCATCATCCCGATTAACTGCATGAACACTCGCGCTGGTAGCGAGTTTTGAGGCTGACATTTTTGTATTAGAGCTTGTATGGCACTTATCCTGACTGGGTTATGCTAGAGCTCTTGAAGTGTCTATTGTAGCCCCTAGATTGTTGTATGTTGGACGGTTAGAGGTGGGATTTGGTGAGGTTTACCATGAATCCCAAGTGGTGAAGCAGTTGGATTGTTTTGTGTGTTGCACACAGCTGCTGTGTGACTTTGCTTTTAAGAGCCAGTCGTCTAGATAAGGGAAAACATGAATGTGCGGTCTTCTTAAGTGGGCCACAACTACTACGAGACACTTGGTGAAGACTCTGGGTGCTGTAGTCACCCCGAATGGGAGGACCTTGAACTGGTAGTGTTGACCATCTACCACGAACCTGAGATATTTCCTGTGAGCGGGGTGAATGGGAATATGAAAGTAGGCGTCCTTTAAATCCAGAGTGGAGAGAAAGTCGCCCTGTACAAGTAGTGGGAGCACCTGTTGAAGAGTGACCATGTGGAAGTGGTCCGACTGAATGTAGAGGTTAAGCGGTCTGAGGTCCAATATGGGCCTGAGAGAGCTGTCCTTTTTTGGGGATTAGAAAATAGAGGGAGTAAACCCCTGTGCCTTGGTGAGGCAAGGGGACTGGTTCTATTGCATGTTTTTGTAATAGTTGTCTGAGAATTTGCCCTTTTCCGTGCATTTGAAACAAGCGAATTTAAAGGTACCTGACCCTTGATGTAAATTGGGTCTGTAGGAGCAGCTTTATATTTTTTGTCTACCCATGGCGTAAGTATTCTAGCTCTAACAGGGTCTTTGAATACCTCATTGCCGTGTTTCATCATACCTTTGAGCATGGGCAGAGTTTGTGGTTTTTTGTGAGGGAGCGAAAGTTTCCACTAATAAATCCTCTTCCAAGGGATCAGTATATAATTCCACCCCATGGTATTGAGCAGCTCTATTAATGAGCTGTGCGAAACCAATATTGTCATCGGGTGGTGATGGTCTGGAGGGATATAGATCGGGGTCATTAGTATGATCCGGGTCTTTATCATAGTCATCCCAGGGGTCTGGGTCGTGTGGAATGTTGTCCTAATTATCATTTCCATCCCCTTCGCCATCCCCTTCCCCATCCCAGTCTTCATCTCCATCATTATAATCCTGTGGCCCAGGTGAAAAACGTGGTGGTGATGAATTTGCTGGTGAAAGTAGCAGATGTGGGTTAAAAGGTGGAGGAGAGGGAGTATGTAAGGGGGAGAGGGGTTAGTACCCATGTCTTTTTTCTTAAGAGGTATGTGGTAGTCTTCAGGGAGGTCCAGCTTCCGTTTTTTGGGAAGTGTTGCTCGAAGTTTCCCAGTGTCTGGGTCAATATGCAACTCTTTTTGCTTCGGATCCAAAGACTCTTGTGGAGGAAGTTCTTTGGATGGAGTCTGTTTAGAAGGGCTTCCGTGTTTTTTAGGCTCTGTGCGGGCTGTTTCGGCTCCGATGGCTTGGTTTTTCCCTCTTTCGGATCCGAAGGCTTTCCTTTAGGTTCCGAAATTTTATCATTAAGTGGTTTTGGCTCCGATGCTTTCGGTTTAGCCGGTGTTGGTTCCGAAGCTTTCGGTCTCGGTGGTATCGGCTCCAAAGTCTTTGGTTTATGTGAATCTTTCGGTGCCGAAGAGGTCTTTGGTGCCGAAAGCGAAGCGTCAGACTTAGCCTTGTGTTTCGGTGCCGACAGCGGAGCGTCAGACTTAGCCTTGTGTTTCGGTGCCGAAGATGTGGTTTGGACACCTGCACGGGGTTGGCTCGATCCCAAGCCGGAAGGCTTGTCTTTATGTTTCATAGCCGGGCTCGAAGGCGGGGCGTCTGAAATAGTATCACGGTGACGACCTGAGCGCGAAGGTGTAACCGAGTCTTTGGTGTTTTTGTGGGCAGTTGGGGCTCGTTACTCACAGTTCGTTGAGCCGGAGTGATGTTCGAGTCCTCTTCCATGTCGGAGTCGTCGGCTTCAGACACTGAAACGTCTTCCTCTTCTTTGGTGCCGGGTTGGAATTCCGATTCTTCTCCGAAGATATCTGGCACCGGGCTAGTGCCGCATCTCGTGACGTCGAGCCAGACGGTCACAAATCGTTTTCTTTGATCGGAATGATCTACAGGCCTCGCAGCTGGTTTCTTCGTGCTCCGGGGAGAGGCAGAGGTTACAGACCTGGTGCAAGTCTGTGGGAACTTAGCACCGCATTTCTTAAATGGAGTCCGTTCCATGGACTGCTTGCGTGGTCGGCGCGGGTAGGCCTCACGGCCCGCGTCGATCGAAGTAGTTGGATTTTTACGATGCGCGTCGAAAGGGAAACCACGATCGAAAACAATACCGTTGAGTGGTAAGGATTGCGCTTCGAAAAGGTTCGAAGACGATCCCGAACCAGAGCAATACACATCTGAACCCGATGGCAGAAAAAAAAAAAAATCTGGAGATGGAGTCGATGCCCATGCGCACTATCGTCCTAAGGAGGAGTCACCTACCTCGTGACTACAAAGACTTCTTCCAAAACAAAAACAAAGTACAAACATCCGAGCCCAACACCAGATGGCGATCTATGCACAAGTATACGATCTACAGCTCATATGCCTCGAACACAATGTTTTCAATGGTAGAAGACAAGCTAGAGAATCCAGTTTTCATTTACAACTCTCCTCTTTGAAACCGACCGTATGCTAGGCTTAAGGAAGGAATGAGCAGATGCAAGGGGGAAGAGACCTGGATTAGCCATCCTGGGGTGTTTAGCCAGCTCTTCTGTCCCTGTTGAAAATTCTGACAATGAATTTGAGGAATAGTTTTTTCCTGGGATATCATTGTGACACACTTTGGAGGAAGGGGTCATGCCCTGCACCTCATTGGACAGGAGTGCCCTCCTACTTGACCCCAGAGAACACCAAGTATTTGAGAGGGGCAGTGCCTCTCAGATCTGCTTTTTGAAACCCAAGAGAACAAGAAGGGTCCACACTGAGGAGTTTGATGCGCATTAACCAGGCCCTGCACTCTGAAGATTGTGCCTCTTGCACCATCTGAAACTACAGCCCTGTGAATCAAACCTGCTTCAAAAGGACTAAAGAGTGGACTCCCTGCAAGTTACAGGTTAACAGAGCCCACCTGGACCATCACCACAAAGAATCCTCCGACTGGAGTACTACCAGTGGATTTGTAAGGGTTTTGTCCAAGTGGATCGTGGGAACTCAAGTTCCAAACTTTCAGGGACCCTCTTTGAGATTCCAGACCTTTGGATTGTGTTTTGGACCCGCAAAAAACACAGGCGCATATTAAATTCCTATGGACTGGACGTGGAAAAACCTCTTCTCGTTCAAAAGAAGCGCAAATTTACATGAAATCCTAGTGCACACCAGGCCCATGGCCATAAAACCAACCAATATACAGCATCCAGGTATACTACCCCCGGTCACTGGACATACAAGATGTGGCTCATGTGATGTTTGTCACCTAACCAAGAAAACGAAAAGTGTAGAGGTAGACTTACAGTCTCCATGGGAGCAAAGGGTATATACAAACTAACTCGGACCACGTTATATACCTGATCACATGCCCCTGAAGAAAACAATATATAGGCATGACCACGCACAAGGTAAAAACATGCATTATGGAGCATAGAAGCACCATTAGATGTCAAAAAACCAACACTAAACTTACCAAACACTATTTGGAGAATCATCATACGGAAAACGACATAGCCTGGACCATATTGGATAAACCGAGATTTTATTCAAACTCTGGCAACAAAAAGAGATCACTACTAATAAGAGAACAGAAATGGGTGTAGACTTAAGAGTCACATCAATGGGTTAAACGACAACATCCCATGGAACGCCATTAACAAATGACGGTCAACACACCTGTTTTAACTCTTCAATCAAACCCATGCATCAGCATACGATTTAACAACCACCCCGGTATATCATATAGGTATGATGGCTGGGCTATTGCTTGGTACAGATAAGTGTGTGCATCTTAAGAGACAATGGACACCACACCTAGTCAATATCTCCCGCTTTGGCAATAAATTATGATAAACATGCGATAAAAACTAGACACACCCAATACTTGTAAGGACGACAGGGCATCTCTGTCAGCATACTTTGTACATCAGGGTGTGAAGTTTCCTAAATGACTGCGTAAGGGGGGGAGGGGGGGGGGGCGGGGAAGCTCCGATCCAGAGGTTGCCTAGCAACGCAGCATTGGAAGAAACGCAGCCACGTGACACTTCCACGTTACGCCGCATCGTTCGCGTGACCGGCAGCCCCTCCGCTAAGAGGGACACTGCAGTCGGGCATCCAGCCATCTTCACGGCGATAACGGGACAAAGGGTCCGGCAGAGCTCCACCCTTGACGAAGTAAGGTGTAAGTGGGATGGGCACGATGTGGGACGGAGGAATAATTTCAGGGCCACGGTCCTGTTTGAGCTAGAGGCTTCCCGCATTGAAAAAAACTGCTCATCCACGAGTAGCGGTTTTGACCATACTGCGCATTTTTACAGTCCTTTTAAAACATACAGTGCAGCGTATGATTCACCGCCATTTTGGTGAGTTGCAGTCTACCTGTACCTCAGATTGCAGTGAAGCAGCAGAGTCCAGGAAGTGGTAGGGAGGCAGACTAGTGCTCTCTTTCCTAACAATTTAAAAAACGATTTTCCCTACCTGTGATTGCATCAGTTTTAACCTGCCCGTGATTGCATACTTTATCACCCGTTTTGTGTTTAAACTTGTGGGTTTTCCTTGCCGGTGACTGTCCATTTAACCTGTTGAATTGTGGGATTTGCAGTCCTAACTGTAGCTTTTTCCCCCCTCATTCCCCGTGACGTATAGTTTACCTGTCGCATGTAGTTTTGCAGCTTAGAAGACTTTCTGGATTCACTATGCTGTGCATTATTCCGCCATCTTGTGGTTGGGTCCGGAATTGTAGTATTTCTTCTCTTTTTTTTTTCGTGCCCAGGTGGGCGACGAGCGTCCCACCATTTGGTGTCCTTCGTGACGATTCGACGCGCTTCCTCGTGGAAGCTCCCACCTTTGGTCGCCATCTTCGGATTCTTTTTCTCCTTTGTCTTGTTGTCCGCTTGTTTTGATCCCTTTAGCTATGCAAGCAATTTTTAGCCTCCTTTGTCCTTATGCCTCATCTTTCTGGCGGAGGAGGGTGGGATCGCTAGTGAATCCAGAAAGTCTTCAAGCTGCAAAACTACACCGACAGGTAAGAAACTATACGTTTTGCAGCGTGAATCTTTCTGGATTCACTATGCTGTGCATAGACTTAGTAGCGGTTTTTCCCTTACTGCGGTGGCTGGGTGGAAGATGAGCATTGGTTACTGAAAATATGTTGTAAGACCTTTTGTCCTACTTGCGCTCCCTTGTTCATTTGAATATCCACACAGTAGTGCTTTAGCGAACGTGTGCACTGAAGACCATGTTGCAGCTAGCAAATGTCTTGGATAGGTGTGTTCGCTAGGAAACGCAATTGTTGCTCCCTTCTTCCTTGTTGAGTGAGCTTGAGCTGCTCCTGTAATTGTTGTCCTGCCTGTTTGTGGCAGAGTTGAATTGTCTGCGCGATCCATCGTGCAATGGTATTTTTGGTAACCATGGGCGTAATACTTCGCTACGCTAACGGAGCATGCAAAGTTTGTGCTACTACGCAAATTGCACGTAGCAGAGTGATCAACTGTGCTAATTGACGTAGCGTAGCAACAGTAAAATAAACACCTTCAAATGCTTTGATAAAGCAATTTTCTATGCTACAAAGCATATAACCAATTCACAAAAGACAATAAAATATCAACAATGGGAGGTGATGATTTTGGGGTCCCCCTAACTTAGGGGAGGACAGAAGCAGATGCCTTGAACACAAAAAGCATCATGTGAACGATTTCAGTGGTGGTCCCTTCCTCCTAGGACCACCCCAAGCACAGTTATGGGCAAAAATACAATCCAACCAAGAGCCTGCAAGCATTATGGGACGAGATTAGCAGTGGGCAGTGAATATTATAGTGTCCAATATCAAAATAATTCTACAAAGAGCTGCAGTTCAACTAGTCGTTACTAGATGTCCCTCACGGAGTCAAATGCAAAAGCATTGAAATTATTAATACATCAAGCTGCAGTATCCACTAGTCGTTACTAGATGTCCCTCACGAGTCAAAAGCATTGAAACTCTTTCATGAAGCTTTTGCATTTGACTCGTGAGGGACATCTAGTGACGACTAGTGGAACTGCAGCTCTTTGTAGAATTATTTTTGATATTGATACTATAATATTCACTGCCCACTGCCAATCTCGTCCCACAATGCTTTGCAGGGCCTTTGGTTGGGATTGTATTTTTGCCAATAACATGTGCTTTGAGGTGGTCCTAAGAGGATGGGACCACCACCGAATCGTTCAAAATATGTGCTTTTTGTTTTCATGGCATCTGCTTGTTCTCTTCCCTAGGTTAGGAGGATCCCAAAATCATACACCTCTCACTGCTTGTTAATTTATAATTTTCACTTTTGTGAAATGACTATATGCATTTTTAGCATATAAAGACAGATATTTACCTCATCTTAACTTGCACTGTGCAAGATTCCTTTGGCAACTATTGTACAGTGCAGTCAAGCACACAGCTACGCACTACGCAATTTGCATAGCTATGTGTAGTTCAAAATGTACTTCCCGTAGCTACGTGAAGTGCTACTACACAAACTACGCCCAGGCTTAATTTTTGGTGACTGGTCGTCCCAGAAAACTGCTGGCAAAGGAGACAAAGAACTGCTTTGTTTTCCTGCACTCCCTTTGTCCTTTCCACATAGTGCATTACCGCCCTTCTGGCGTCTAGTGTGTGCAGCGCCCTTCGGTTTGTGTGGAAGGGTTTTGGAAAAAACTTGGTATTGGGATGGTTTGGTTAATCGTGGAACCGAGGCACCACCTTCTGCATGAAGTGTGGGTCCGTCCCTCATTACAATCCTGTCCTTGTGTATTTGCAGGTACGGCTCTTGGAGCGTCAGTGCTTACAACTCACCTACTCTTCGGAGTGACGTGATAGCCACTAAGAAGGCAGTCTTTAGCGTGAGCATGTGCAGTGTAGTTTTGTGAATAGGTTCAAATGGTGCCTTCATCAACTGAGTGAGCACTATGTTGAGGTTCCATGCAGGCGCTGGCATCCTTTTTGGGGGTGCGATTCTTTTCGCCCCTTCCAGAAATCTCTTCACAACTTGGGAGGTGAAGAAACTTCTCCCTGGCTCTCCTCTTGTGTAGGCCACTATCGCAGCTAAGTGCACCCTCAGGGATGTGTAGCTTAATCCGCTTTGTAGCAGGTGCGTTAAGTATTTTAGCACTGTTGATTCCCTTGTGATCTTCCGTTGTGGATTCTCCTTGATGCACCATTCGGAGAACCTCTTCCACTTTGCTACGTAGCACTTCCTTGTGGAAGGTCTCCTTGCCTCCCGGAGTACTGCCAAGGTACTTGGCGGTAATTTGAGGTGTGCAAATTCTAAGTCTTCAGGAGCCATGCTGCTAGGCTGAGGCTCTCCGGTTCTGGGTGTAGCACCCTTCCGTTCTGCATTGCTAACAGGTATTTCCTTCTTGGGAACCTGTGTGCTGGTTCTTGTGCCATTTCTACTATCTGAGAACCAGAACTGCCTGGCCCACTGGGGTGCTATCAGTATTAGCGTCATGTTGCGGATTCTGCATTTGCTGAGTACCCTGTGTATCAGTGGTATCGGGAGGAAAAGCGTATGCAAGTGTCTTTGACCAATCTATCCATAGCGCATTCCCTTGTGACCAATGGTCTGGTTGTCTGGATACGTAGTGTTGGCATTTTGCATTCTGGTGTGTTGCAAATAGGTCTATTTGCGGTGTACCCCATTTCAGGAATAGCTTCTCTGTTTCCTGTTGATTGAGCTCCCACTCGTGGGATGCCGACGCCTGCCTGCTGAGTCGGTCTGCTTCCACATTGTCCTTCCCCGGGAGATGTATTGCCAGTAGGTCTATTTGTAGCGGGATGGCCCATTTCCATATCTCCTGTGCTAGCCCTGATAGAGCCACTGATTGTGTTCCTCCTGGTTTGTTGATGTAGAACATGGTGGTTGTGTTGTCTGTTTGGATCAACACCCTGTTTCCGTACAGCTGTTTCTGAAAGGCTTTTAAGGCTAGGAACACAGTTTTCAGCTCCAGGTAGTTGATGTGTTTGACCGCATCTTGCTGCGACCATAGACCCCTCACCCTGAGCTTGTTCATGTGTGCGCCCCACCCCAGTTGGGAGGCGTCCGTTGTGATGGTCACTGTCGGAGTTGGTTGTGTGAATGGCTTCCCGTGTGATATGTTTTCCTTGTTCCACCACGCCACTTCCTGCTGCACTGCATGTGTGACAACCACAAGATCTTCCCAACTCCCTGTTGCCTGTGACCATTGCTGCTGAATCCATTCCTGGAATGGTCTGTGTAGCCTGATATTTGGGACTAGGTGGATGCATGACGCCATCATTCCCATTAGCTTGCTCACCGTCCTCACTGTCAGAACTTGCCCCTTGCGGTAAGGACGTGTTTCCCTTTGTATCGCCAATGTTCTCCTCCTGCTGGGGAACACTTTGGCCTGTATGGTGTTGATCTCGGCCCCCAAGAATATCTTGATCTGCTCTGGGTCGGTTGACGATTTCTCCCAATGAATTGAGAAACCCAGTTGACTTGGTGTTTGCACGACCTGCTGGATGTGCTCTTTGCATTTGTTGTAAGAGCTTGCCTTTACGAGCCAGTCGTCGAGGTAGGGATATACGTGTACTCCGTGCCTTTGTAGGTGCGCTGCTACTGCTGCTAGGCACTTTGTAAACACCCTTGGTGCGGACTGGAGTCCTAATACTAGTACTGTGAACTGGTAGCGAGTCTGGTTGATTACAAACCGTAGTAGCTGTTTGTGCCTGTGGTTGATGGGGATGTGCAAGTACGCGTCCTTCAGATCTATAGTTGCCATGTAATCCCCTTCTTGTATTTGTGGTATTACCTCCTGTAGGGAAGTCATTTTGAATCTTTGAGTTCTTATGAATTTAAGAATCTCAGATCTAGGATAGGTCGTAGTGTTTCGTCCACCTTTGGCACAAGGAAGTAGGTCGAGTAAACCCCTTTGTTCCTTTGGTTGTGCGGTACTGTCTCTACTGCCTTTTTGCTGAGCAGTTCCTTGGCCTCCAGCTGCAAGAGCGAGAGTTCTTTTGCTGAGTGGGTCTTGTTTCTTGGTCTTTTCGTTGGGGGTTGCCTTTCCAGTTCTATGCAATATCCGTATTGTATGATGTTTAGTATCCACTTGTCTGTAGTGACCTTCCTCCACTGCTTGAGGAAGTTCTTTATCCTGCCTCCTACCGGTGTTATGTGTTCTAGGGACTGTTTCCTGTGGATCGTTAAGTTTTTGTTCTTCTGTTTGTTGCTGCCCCCACCCCGAGGTGTTGCTAGGGTGGTTGTGGGCTTGATGGTGAGGTCACCTGGAGGTGGGCTGTTGGCCTCCTCCACGAGATTGTCCTCGTCCGTTTCCGCGCCCTCGAAAGGACTGGCCCCGGGGCAGATACTGCCAGTTGCTACTGTTGTCCTTGCTGCTACTGGCCTTGGTTGTTCCTCTGGTAGCCTTGCTGGAACGTTTGGTGCGATGTGGCAGGCACGTTGCCTCCTCTACCGCCCGGCCTTCTGGTGGGTGCCCCTCTTCTCGTCCCTCTGAACTGCAGCGCTCCCATGGACCTTGCTGTTTCATTGACCTTTTTGAGCTGCGTCAGCTTTTCATCAAGATGTTACTCTGCACCTCTGGCTTGAATCCTGAAATCCGAGCCATGCGTGTCTCCTCTCGGTCACTCCTATCATCATTAGTCTGCTGGATGTTTCAGCAGCATCCAAGGCTGACTTCAAGCATGTGTTTGCCATGCTTTTGCCTTCTTCCACCAGGTGAGCTGCCCTTTGTTGGTACTCATCTGGTAGATGCTTGAGGAGTTGCCCCACTTCGTCCCAGTGATGGTATGCGTGCCTGTTGATCAGGGCGTTTGAGTTTGCGATGCGCCACTGTATTGCCGCATTTCTCTCCACCTTTCTCCCCGTCAGATCCATCCTCTTACTCTCTTTGTCTGGAGGTGGTCCGGTATTAGTGGGCACATTGGCCCTTTTCCTGGCCGTTGCCGTAATTATGGAGTCAGCTGGCACTGATCCCTGTATGTATGCAGGGTCTTGTGAAGAGTGTTTGTACTTTTTCTCCGTTCTTGGAGGGACAGCCCTGCATACTGCTGGTTCCCTGAAGGCATCTCTCCCTTGGTCCAGCACACTAGGGAGCATGGGAAGGAATAGGCTCCTAGTTTGTTGAGGCAGTAGAGTTTCCAGGAGGAAACATGCCTTGGGCTTTTCTTCTTCCATTTTCACCCCATAGGTTTGTGCTGCCTTCAGGACTACCGTGTTGTAGACCCCGATGTCGTCTGGCGGCGAGGGCCTCGAAGGGTAAGTGTCTACCCCTTCTTCCGGCGATTCTGCGTCGAGGTCTTGCCATTCGAGGTCTTGCCATTCCAGGTCTTGTGCCTCCGAGGACGTCGAGTCCCGGTAGGATTGCAGGTCTTAGTCGCCTTCTCCCTCGAAGTAATAGTCTTCGTCCCCCTGTTCCTTGACCGGTTCGGGCGTTTGGCGTCTTCGTAGTCTATTTCGACTTCGAGCGCGCGGGTCTCGACGTGATTGAGTATTCGCTTATTTTGCGGTCGAAATCCTTCTTCCGCTGTAGGATGCTCGCCATTTCGGCCTCGAGCCTCCTATTTTTCCTCTCCATCTCTTGTGCCGGTTTGGCGTCGAGGGCTGGAGCGGCTCTCTTTGGGGCCGTCGACGATTGCCCCTCCCTACTCGGCGCGCTTTTCGGGGGCAACCTTCGACGCCTTTGGTTTCGAGGGTTTTTTCCGATTGGGAGTCCTTTTTGAAGGATCCGCTCGGCTGACTGTCCTTGGTCGCTGTTGCCTTCGACAAATGTTTTGGTGGCAACGCTCCCTTCGAGGACCTAGCTTCACTTCTACGAGTGTCGCTCGGGGCTTTGGCTTCACCCTTTCGGGTGTTGCTCGAGTGTTTAGATGTCGACTACTCCCTTACCTCCTTCGACGTTTTCTTTTGGACCTAGCCGACTGTGCAGTCCTCCGGTCCTTCGGCGATGTTGTCCTCCTCTCCACTTGAGAGGCCCAGGTCTCGGAGCGATCGGGGGGTGGTCCCTGCCTCTGCATGTTGTGGTTCGCCCTTCTCTGCCTATGCCTCACTCTGAGGGTCTTGGGTGTAAACGCCGAGCACGCGTTGCAGTCTTCGCTGCTGTGGTCGAGCGGCAAGCAGAGGTTGCAGACTGGATGCTGGTCCTTCTGGGGGCAGTTGGTGCAAAACTTGAGCGGTGTTTTGTCCATACCCGTGCTCAGGGAGTCCCCTGCGAGCGCACTCTTTGTAGAACGTCGAGATCCAGGTCGTAAACCTTCTCCCTCGTCGTCCCGGATACTTGACCCGTAGCCCGGTGTACTTCAAACTGATTTTCGTCGGTTTTCTTCTATTTGCCTTGATTCCTCTTCCAAACTTCAGGAACTCTTCGGCGACGATCCAGACCCAACGGCGGAAAAAAGAATCTGAAGATGGCGACCAAAGGTGGGAGCTTCCGCAGGAAGCGCGACGTCACGAAGGACACCAAATGGTGGGAAATCGCCGCCCACCTGGGCCACGAAAAAAAAAAAAAAAAAGGAGGGAAGAAATACTACAATTCCGGACCCAACCACAAGATAGCGGAATAATGCACAGCATAGTGAATCCAGAACGATTCACGCTGCAAAACTATCAGTTTTTCCCTCCGTTTTTCTCCCTTGCTCTGTGCTAAGACCTGTAAGTTAAGCAGTCCACCCCCAGCTCCCATTTTGTGTTAGCAAGCGAGTAAAACCAGCCCCCCTTCCCCACCTTAACAGGGATATTTCGAGAGAACAGAGGGTGCTCCGAGACAGCAGTAATCTGCTGTTTAAGCTGTGTTTAATAGGGACTGTGCACTTCGTTTTTTGGCCAGGAGGGGGGGGGGGGGGGGGGGAGTAAGGTTTTATACAAACAGTATTGTTAGAGGATAAGTTTGTTAGGCCCTTACCTGCAGAAGTCCAAAGTGTGGATTGAGCCGGTCACCTAGGAGATTTCTGAATAGAGGAGCAGCTTCCAACTCCCTGGCCAGCAAACCTTGTCTGAGGTCGCTGGGACCTTATTATAGTCTGCTATTGGTTGGTACAAGTGTGCACGGATTGGTGGTTGTATCTGGTGTTTCTATTGGATTAGGGTTAGTGTCCTCATTGGTTGGGTATTTGAGAGTTCTGATTGGTTTCTGGGTCTGTGACAATCAATGTAGGGTTGGGACTAGGGTTAGGATTTCTATTGGAAGTAGGGACTAGGGCTTCCTGTGTGATTGGTTGTTGGGACTAGGGCTAGGCCTTTAATTGGAAGTAGCGATTAGGGCTTCTGGTGTGATTGGTTGCTGGACTAGGTGTGGGACTAAGAGTAGGGTTAGGCTTTCTATTGGAAGTAGGGACTAGGGCTTCCGGTGTCATTGGTTGCTTGGACTTGGGTTGGGACTACTAGTAGGGCTATGGCCTCTATTGGACGTAGAGATCAGGGTGTTTGAAACCGATAGGGTGCTTGGACTAGGGCTAAGATTGGCTGTAAGGTCCTGGTCTCCTATTGGTTCTAGATTTTAGGACTAGGGTTGTGATTGGATAGTGTTAGGGTTCCCATTGGCTGAAGGGGTCACCTGATTAATAGGGCTATAAAAGGCCAAGGGCAATTGCCTGTTTGAGCCTGGTCGGGACTAGGGCCAGAAATGCTGCCCATTTTCCCCATTCAGTAATACCCAGCCCACACCATCCACATACAGAGCAGCACACTCACCAAACTAAATGTACAGCACACACTTACTACAAACCAACACTGCACAAATCCATGTGTCAGCACCCACTACAAAACCACACAAACCACACCAATACACACTTCGATCCCAGCTACCACACATTTCCGCCATCACCTACAAACAATATACAACTATCCTATACCACAAACCAATCCACTCATCACTAACACAACCCCATTCAACACCATACTTAACTACATCCCATCCAGACACACATTCCTGCTCTAATTACTCCTAACAGACCACTTTATCACTAACAAAACATATAATCAGCCATCCATCATTTGTCCAACCAACACCCTCCTCTTCCTTCTACCATGATCACACAAACACACAACATACACTGCACGGCACCATACTTTTTAACTCTTGCAACAAACCAGTCTAAGACAAACACTCTTACCTCTACTTCATTCCCTCCTACACAAAACAGACACTCTACTCCAACACATCACCACCCCCTCTACCTTACAACCTCCTCTCACAAACAATACTGTACAAACAAATCCATCGCGGCCGTCAATCCTACACAATAGAACCGAGTTCATGGTGTCGAGCAAGATGGCGGTGGACTGAACGCCGGGAGAGAGCTGCCCCGGTGCCCTGCTCCTGTCCGAGGGAAACTCTGCTTGCGAGGAGAGAGACTAAAAAGCAAAATAAATGCTTAGAACGGAATAAGCACTGGAACGCAATGCACAGATTCCCCTTACCTGGCAGTGAGCGGCATTTCAACTCGCTGGAGAGGATTGCGGTGGTTGGAGCGGGGTGTTGCCTCCTTTCTCAGGAGTACCATCGATTTGGCAATCCATGCTCGCTGGAGGCTACTGCAGGCCGTGGACATGGCCCCAAAAGTAAATAGAGCGCCGAAGGATGCAGCAAAAGACCCTGGAGGTGCAGCGGCGGGCCGTGGTCTCCGGCGAGGCAACCGGGACAGCGGAGGAGGCTGACCTGAAGCCTGTTAAGGAGCGGGTACTAGACACCCGTGCTAACCGCCGAATTACCTCCGGAGTTCGCGGCAAACAACCACTAATCACGGAGGCATTTTCCAATGGTGCGGCCACTTCAGAGGAATCCCCGTCTGTCTGTGCCTCCGCCCGCAGAAACTGTGAAGGAGAACGCCGGAACAGCCTCTTCCAGCCACGACCCTGTAGCCGCAGCCCCAGCAGCAGACGTGTTGGTACAGCAACCAGCAACAGAGTGGGGTGAGGAGCGAAACGAGGAGCAGCAGAATCCTAGCCTGCAGGAATCAGCCCAGGCAACGAGGACACAGAACGAGAGCTTAAGTGGAGGTGCACCATCTAATTTGACAGGTACCAAGTCTCATTTCTATCCCAGGCAGCTTTTGATTACTAACTGAATCTGAGTTTGGCAATGGAACTAATACTAACATGATGAGGGAAACTAGGAGTGAATCTGTGCCACAACACCCCCCCACAGATATTTACCAGAATGGGGCAACAGCACTCAAAGAACAGCTGGGCGAGGTATGGCTGAAGAATCCAAGGGGAACACCGGATTATGGGGGGGGAATAAAAGTTGCTCACAGATGAGTCAGAGCTCTCAAAGTCCACCCCATGGCTCACGTACGAAGAATCAGGGACCAATGACTTTTCTGTTAATAAAAGCCAAGACAGGGCAGCTACTCTTAAGCGTAGGTCGAAACCCAGGGGGAAAAAATCATCGAACAGAAAGCAATGGCGAATCCATCCGCAGGCTAAAATGGGATTTCTCAGCCACAAGCCAGGTATATAACGAAGGCATGGTTGACCAGACACAAATGGCTTCTAGCGCCGCTTTCAGCCCTAAAGACGCTCCCTCGATGGATGTAATTTATGCCACCCGTAAGCAAATGCAAGGGGAAGCTCGCCAAGAAAATCGTAGAGCACACCAGGCT
Organism: Calotriton arnoldi; assembly: GCA_963921515.1. NCBI lineage: Eukaryota > Metazoa > Chordata > Amphibia > Caudata > Salamandridae > Calotriton > Calotriton arnoldi. Next base: position 159,066 of record CAWUFW010012770.1, read on the forward strand.
ACAAAGAAATTACAGGGATCCATCCGGAAGGTGGTCAAGATGTGCTCGGAAATGAAAGAAAGGGGTTCCCATGTCGAGGAAAGAACTGCGACCCTCGAGAGCGAGCTAGAGAAAATGCAGGAGCACAAGGAGCTCCAAGAGAAACGGGCTGGTGACATGATGTGGAAATTAGAAGCCTTTGAGAATCGCCAGCGCCAAAACAACTTACGATTCCTGGGGATTGCGGAAAATAGCGATGGCAGTGATGCAAGAAACTTTATGGTAGACCTTTTGAAAGGAGCCTTCCCAGAGCTTTCACACTGGAACTGGGACACCGATTCAGCGGGCCCATCGATTCCCACCGACTCAGAGAAAAAACACCACGGCAGGGCAATTAGAAAGACCTAGTCATCCTGGTCTTCTTTGGGAATTTCCTCCTTCGACAGTCCATCTCAGATAAGGCAAGACCAGATGCAAAACGATCTTACAACGGTCATACCTTCTTCGCACGTCCAGATTTTTGCAACACCACGGTGGAAAGGCGATGGAGATTACGCCAATTAATTTCCCCATTCCAGACACTTGGCGCCGAGGCGTATTTGTGGAGTCCTGCACGCCTTAAAATTGTATACAGGGGAAAAGTCAGGGTGCCGTCATCAGAAATCAAGGCTCAAGAGTATCTGAAAGAACTACAGGAGAAAAGAGAACACGGGGCTACAGGGGTAACAGGAAAATAGAGCATGACGCTATGACACCTGGAGGCTGGGTGACGGGGACAGATGTTTGCATTAACTGATTAAAATGGAATGAGGGAAGAATGTAATAATCACCAGTAGAAAACAGTACAAAAATAATTGAAAGCATGGGATAAGGGGTTCTTTTTTCTCTTTTTTTGTGTGTATTTTCTCTTTTAACAATCACCTTACTCGTTTCCTGCTCTCACAAATGGGGGCAAGATGGCATATCACGTAGAAAGTGTTCAATTTGCAGGGGTTGGGGGATAGGGCACGGGGGCACCTCGGGTGGCCTGTCAGGCAGCATCACATGGGTCTTGCTATGACCCATTTGCTCAAGCGTGGGGGGGCAGGGGGTGGAACGGGGGGGAAGAGGAGGAAACAGGAGGGGAAATTTGGTTTTTGAGGATCATGAGTCAATTAGGGGACACGAGATATATAAACAGCACAGATATGAAACAAGAGGATCTTAGGACAAGACGGGGGAGCACAAAGTTAGGTAATGTTTTTTCCGATAGTACATGTTGAAAATTCGAATAGCATCAATTAATGTGTGTGGTTTGAATGATCAAAATAAAAGGCAAAGGATTGCAATAGAATTGAAAAGGCTTAGGGCAGATATTCTGTGCTTACAGGAGACACAGAGGGGTCCAGAGCTAAATTAAATTAGCAGCTTGGGTATAACCTGGTTCTGAACACATCACAGGGGGCCACGACAAAAGGGGTCGCTATATTATCTCGTAGGAGTGATATAAAATGGAAGAACTGCCAGGCCGATAAACTTGGACGGTGGGTGTTGGCAGAAGGTTGCCGTCGGGAATTCAGCTTTACCCTCGGTTCAGTGTACGGGTCAACGGGTGAGGACCCGGAGGTCCTGACGGAGGTGAATTCAGAGCTTGCCTCACGAGGAACACCAGTCATATTACGTGGCGACTTAAACATCAATGGCTTGGGCATCAGATGGGAGGAGGGCTCCAGCAAATACACAGGCCGTAAAAATAAGGTGTGTAGGGCTTTGCTGTCGTTGATTCAAGACAACGGTTTGGTTGACATCGACTAAAGCTACGGATCCTGGGAGTACGTATTACTCTGCGCCACACAAAATGGTAGCACAATTAGATTATTTTTTCACCTCATCCCAGTTAGCCTCAGATAGTGTCATAGAAAAGCACCCTAGAGTGTTTTCAGACCATAACCCTCTAGTATTAACTGTTAATCTCAGGGGGGCAGAGAGGAAAGGCCCAGCTTGGACATTCGAGAGAGGCTTGCTAAAAGACCCAGACTATATCGCACACATGAACACCTGGATTGAGGGCTTTTTGGAAATAAATAGGGGCAGCGCTAGCACGGGGATGGTCTGGGATGCTCTTAAAGCTGGGGTTAGAGGTGAGACCCTTAGCTATAGTCTCCAAAGAAGGAAAAAGGAAACCGAACGAGCTAATACACTTTATAAAACAATGGCTGTTCTCGAGGAGGAGCTGATAAAGGCAATAGCACAAGGGGCATCGGTAGAGGTTTGGACGCACAAAATCGCGGTGACTAAAGCTGAAATTGGGGAAATTAGATCGACCAAGGCAGCTGAAAAATACTTAGCATGGCGCGAGGGGTGCTATGAACTCAGCAAGCAAGTAGGTCACATGCTGGCAGTGCGGACGAGACAGAGAAGGGTGATGGGGGAGATAGTCGAGATACAGGATAAAGATGGGAATTTGGTCAAAGAACCTACGGGTATACGGGAGGTATTCCATAAATACTATAGTGAATTGTATCAGGAGGAATTAGCGTCGCCCCGTCACGTAGTCAGTGAATATTTGAATGACATCCAAATAGAGCAATTTGACACAAATTATATAGATTTTATGGAGATGAATACATCAGAGGAAGAAATACACAATGCCTTGATGACTTCCATCGGGCAAGGCAGTGGGGCCGGATCAGATCCCTTTGGAATTTTATAACATTTTCTATCATGTATTAAAGCAGGATATGATAGAAACGTTTAGACAGGCACAAGGCGGGAACTCAACACCCGGGTCCTGGGCTCAGGCAGTAATAGTAGTCTTTTTAAAAAAGGGCAAACCCCCACGAGAACCAGGATCACATAGACCTATCACTTTAATAAATAGTGACTCCAAAATCTTCTCGGAAATATTTGCTACTCGCCTAAGTTCTATCATAAGTAAAGTAATCCATCCACGTCAGCACGGGTTTATACCTGGAAGAGGAACCACTGAACACGTCCGTAAGGTAATAACACTTTGATGCAGCAGCAGTCTCAGGAGACCCTATGGCACTTATTCTGCTTGATGCTGAGAAGGCGTTCGATAGGGTCTCCTGGGGCTACCTGTGGAGGGCCCTCGAACGGTATGGGCTAAGAGAAGGATTTATTAAGGCAATCATGGGTCTTTATCAGAAACCGGTGGCCCGCGTTAGAGTTAATGGGGAGTATACGGAACCAATACAGACCTCGAGGGGAACTAGACAGGGGTGTCCCTGCTCCCCCCTACTCTTTGCTATATACATTGACCCGCTGATACGAAGAATTGAAGGAAACCGTATAATTAAACCAATGAGATTTCAGGAGCTGGAGACAAAAATCAACTTACGCGGACGATCTGGCAGTTGTTACACCCGACCCCCAAACTGCAGTTAACGAAATAGGTAGCGAAGCCGCAGCATTCGGGCTGCGGGTCAGAGGACGTTTACGAATTATTATTAGGCGAGGCCGCACTGGGTTGCTTCCTCAACTTTAGTGAGCCAAGCTATTACAAAAAAGTTAGGTTTAAAACTGCAAGCAGCTTTTAAGATTTGGGCATTCCTTAAACGAAAAGTTGGGCTTGGCCGGCTGAATTACTATACTCAACTCTTTAAAAATCCAACTATGCCAGAAATCTTTCGGGATAACATCATGGCAAGATGGGAGGATGCAGGAATCCGCTCGATCGAGGACCTTCTACATACATCGGGTATGTTAGCATTTAGCGATATACAAACTAGATTTGGGATACATACTAGGGATTTTTTTTTTTAAATATCTGCAGGTCCGGAGCTATCCAAGTCAAAAGAAAGGGAGTATAATGGGCTTTAATAATGTTGGTGTTGTGGTTCGATCTGAAGGGTGCACCATTAGCCAGGTTTACTCGCAGCTGATCACGCTCACCCAGGATGACCTGGAGAAACATGGGTCTAAGTGGAACAGAAGCTGGGCACAGAATACAATATATTTTTAGAGTCTCTGGAACTCGGGAGGACGGTGCTCCGGTAGGCAGGGTTACAGGCACAACATTACAAAACACTGTTCTCATTATACCATACCCCTGCCAGAATTGCTCAGTGGGGCGGTCAGGATGGAATCACATGCCCTCGCTGTAGTAGCACTGAAGCCGACCTGACATGTTTGCGACATGCCCCGTTTAAGGTACTTGGTTAGGCGAAATGGAAAACTTTATGAATATATCGCTGAAAATAAAAATTAATCTAACAGCCCAACTTATACTGCTGGGAATCAGCAATAATGATGTGTTGGAGGACCATCGTCCTTTTCTCTTCAGAGTCATGGCAGTGGTTAGAATATGTATTGCCGCAGCTTGGTTGGATCCCCTGGCACCTGGATTCCAGCAATGGTTGGGTAGATTAGCCACCTATAACTTAGAACAAGCATTGGCATAGCAAATAGGTCTCGCCTTGGGGACCTTATGTGTTTAGCCATGCAACGGTTGATGTTGTTGCACCAAGGATATTGTGCTGCATAACTAAATACTTATAAGTTCCCAAAAGCGAGACCTATTGGCTATGCCAATGCTTGTTTGTATATGGGGATAATTTCGGCACCCTGCCACGTACCCGGTATAGGACCTCCTCGTGCAATGGCATAATAAACAGCATGAAGCAGGGGGCCCCAGATATTGGGTTCCGATTTAAAAGATCTCCGGGAAGACTATCGAGCCCGGGGGCTTTGCCAATTTGGAGTGATGTAATTGCGTTCTTGACTTTCATAAGGGAAAACTCACATCCACGCTAGGTACAAGCTCCGCATTTCGGCCCCTAGGTACATCCCCCGCAATACCCACAACCTCACCATCCTCTGAGTATAGTGCTTGAAAATACCCCTCCCAGGTGTGCGGCTGTATGCGAGAGTCATTTTCAGCAACCTGATGGGTTACCCCCTTAGAGAGGAGATGCCAAAATAGGCGGCTATCTTTTTGCCTAGATGCCTCAGCTAGAGTGCGCCAGCTCTCAGTTTCCCAGTTACGCTTGGCCTCCCTTTGTGTACTCCTATAGTTCTTCCTTTTATTCAATATGTTGGGCCTCGTCCCCTCCTTTACTGCCTCCCTGAGTTCAACTCTTCCTGCCTGCATTCCCTATTGTACCAAGGGTCATTTTTCTGCTTGTACGGGAGCAAACCTTCCTGACGTTTAAAAAAGGGAGAGATGTTGTTCGACAGGTCTAGGTAGCTAGCTAAAATGCTATCATTTACATTAGCATTCGATAACTTCAGCAAGAATTGTGTCACCTCCTTATAAATTCCAGCAAGGAGCTTGCCATCAGCAGCGACATTTGGCCACTTAATTCTCTTATTGTTGTTTGTGGTTACTACCTGACCCCTCGTTGCAGTGCTGTCTGCATTCTGATCAGACATCAGATTTTTACTGCACCTGTACTCCTCTGTTTGCACATTTCAGACCCCTTTCCTTTCAGGATATGGCAAAAATAAAGCTCACTCACCGAAGTCGGCGGTGCCTACTTTCTCCTACTCAGCCAGTGAGTGGCCCCGAGTAGGTTGCAGTCGCCCTGAGGCGGGGCTGTGGCTGTCTCGACATGGCCACACCCCTGCTGTGCCCGTCATTGAACACAGTTCCCGTCATTGAACACAGTTCAGTGACAGTCAAGGAATGTCGCACAGTGCACACGCCCAGAGGACGCGGAGTGAAAGCAGTTTTTTTGCTAGAGAAACCGCATAGCAGGATATGAACTTCTGCTCAACAAAGCGAAAAGGGCACATCTATTCATTTTGAAAACAAAATCTACTCACAAGTTACCTTAGAAAATTGAAAGAATAGCGTGTCTTTGGCTTGTAGTGGCTCTACGATTGCTTCCTGTGTAATTGCCATCGCGGGTGGGTGTTCATGTTAGTAGAGATGTTTTTTTTTTTTTATCTGGCTAATCTCTGGTATTTCTCGCAAGAACTGCAAAAAATATGTAAATGTTGTGAAGTTTCAAGCGTCTAAATTAGCAGGTTGAATGTCGGGGTCATATTTGTGTTCAATCAAATGCAAGTTAAAACTAAGCAAGGGTTGTATTTGTATAACCAGGGGAGAGGTTGTGGTGTAATGGCTAGAGCAGCCGACATTGAACCTGGGGAACCGGGTTAGGCTCAGCGGTACACTCAACATCCTTTGATTCTGGGCTAATCATTAAATCTGTCTGCGCTTAACAAATTTTAATATGTCAGTCTGTAATGCAATTGGTGCTTAATAAAGCACTCAGATACCTTTGGGTCGAGTTTGTGCTATATGCAAGCAACACCCCATGACGGTGGGAGAGGGACAGGGCAAGGAGCCACAGGGGGGCCGGAGGGAGCAAGCAACAGTGAGAGGAGTGTGATTGGGGGATGGGGAAACAAGAATGAGGAGTGGGGGATGATGTAATTTGAAACTCGTGCAAGCTCTGTAGACGGAGCAGCAAGGAGGGAGAGTGGGAGGGGGCAAAGAAAGTACCTCCATCACGTCGGGAGCAGCGGATGGGCACGGATTAAGTTGAATTAGTCTGTGCTTGGTCCCTGCTCCGCGGCAAGCATTGGAAGTGACGTTTCGGCTGTACTGGCCAATTAACATGTCTGCAAAGAAGAGCGACTCTGAAACAGACACATGGTAAGCAATGGGCGGGCACAAGCCCTTTTTTGGATACACTAGTATCTCGCAAGCAAGACGCATGTTCTAGCACATGCTTTCGCAGGCTCGACCCTAAAAATGTTGAACTGTAGCCTGCCTTTGGAGCAGGTATGCTACCACTTTATGAATAATCTCAAGTTTGTGCACATATCATACACATGTTCAAGGTGGGTTGTGTCAGTGAGGCTTTTCCATCCAATCTGATAATTTGCGTCGTTTGCACAAATCATCATGTCCAGACGTAATCAAATTGCCAATGGTGCCACATACACATTAGAGTTGGGCTTGGAACGCAACTCCGCCCATACTCAACAGGCCTTGACAAAATCGACTCACTATGGCAAGTCTGATTTTATCAGTGCAAGCTATATTTAAGGCCTACACGCCACTTCTGGCGAGCTGACAAACAGGTTTTTTTGTTCACTCATAAAGTGAAGGAGCATTAACGATGCCTTTAAATCTTGTTTTTATCTCATATTTATTCTGTGTTCAGAGACAGATGTCGAAATCAGTTTACATTACAATTACTTTTCTTTCTCTGACGGCAAAGTACGAAGATTTTGTAAAGTGAACTGTCTGACAAATGCGCTGTACAATAAGTGTGAAATAAAAGGCTGTAGTATGTCGTGTTTTGTTCTAACACATTTAAATGGCTAAAAAGTGAACTGTGCAAATATTTCAAAATAAATTTCAGTGGTTATGAAATCTGTTTTGTAAATTTGTGTGATTAAAAAAATACTTTAATAGGATGGAAACACACTAGAACACTTTACTTGGCAATGTACAAATGATAAATATGTTTGCTGAAACCCAATTTCCATACATTGTTTATACACTACGTAGTTTTATAAGTAAAACTGCATGGTATTGGGAAAGTTTTTGTCCATTTCAATGGAAAATCTGCTGTCTGTAAATGGCAGTGCACTACCATCTCGTGCTTTAATATATTTATTAATGTGAGTTTTTAAAGATGAACTGAGAAGCATTCCTGCCCCCGCCCAGATGGCAATGCTATTAGTGAACTAAGAGGCAAGTCAGGGGGTCATGTGTACCCTATATGTGGGCTAGATTCTTATTATGCATGGAGCAAACGTTTAGTCTGTTAAATCAAAGCAAATGTTTTTGTTATGTACAGCAAGAATGCCGAACGCACATATTGGAAGGTCCTCTCGTATGTGATAATGCAGAAAAAGATGGCTCTGCAAAATAAAATGTTTGCTTAGGATGTCATAATGAGACCAGTTTATATGTCAAGTACATTACAGTTAGGTCGAGTAGATAATTCAAGTTACTATACCTGCAGGTCTAGTAGGATTTTATGATTTTTTTCGAAGCCTGCTCAAGCTTAGCGCAAGTAAAGAGAGGCATTGAAATTCCTTGACTACAGTTTTGAAGAAGAGAATTCAGGAAGTCCATCGCAATACCTTTGATTCCAAACTCTGAGTTGGAAGATGAGTGTTGAATGTGACATAGTATCAGAAGGCTTCGGATAGATCCAGTAGAATTAGTGCTGCTACTCCTTTATCCCGGAGCATCCGCAGCTGTGTGAAATAAAGGTTTAGAACCTTCTTTTTCTTTTGCACTTAGAGTAGCCAGTTTGTGATTGTATGAATTAAAGAGGCACAAGACTATTATGCATACTGTAGGAACATATAAGTGAAGAGATCTTCTAATTCCTTTGTGAAGTGGGGCTTTGTGACCTGGAGGGCAAAAAAATTATATGAAAACACCAAGTTTTTTTATTGTTTGGCTTAAGCAATATATAAACAAGGTGTTTAAAGGATGAGAAATGGGATAATTTGGTTTCTGAACAGATCCGTAAATTTGTGTTGATGATAACTACACTGCCTTCATTCTTGAGCTGTCTAACCTTATGGATGGTTGTGTAGTATGATGGAACTAGGATGTCAAGGTATGTTTTTAGGAAGGTGAAAGACAGTTTTCTTTGAGTAACACGTCTAGGTGATATGTGATCAATAGGTCCTTAATTTGTCACGGGTGAGCTTTTGCTGACCTCACATTTATAAGTATGTATCTTAAGAGCATGGAGGTTGTCCAGGGATGGAAAGTTTGAGGTATTAATCCATCTGTGGTTATGATGATGGATCCCTTTCTAAGTCTTGGTTATTCGGTGGTTCCATGGGCTGGAGACCTTGAGAGTAGAAGTCATGGGTGTGTGATCTTTGTGTACATAGTGATGTGAAGTAAAAGAGGGATTACAGGACGCATTGCAGTCATCCGGAATAGGGGCACACTGATGGTGAGCGTCTGCCTGAGAGGGAGTGAGTGGATAGCCTGAGGCGGTTCCTAAGAATTAGTTAGAGAATATGAAGAGGACCAGTAAAAGAGTATGTAGAAGGAATAGGTTTAGAGTTGAGTATTTTGGCTTCTGGGGTAATTCAGAGGCATTAAAGGTGGGCTGGATGGAGGATATAATGGAGGGTAAGTTGGAGAAGCAGGGACCTGAGGCAGGAATGAAGAGGACAACATGTCTGGTTTACAGGATAGTTTCCTTGTGTAGACGTGCTAATGGAGAGTAATAACATATGTCAGTGAGAAAAAGTGTCACCCCAGGTGTACAGCAGTTCGGAGGCAATAAGGAGTTGGTGTGCCTAGCTGTGTGGGTTCTGGCTAGGGAACAATGCTTTGTGGATGGCAGAACAGCTTGAAAACCTGAGGTGCCAAGATCCCATACATTTGTCGAAGGTACATTACAATTCTCGTCAGGAGAAAACATTCGGTCCACTCTGAGAGGTGCGCTATATATCTTACCCACTAGATGGCAGTAGAAGGCTTTATATTGAAGAGTCTTCCTGATGTGCCCAGCGCGCAGGGCAGCAACTAGGAGGACAAGCATGCGAGTGGTGCGCGCGATTGCGAGCAGCAGGCGTGACCACACGCTCGTGCACCATGGCCTTTTGCTTGCGGGTAACCGCACGGAAAAGGCCATTGTGCACGAGCATGTGGTCAGCTTTCAAATGCCCACTAGATAATGTCTTCGCCAGAAGCAGCGCTTGTGTGCTACTCTAGGCTCGACCTAAAAAGGGGTATAAGAAAAAAAAGGGCCAAAAGTAAGAAAGGAGAAAACATTTGGGCCCCTCACAAAAGATGGAAGGATGGTAATTAAATGTGCCATAAGGCTATAGTAGGTTACCGGATTGTTTGAGAAAGAATTGTCTTTTTTATTTGTTCTTAAATACTGTTTTTTTTTTAAATATATATAATGATGAAGCTGTTACTTTGCTCCCAGCTCATATGCTACTGTTTAATGTTTACCCTCATGAAATCCTCATGTATTTAAAGTAATGGTGAAAAATAAAAAAATTTAAAAAATCCATCGCATGAAACAAATACACCAGCACCTCTTTTCACTACTCCTCAAAAACAAAACATATCACGCACACCAACACAACAAGATCTTCCAAGCGCAACACCTCATAATACTTATCACAAAATACAAACATACACCCACCTTTCAAACCACACAAAGGAACACACACCAACGCCAAGCTCTCTCTCTTACACCACATCCAACACAGATACAGCAACTCTTCCAAACGCCCTCATCCATTTTTTTAAATTTTCTTTTAAGAGTTTTTATATAGCGCGAACTAGACCCGAGACATCGGGTATCAGAGCGCTTTACATGAGTACCAGTTTCGTTACAGAAGGACACATTCATTTTTTGTTAGGCACGGGGAGATTAAGTGATTTGCCCAGAATCACAGGATATTGAGCGTCGTTGCAGAGACTCGAACCTGGTTCCCCAGCTTCGAAGTCGACAGCTCTAGCCGTAAGGCTACATCCTCTCCATTGGACAATTTAGAACCTTACTACATGACCCACATGCTGCACCACCACCCGACTCACACCTTCCGCCCTAAACACACGCAAATAATATAAGCGACGTGCCACACCTCACAACTTCGTTTCCCCATGTCTACTGCGCAACAATGCTACACCACGAAAAACAACAGCACACCAACTCACTCCCAAACAGTCTCCACCACCTACACACGCAGACCCATCAAAATGCCTTCTTAGCATGCTGGATGAGGAGCATGATACAGAACAGCTACACGATTGCTATCCTAACAGCTAATACCAGCACTACAAACCCACACAATACGGATCACTCTTCTACAAAACAAAGTATCACTATCACCAAAGGCCATTCTCTAAACTGTCTACTAATAAATGCTTGATCCCTCTCTAAAAACAAACATCACATCTTAGACCTTCTCACTGATGCAAAACCGGACATACTATTCGTAACTGAATCATGGTTGGGAGATATGGCTCCAGTACTGCATGAAGCCGTTCCTCTAGGCTATCAAACGATCACCCAAAATCGTATAGGCAAAAAGGAGGTGGGTTAGCTGTTGTGTTCAGGCAAACATTACATATCACTAAAGTTGACGACATCACCATAAAGAATTCTGAGGCTCTTCTCACCAGATGCAATCCTACACCGTCTTCCTCCTGTAACTACCTGCTCCTTTACAGACCTCCACCTAGCAAGGCGACATTCCCAGACGCACTTCTAGACACAGTTTCAAACCGGATAACAATACACTCCAACCTATGCGTTCTGGGTGACCTCAACATTTGGTTTGACAAACCCAATACGACCCATCCAAAAACAATCACTGGCCTAGACGCACTAAACCTGCATCAGATTGTCCACAAACTCACTCACACATCGCTGGACATATCCTAGATATCATTTTTGCTAATACCGAACTAGTTACCTTTCAAACTATAACTCCAGTCACATGGTCAGACCACCACATGCTTGCTTTCAAACATAAAACACTAAGCAACTCACCTAAAACTACCTTACATCCAACCACCCATCGACCGTGGAATAAACTCAATTTGGAACACTTAGAAACACAACTAACATCCAGTACAAATCTGGTAACAAATTCTGTTCAAAAACTATGAGTGGCTACAGGAAGCTTTTGACATCCTGATACCACTCAAAACCACACAACAGAACAAAAGACAAGCATTTGCAATGCAATAGGTCTCGCAGTTGTTAGAGTTTGAGCTATTGGCATTGTAAATGGCAATGCCTTTTATTTATGTGTTGGTTTTTAAAACATAAATAAAAGGCATTGTCATTTACAATGCCAATAGGTTAAACTCTCGCAAATGCGAGACCTATTGCATTGCAAATGCTTGTTACACATGGTAATACTGTCTGGGCAAAAATGTCACCTTATTAGTACCAGTCTAACAACCAAATATATAAATAAGCGACTGAAAGATGACCAGCTAACGTCTGTGAAGGGTCTTCCAAAGCGTGGGACCCACGGAACATTTCCTTAAAGAACACACACACGCCCTGGATCTGCCTCCTACTCCCTTTTGTAGTGCGCAGCTGTAGCACACGGATGGGTAGTGCCACTGTCCTGACCTGAAATCAAGGACAGGAGGTGCCACCAGAACAGTAGCCCCCAGAAGGGACTGGCAGCTGTGCAGTTGCTTACCCCACAGCGGGTCCAAATGAGCTTGAGGACTCCGCCCAGAAGTGCAGCATAAGGACTATGACACGCGGAGGTGGAGGACACATTTCCTTTGAGACATTCTAGTCGCCTGTCCCCTTCTACTTACCTGAAACAATCACCTATGTCCCAGCACATACATGTTAAACGAGGAGCAGAACTGGCGACTGTGCAGTTCCTATTCAATAGTGTATATTTCCACATGCTAAATGAGGACATATTTTATTTCAGCGTTGCTAACACTGGCAATATGTGCACAATAAATACATAAAAACTGCAAATAGAATATGTGTATACGTGCAACCGGAAACTTTGAAAGTCAAAGAAATGTTCAATATTGAGTGTATTTGTACACATACCTTTCTTTGGTGAGATGACCGGCGTGGCGGTTCTGTGACTGTCTCGCTCTTTCTCCCCGCTCCGTCACCCAAGCTTTTTTTTTGCATATTTATATAGCGCGAACTCGACCCGAAGGTATTGGAGCGCTTTACATCAGCACCGGTTACGTTACAAAAGGACACCTTAATTTTTTTTTTTTTTTGGTAGGCACGGGGAGATTAGGTGATTTGCCCAGAATCACAGGATGTGGAGTTTCACCCGCCAGTTCAAAGGCTGGAACCCCTTAATTAAGGAGCAGTCCTGGCGTTAGGGCAGGTCGACAGTGTAGGAAAAGCATTGTAGGTGAAATATTTGTGCTTGTTTACACCACAAAGATTGGAAAGCCTACACCAATGGCCACGCCCGCTGGGTATGGGATTTCATGCCTCGGGATAAAGACCAAGGAGCAATCTCATTAATAAATGTGATGTCGGCACAGGTCAGCGCGAGCCCAGGTTATCTAAGCAGCGCATGCCAGCTGCGTCAGTTAGAGTTACCTGGGGCTTCTCGGACACGCGCACGTGACTTGTCTGGGAATTTTCTGCACGTTTTCTTCCCGATTCAGCTTTCCTCACTGAGTCACTCTGGCCTTCGAGCCCTCATCGCGCGCCCTCCTCTGCGGTCAGATTCCTGAGGACACCAGGGTCTAATGACAGAGATTCCTTCTCGCATCAATCTCCCTTCAGGTGGAGTTGGGCCGTCATCAGAAGTGGAGTCTAGCGTGACTTTCTGCCATCCGGTTTCAGAAACATGCTGTCAACAAGCTGAAGACACGCTGTGAGCGACTTTTGCTTCGATGCGGGACAGGAGATGTGCACGCGCATGGTGCGAGCAGGCGTTGTGATAACGCCGCGAGCCGTGCGCGTGCACATCTCCTGTCTGTTAAGCTTCGGCACAGACAGTTGATGTGCACGCGTACGGCTTGCGGCGCTATTACAACTCCTGCTCGCACCATGCGCGTGCACATCTCCTGTCCCGCATCGGAGCAAAAGTCGGCAACAATAGATCTCGCATAGCGAGCAGCGCTTTGCGCTGCATCGCTAGGCGAGACCTAAAAAAAGCACCTTGGAGAAACAGATAAGACATAAAAAAACAAGTTAGAAAGCTGCAACGTACCTGGCTCAAAACAAAACGCCAAACAAGACAAACTTCACCTACAGAAACTTAACAGATTATACAAGTCAGCTATCAAAAAAGCTAAGAAAAGGTAATATTCAGACAATTCAAAATGCTAAATGTGCAAATAAAGAATTCTATAAAATACTCAATGAATTTCGCAAACCAAATTGCCTAGAAGGAACTCATCCTGTTACTCAAGATTTCACAGACAAACTGGCAAATCATTACACTGACAAAGCAGACACGGACTCCTACTTAAAACAGAGACAAAGCACCAGCACTAACCCTTTGACAAAACAATCCAAGAATACTCTAACCCAGCCTCTCCGTTCCTCCCAACACATCACACGATGAATTTATGGACCTGGTCAAAGCAAGCAGGCCTGCCGTCAGCCCTTCTGACCCGTGTCCACCACAAACTTTCAAGACAATTCTTTTAACAACCTCTGCTGACACTCCAGTAAGAAGAATCATCAATGATTCCTTAACTACCGGAATATTTCCAAAAGAACTCAAAAAGTCATACATACGCCCTTTACTGAAGAAAACAAACTTGGACCCGCTGAACCCCGACAACTAAAACCATTACAAATGGACCTTTCCTGGGCAAACGGATAGAAAGAGCAGCGTTCGCTCAGATGTCACAATTCACTGAAGAGAATGACATACTTTCAGTCTTCCAAACAGGTTTCCGTCTGGGAAGAGGCACAGAATCTGCCCTCCTTGCGGTCTGGGATGACCTGAAGAACACAGTAGACCACAACGGGGTTGCTGCGCTTCTCCTCTTGTAGCCGACACGGTTGACCATGACACACTGAAACAAAGACTATGAAGCCAGCATAGAGGGGACTGCTCTAGACTGGGTCGCGTCCTACCTTCGAAACAGAACTAATGTCATCCATACCCCACCTTTCTCGTCCAAACCATACTCCACAAAAGTAGGGGTCCCTCAAGGCTCTATCATCTCGCCCATGCTTTTCGACATCTACATGAAGTCATTACCGGTTCTGATCAATCAATTTCACCTCACGTGCTATAACTATGCAGATGACACACTAATACTCCTTCAACTGGAATGCCCCAAAGACATTGGAAACTCCCCAATTTTCAGTTGTCTCAGAGCCGTGGATGACTTAGACACCTCAAATTGAAAGCTTCCAAAACGGAAATACTCACGTGTGGCGATTGGAAACATTATGACCCGCTTGCCGCCTGGCCTGATGAACTGGGATCACCACCTAAAGTATCGAAGGAAGTAAGAAACCTCGGAATGACCATGGACTCAGAGCTATCGATGAATGCCCAAGTGGACAAAACTAGCAAGATCAAGCTTTGTCACTATAAAAACGCTGCGACTAATTTTCCCTCATTTGGGATTTCCACACAAGGTCCAAGCTACCATCTCCCTTGTTCTGTCCAAACTCGATTACCCCAATAGCCTCTACCACGGATCACCTTTAACAACCATGAAAAGACTACAACGGATTCAGAACTCTGCTGCCAGACTACTCTTGCATATCAAACTGCGAGACCACATCTCACCTGCCTTGAAAGCCCTGCATTGGTTACCGGTTACCAGAAGATCCACGTTCAAGCTGCTTTGTATCACACACAAAGCAATACATGGAATGGGACCGCTCATCAGGAATAAAATCACCAAACACATTCAACAAAGGAACCTCCGCTCTAAAATGGCACCTCGCCTCAAAATCCCAAGACACAAGAAAAAAAAACATGGGTGGCACATCCTTCTCTGTTCAAGCAGCCAAACTATCCAACTCTTTACCCCCCAACATAAGATCCATGGACAGCCACCTTCTCTTCAGAAAAGCACCATACGCAAACAGAAATTTACAGCATATCCCTCTGTATATAATCATTTATTTTTACTATAGGTATGTACCCATCTTTGTGTATTGCTTTGTATAAACATGTAGAATAATTATGTTTAAAAAATATAAAAATTAAAGAACACTTGAAAACCGGAGTTTATCTGGTGCATCTTTGGTCTACATGTACTTCTTCCATTGTGCATCTATGTACCTTCCATGTACTTGGATCTGTGTGTTTGTTACTTTCCTCCTGAAAAGCAGATCCAATGCACTACCCTATTTCTCATCCTGTACCTCTATCAATATCTTTAATCTACATATAGCTACCTCCTTTATGCATCTATATACTTTGAATGTACTTATGGATCTATATATTTATCACTTTCTTCTGATTCAGCATATCCAATGCACTACCCTATACATCAATATACCCTCTACACCCACTCTCATTTATCCCAAACCCCATACCACTACTATGATACCCCAAAATAACCCTTTCTAGACGCTCTCCTACTCTAGCCCTCCTTGCATCGTCCGACACCTCTTTTACTATACCGATCCCCAAAAACAAACCTTTCTAAACTCCACCCTCTGACTCTTCCCCTCCACAACCCCTTTTTACTCATCCAAAAGCCTTCTACTGCTATGACCTCCCAAAAAAATAAAAATCCTTCACACTCCTACCCCTCCACTATACTTTTCTATCAATATAAAAGCCTAACATGTTGACTTCTCAAATTTCATATTCCACTATACTAATTCACCACTAATCCTTTATGGGTCCCAGAGTAGCGTGCTACTCGCCAATAAAGCGCTTCAACACCCTATCGGGGTTACAAGCGCTATACAAATGCAAACCTTTTCTACCCCTCCCCAACCCTTCTCAATCCAAATAACTGAATAACATATCCACCACTCAAATTACTTCATATTTCACTATACTAATTTTCAACACCAATCCTTTATGGGTTCCGGAGTAGCGTGCTACTCGCCAGAAAAGCGATGCAACACCCCTTCAGGGGTAACAAGCGCTATATTAATGCAAACCTTTCTCCCCCTTCTATCCCTCCGCTATCTTTCTCACTCCAAATAACTGACTAATATCCACCACTCAAATTACTTTCATATTGCACCATACCAATTCACCACTAATCCTTTATGGGTTTCCGGAGCAGCGTGCTACTGCCCAAAAAATAATTTTTTTTTAAAAAGGCGCTTTAACCTTCTGCTGGTGCAGTTGCATTGGACACGGGATCGCCCGGCCATTCCCACATGGCGGCTGCGGCCAGACACGCTGGACGACCCAGTGTTTAAGGACACCATAGGGTCGGCCATTGAGGATTACTTTAGGACCAATGCAAACACGGCATCCACTCTGCTTGTGGAATGGGACGCCTTTAAGGCGGTGATCCGAGGGCGCTGTATAGGAGAGATGGTGGGAGTCCGCAAGGTACTGCTGCAAGATGTGGCAGCTGCGGAGCAACACTTGCGTATGTCAGCGCCCAGAGCACCCAGATACACATGCTACGCTGCTTATGGCCAAGGAGGAGTTCGCGATTCAGCTCGAGCGCTTGCGCTGCTTTGATTTTAAGGCGTACACAGACAAGATGCATGCGGAGCGGGATAAATCTGGTGCCCTGCTGGCCTGGTTAGCCAATCCGGCGCGCAGAGGGACGGCGATAACGGAACTGCGGGGACAGAGGGGCGAGGTGGTTTATACTCAGAGGAATAAACGACCAATTTTTGCAATTCTACTCCGAGTTGTATCGCACCAAACTGGGCCCTGGCCTCCCTGGTGACGAGAGGTTCCTTTCGGATGCGGCTCTCCCTAAGGTTAGCTCTGACGAGGCGATTGCTCTTGGTAGGGACATTGAGGCGGGTGAAATACGCAGCGCCATAAAGCACATGGCCAGGAACAAAACCCCGGGAACGGATGGGTTGCCAGTGGAATTTTATGCGACCTACGCAGACACTCTGGTGCCCTGCTTGGTGGAGCTGTATAATAGAGCGTATCATGAGGGTGTTCTCCCTGTGTCCACCCGTGAGGCCATCATAGTTTCTCTTCTCAAACCGGGCAGGCCTGCGTGGGACCGCTCCTCGTATAGGCCTCTCGCGATGCTCAATATGGACTATAAGGTATTGAGTCGGGTGCTGGCAAGCAGACTAATGCCCCACATGACGACGCTGGTGCACGGAGATCAGGCGGGCTTTGTTCCGACCCGGAACACCGCCATGAATGTTCGTCGGCTCGTCCGCATCCTGGGGGCTGACACGTATGATAAGGAGGAGGCCTGCATTTTCGCGGTTGATATGGAGAAGGCCTTTGATAGCCTCGAATGGCCCTATCTTACTGGTGCACTGCGGGAGTTTGGGCTCGGGGAATCTACCGCCAGGGTCAGGACGGGGGGCTTAATTTCTGCTGCCTGTGCGGTGGCCCGAGGTACGAGGCAGGGATGTCCGCTGTCCCCGTTGCTGTTTGCTCTGGCAATGGAACCAATGGCTGCACATGCCAGGTCGGGCAGTTATTATGCAGGGCTTTTGGTGGCGGAACAGGAACACCATATTGCGCTATATGCGGACGACTTGCTCATGTTCCTGCCTGACCTTCGGGATGCGCTCCAGGGGGCGAAACAGCTCTTGGAGACTTTGGGGAGAGTATCGGGACTTCGCGTGAATTGGGCCAAGTCGTGCTTGTTTCCTACCAAAGCAGGCTGGCGCGATAGGCAGACTGTGGGGGCGATACCGTGGGAGCCTTGTTGCCTCTCCTACCTGGGAACCCGGATTTATCAGGACAGTGCTGACCTGATGGAGAGTAATGTGGGGCAAGCGATGCGTAGTGCCAAAACTAATTTTGAGTTTTGGGGATCCCTCCCGCTCTCTGTTGCGGGTAGGGTTGCCTTGGTGAAGATGGTCACCTTACCACGGTTCCTTTATTATTTTGGGACGCTCCCATTTGGATACCAACCAGGTTCTTACGCAGCTGAATTCTTTAATCACGGGGTTCCTGTGGGGCACGGGGAGACGGAGGGTCGCGCTGCTCACTATGAAACGACCCAGGATGGAGGGGGCATTGCGCTGCCAGATCTGGAGGTCTACTATCACGCTGCGCAATTCCAATGGTTTACGCAGTGGTGGCGGGCCACATTAGACATCCGGAGGCTATGTGGGGATTGGATCCTAGCTGGCGCCTGCTGTCCTGTGTTCTGCTGCGGGTGCATCCGGGAGGTGAGGCGCTGCCGTCGGACTTGGCCGTGGTGCGGCGGTGCTGGATGCGTATGGCCAGGAAGCTACGGGTCAGGACCCTGTATGCGCCTGAAATCCCGCTGACAATGTGCGCGGTGTTGCCTCATGGGGGTGACTGGAGCAAACTGCAGTCCTGGGCGGAGCTGGGCATACTCACTTTGGGGGATCTATATGAGGAGGGCAACCTCTTACCGTTTAATGACCTCCTGGAGCGTCATGATCTCCCGCGTGGGGATTTCCTTTTCCATGCGGCCCTGGCTGCGGCAGTGAAGAAGCATTGGCGGGGGGGGCTATTGGAACCGGCTACGTCCCTTGCGTGTCAATACGTGGTGATGGCTGCGGGTGCTTTTAAAGCGGTGACCTGTCTTTATCGCCGGATTACTCAGAACCTGCGTCAGCCCCTGACAGTGCTGCGGCTCAAATGGGAGACGGACCTGGGGGAGCCCTTCTCGGATGGAGCATGGGGGGCGGTACTTGAGAGGCCATGGAAGAGTTCCCGAAATGCGCGCTTCCAGCTCATTCAATTTTATGTCTTACATAGGGCTTACTTAACGCCCAACAAACTGAACGACTATTTTGGGGGTCGTATGCCTGCCCTAGTTGTGCTCTAGTGGGGCGGGGTTCCTGCATATGTTCTGGAGCTGCCCGCAGTTGGAGGACTACTGGCGGAAATAATGGCTGCCTTAACTACTGTGACGGAGAGAGAGCTGGCATTGACGCCAGGGGTTTGTTTACTGCATGAGTATCCCCACACTGCAAAAACCAAGGTCACCAGTAAGTTCATTGACCTGGGATTAGTGCTCGCGAAAAGGGAGCTTACTAGCCGGTGGAAGACGAGGGCAGGGACCTTCCCTTGAGCGATGGAGAAGGGAGCTTGTAAAGTGGGCGGAGAGTGAGGGTAATTGCAGGATGGGTATGGCTAGACGCACGGGGCACGAGCACTCAATGGAACTGGCCAGGGCATGGATGGCGCTTGTGGAATTGACTAAGCATCCACCTGGGGCTGAGGAAAGTGTGCTGACTGAGACGGGGGCACTCAAGACACCTGATATTGTGAGCTCTAACTGACAGGGAGGGATGTTGCGCCCGCTGGCGGGGCCGCGGGGATCGCCTCCGGTGATTCTGCCCTATCACGCTTGCGGATTTGTGTGATGGGACATTTTAATTAGTGGCTAGCGGCATGCTTGGGAGGGTGGGTGGAGTGGGGGGCTAAAGGGGTTTAGAGGGGTAGTTGGGGTGGGGGGTTGTTGGGGCTGGGTGCTTTATCCCTTTTGGTTTTTTTCTTATGTCTATGATGACCCTGCACTCTGAACGGTACTATACATGGGGTTGCTAGGGACTGTATAATTACATACAGCGGGGGTTGAGTGAGGGCACAGTAGTGGGGCATGAGGCCCAAGGGGAATCGTTGAGCGGCACTCTGAGGGAGGCTGCAGTTATGGCACTAATAGCACTTGTAATATATTGCTCCCCGAATCCTTAATGTATGCTGTCACTGAAGATTTTTGTTTGCTTTCTCAGAAAACTAATAAAATTGTTTAAAAAAAAAAACCAAACAGGGGTAACAAGCGCTATACAAATACAAACCTTTTTTCCTCTATCCTTCCGCTACCCTTCCGAATCCAAATAACTGACTAACCTATCCACCACTTTAATTACTTTCATATTTCACTATACTAATTCAACACTAATCCTTTATGGGTCCGGAGTAGCGCGCTACTCGCCGAAAAAGCGATTTGACGCCTCGTCAGGGGTAGTAAGCGCTATATAAATGCAATTACAATATAATGTGTGAAAACTAGCAGCACAAGCTGCCTGAAAGACATGCATTTGTGATAACGGCAAAAATCTGAGCTACACCAGCGCCAATATTTATAAAATCCACAAGGTCTAGGAAACCTTTTCAATTCAGATCATGTGGGTGTCTACAAGCCTTTACATGTCTCATGCCACTGTATGATTTTTAATCTCCCTTCTCCATGTTTTTATTCTTCCCCAGTGTGTGACTACAGGGGGGCTTTTCCGTTTACTCTGCAGTTTTAGCATGATAATGGAGTTGGGCCTTTTCGTTGCGCTCATGTGTGGGCGCTACAAGACCATTGATGGAATGCGGTCTGATTAAGTACGATTCTCTTAAAAGTTGTTGAAGGGGAAGTTTCCCCAGGCTGGATGACATGTCCCACTAGGGACATCTTGATAATATTGCAAAACCAATTGGGTCTGCATGAGTACAGAGGTGGAAAATGTGTCGCATAATAGCTATAACTTGTATATGGATATATGGAGGGCAATGGGTTTGCCGACATTGCCAGTATCCTACGCAAAAGCAATTAACACAGATCTTGTGTCTTCCCACATAGATTAACGGATGTGAGTTACTAAGGGTGACCCCCTCATTGGAAACTACTGGTTCCAAATATACCACATTCCTGGTACAGAGGGATAACTAAGTCACTGGGATCAGGAAGGTCCTGAGGAAAGCCGGAGTGACCCAACACTGGGCACCTGATGAACAACAGTAACATGTCGACACTTTGGCAGTAAGGAGGGGTGAGGGAACTCCCAATTCTTTCCCATCACCACCACCCTTCACATTTTTAGCTCTAGCCTGTGGGTCTAGGAATAAACTGTCATTCGGAGACACCACCAAACTAGTTTTAATCTACACCACTTTTTTTCGGTGATCCCAGAATTAAATTTGTACATTATTTTCTTTATGTTTGTGGTTTGTCTTACCCTCCCTTTTGCTCCATCCCAGGCGTTGGTCTGCGCAGGGGTGTATTGAAGCAAGCCCAATGATGAATAAGGTCACAATTTTGTGTGAGGGCAGTATTTTTTCACTGAGCACGTGCCACCTTCCTCTTTTCATTCACTACTCCTCCGTGTGTATTAGGATCTACTAATGAACCAGGATCCTTACAAACTCTCCTCCAGTGGACGGTTGCCCTTCCACAATCTGAGTTCGCATAGAGAGAAGAGAAAAAAACGAAATAAATCAGTACTGTCTCCAACTTAGTCCAGTCTTGTTAGGGTACGAGGTGGACTCCGTTCAAGCAATCCTTAGTCGTCCCTCACGGAAAATCGCCAAGATTCGGCACGAATTGACCCGCACCCCGGCAAAACCGGCCACGTCCCTTCACCAAGTACAAGAATAGTCTGCCTCCTCTCCAGGCCCCCTGCATCACAGGGCCCTTCAGTGACTAGAAATGCATCACTTCCGGAAGGTACAACATGCTCCAAATGCGTTCCCGCCAATGGTGGCCGACGCATTTGGACGCGTGGAACCGCAGTGCCATCTTCAGGTCCCGATCGGACCTGGTGATGGAATCAAACGCTAGCGGAGTGGGCGGGGAGATGTGGGGGAATTGTCCACAGGAGGAAGATGGTCAGAACTTGAAAGTTCTCTTCTCAAACTGTTTAGAGCAGATTGCAGGCTCTTTTGGGGTCAAATGCTGGAAGGACCGTGGGTAGATGGGCAGGACAATTCAGGTCTCTTATGATTAGCAGGTTCCCCTGGAAGAGAACGAAAGTTACTAAAAACACAGCCACATGCGTTAGCCTCGGAGTGACAAACCATTAAGCCAACCTGCCAAATGTTACCATGATGAAAATAGACACGTATTTTAGTGGAGGGAAATAATCATAATTGGGATCCATTTATCACACCTGAAATTCTGACCAGAGGCGTTACAAAGTGTAATCCCCGACCAGTCACATTATGCTGGGTGCAATAAATGTAACCTTTTCCACGCGGACTCGTAGGGGGTGTATCTATATTTTAAAGCATTGTTAACAGTAAGTCATTCATTGCAGAAAGCTGCGCAAAGCCAGCAATAAAAATGTTTGTGCACAACGCATAACAGAAAAGTAGGTGTACTACAATACAGGCTGGCCCTCGTTATGAGTGAGTTAATTAAGATCTGTATCAAATCTAAGTTTTGTGAAAAATTTCTGAATATCTAACTTGTGGCTAACAGCTGGACTTTCACCAGAAGTGCACTTTTTGGTGCCGTTAGCACCCAATTCTGCATTGTATTCTCTCCAAATGAATTAACGGAGGCATTTAGCACACCCAATAAATGTAGGGCTGAGCTGTAGCAGGTGTGATAAGAACCACCCAATTACGGGGCCCCACACATGATTAGGACAATAGACGTAAAAGGTTGCAGGAATGTGAGTTTGGGTCTTGGGTAAAGAGCTTGGAGCACTTTGGTGTAGCGCAGCCGCCCACCACCCTCACCCTTGCAGTTCCTGTGACGCAAGGGTCCACCACCATTCAGCGGTGCGGATGCCCATCCTAAGGCCTCTCTGTGTTGGTATGATGCTCTGGCATCTCTGCGGCCCATCCTCACATACTCAGAGGTCGGATGTGCCACTTTGCCTTATACCACCCACTACCTTATATGGATAGAGCTGGAGTACCTCAATGTGACAGCCTTACTTTGTATGGTGCTTGGGATGACAGTCGGTGGTGGGTTCAAATCGATGACTGAAGGAGGAACGCGATCTTGAATGTCCCTGGATCAGAAAGACGTCTGTTCTACATTTGCAGCTGGCTCCTGTCCTACTCCACGAGAGTGCGAGAAGGAGGCAAGTGCCTGTTGTTCGAGACCGAGACGTAGATGACAAAATGGCTGTGTGAGTTAAAACTCACTACGGCCATCCACAGCCGTCTGTAGGTCCGAATATGCACGGGTAGCTCGGTCTCAATCCTTCCCAGCTCGGTAAATGGATTACCAATAATGGAGCAATAGGATCCTGTTGCAACCATCGCTCGGAGGTGGCAGAAGTGCGGTGTAAAGTGCTGTATCGAGAGTGTTTTTGGTTATATGCACTGTTTAGCTTGGAACCAGCCAGCTCAGCTACAGATTTCGTGCCACTATGCAATGGAGATGGTTTTAGTCGAAGTTGCCTTCCATATCTGGCAGCGTCTCACTTGCACTGCCTTGATAATCATCAGGGAGGGGCCTGTGCTCGGTTTAACATTACTAAGGTTCCGCAAGACAAAGAAGACGGAGGGTTTGGGGCTGGCACAGTAGGGCATAGTTCCTCTTGTAATGGAACTGAACCATAAGTGTGGCACATGGGGAGACGGTGGGTGAAGGGATCTAGGAGTCTCAGATGCCTGGTGTGGGTCGTCTGATGAATGTAGTATAGTTAATTGGAGAATATATGTGGCTGATATGAGTGAGACATTAGAAAATGAGCGAGACATTAGAAAATGAGCGAGTTATGTGGCCTAATGATGTGCGCCTGTGTAAAAGACAATGTCTGTAAGGTGCATCTCGAGGCAGTGGGTAATATGTGAAGACTTGAGGTATGTGAGTGGCACACACGTTCTACGATGGAGAGCTGAGCGACCTACCGTAATTATTTGGGGGGATATCATGGAAACATGTGTGGCGTCTGCTCTTGACATGGTCTGCTCTTGACATGGGGTGCGTTTCAGAGAGACCTGGATTGTGTGAAAGATATAGAATGCGTGGAAGTAAGTAAGGTCTGCGTGAACGGTCCAAGGGTCTGTATGGGTCCGTGAAACATGGCCTGCCTCTTGCGAAAACGAGACGTGCCATAGTTGGCATATTGGGAAAGTGTGTAGGTGTTATATGGGTAACAGCTGGGTGTTTAATATGAGGCTGTGTATACATGCGCCGGATTTGGACAGCATGTGTGCGCCCACTTGGGGGGGGCTTTCGAGTGTCACGTATGTGTGTGGCAGATGTCACGAAAAGTATAATATTTCAATCAGGCAAATGCAGCAGGGAAGGTTTGGTAACGACGTGCGTTCCCTTGAAGCTATGCATCGTAGGCCTTATGCTCTTGGTCAACCCCTTTGATTGACATCTATTACTGCCCCTCTTTACCATTCATACAAGACCATCTGTGATTACTTGCGAGCCTTGTTTCGTGAACTTCAATGTTTACAGTGCCTAAATATTGTGTCTAGTTTCTTGTGGGCAATGGACCTTGGGTCATCTGATGTCCCTTCACGCATACTTGATTATAGCTATTTTTACATGAACTTACGTTCACAGGTCACTGTGTGCATCTTTTTACATGAATATTGAGCTACATGCTTCAGATGCCCTGCGAGATCAGCATCGATTTGTAGGTTAATATGGATGACCCATAAGGTGGAGCCCATTAGTCAATGTGTTGCCTTGGATTACAGTGTGATTTTATTTAGATAAGCACAACCCTACATCATGCTTCTGCTGCTTCATGTGATATTGGGCATTGGGTTACTGCGGGTACCCCACTTCTAGTGAACACCCCCCGCTCATGGTCTTCCTGCTTCCTCAAGTTTGCTTGAAAATGCACCATTTGTCCACTCTTTATCAAAATTTTCTCGGGGGAGAACGCCCCTCCCCGAACCCCCCTTAAGTTGTTCGGGCTCGCTCGCTACGCTCGCCATAGTGCAGTACGGCAATCATTTTACGCCTCACCACTTTCAAATGTCACCAGCCGCCACTGGATTAGGACCTCGGAGGTAGAATGTCCCATCCAACAGCATGGCATGAGAAATACTCTTGGTCAAACCTAAAGCATGTCTCTAAATACGTATTAACAAGATCTAAAAACCATTTACATTTATAAAAAGTCCTAATTGAGTCTATGGAAACACCAGGTCTGAAATGAACGGCGCCGCAGAACTTGCACCATCTCATGAACACTAACCCATCACGTCGCATCCTGCGTGTAAGCTCATCACAGCGGCGCTTTGTTTCCACGAAGATGATGGTCTTGTTTTCCTTCTCAGCCATGATCTCCTCCATTAGCTGGATTAGCCTACAAAAAACGCAGAAGGAAATAGAACTAGAATAACTAAAGGCTGTACAAATCCAACAGTTTAATGTCGGTCCCCTAAAAATGTAGTTAAGCGAGAAGGACCAAGCTACCTACATTGCGTGTCTGGAAAAACTGGCACTGGAAACTAAGCACCCCTTCTGCATACTTACTTGTGATCTTTTTCGCTGTCCTGGCATACATCAACGATCTGCAGGATGTTGTGGTTGGCAGACAGCTCTAAGTTGCCCACGTTAATTTGGACGTAGTCACGAAGGAAATCTTCAGCCAGTTGTCGCACTTCCCTAGGCCATGTGGCACTCCACATCAGCGTTTGCCTGTCCGGCTGAGGTCAAGATGGGTACAGAAAGTGTTAGTGTAGTGTTTGTGGTAGGCGGCGGATTTACAAGTCAAAGGGCAAACTTACTGCTACAAAACAGGCAAAATAGGGAAAAGAAAACAAATGCCAATTGCCATGTATGGGTAGTCAAATTTAATCACAACTAATTTTTTTTACAAGATTCAATCGGGGGACAAGTTAAAAAAACGAGCATTGGCAAAGCCAATGGGTTTCACCTTTGCGAAATACTGACGTTGTTTATGTTTTTTGCTTAAGCAGTGCTATTGCCGATGCTTTACGGCATCGGCAAAAATAATTAATGGACTGCAAGTCATGAATGGCAGCCAAGCATGATGATGTATGTACACAAATCAAACTATGCGTACACACGAGGCATGATGCAGCCGCCATTGTTTTTAAAATTTACTGTGCAGACATGGCAAGACACTTGGTGCGGTAAATAAAAAAAAGCATTTGCAGAGGCAATATGTCTGTGTGCTAATAAATGTATGTATAAATGCTCCTCGCATGCATAATCACACTGAAATAGGTGCTAAACAGACTAAAGGTGATTGGTAAACTGTCAGCAAGACCTAAAAATAATGGAAGACTTTAATGTTTGTCGTCAAAGCAGCGATCAGAGACCACATTATAAAAACAGTACCTGCAGGCACCATGCTACTGAAGATGGAGGAAAGATAACAGAAGTACTACTCTTTGCTTTCTGGTAAGATGCTCCGATTGAGATTGTTTCACAATTACCATGTCATATCTGATTAATACGGCAAATGGACTAACAGAGCCACTAGTCCTTATTTGAAAGAAAAGCAGTTGGTCTTAGGTTTAGCAACTGATCTGTTGCTGACATTGATCTATGTTAAGTGCTTGGCCTACATGTGGCTATTGCTTCACCTTCCCATTCCTCCTGCGACTTTGAAAATAGAACTTTTAGAAAGCTAATTTGAACAGCAACCTCAGTTTTTGTTGACAAAGCAAAATGTTTCAAGACAAAAATTCAACTTTGTGTGCGCGTTCTGTTAAGTATTCACTTAAGCATAGCACGCTCACACACCCTTCATATACATACACAACGCTCTGTGCTCAACACCGGTACAACAATCCTAATTACAATGAGAGCTGACACCAGATAGGAAATTTGGAAGCAGGACATTCTGTTCTGAGCCGTTTGGCTTTGTCTGTTTTTGGCAACATGGCTTGAAGTTATATACAAAAAAATAACCCATCTAGAGCATTACCCGGATCTGGTCAACAATCTTCCTTATCTGAGGCTCGAAGCCCATGTCCAGCATTCTGTCGGCTTCGTCCAGCACTAGGTAGGTACACCGCCGCAGATTGGTCTTACCAACCTCCAAGAAGTCTATCAGGCGTCCTGGAGTGGCTATACAGATCTCCACCCCTGCAAAATACAAATCCATCAGTTTCTCTAGCTCTCATAGTTTGGGGATAAAAGCCGTAACAAGGTCATCCGCCCACCTCTCTCCAAATCGCGGATCTGAGGCCCCTTCGGAGCTCCGCCATAGATGCAGGTGCTCCTCAAGCGAGACGCCTTTCCGTAATCGTCAGCCACTTGCTGCACCTGCTGAGCCAGTTCTCGGGTAGGCGCAAGGACAAGGCACTTAAGAAGTAAACAGGGACATATGTTTAACATGGAGCGTTCAAGCATAACTTCACGCCTGAACGAGACCAACAAACTCAAAACGTACAAAAAGGGACACAAGCACACGTTACATAATTTAAACGTTATGTTCACGATAAAATTATGTTCCGTTAAGTGTCCCCTTATCCAAATTTAATTAAGTTACGTTAGTAAGGAAGAAACTACTACTCACAATGGGACCGTCGCCCCTCTCCAGATACGGCTGGTGGTTGATGTGTACCATAGCTGGAAGGAGATACTGTAAAAATAGGTGAACATTAGGGGATTTCGTAGTGCGCATTAAGTAGACATACATTAACATCACCGTAAACAACTAGTTGTGTGGACTTGACAGACATTTGACATAGTGAGCTTTCATAGATTCCCATGCTTAGAATCATTCCCCGTCGTCGAGATGGGAGTCTCGGTAAAATAAAATAGTAGTAAATAACTATTACAAAAGAGAAACAGGCCTAGGCCTGAACTCATTTTGCAACCAGACCATGTCTTTTTGTAAAAGAGACCAAAAAGAACAGGCAACCAATCAGAGTAGCCTCACCCTCTACAGACATTTGACTCCAGCAATTCTTCTCTATACCCGAAATAAAATAGGAGCACGCCCGTGTATTTAAAAAACACACACAAACTCCATAAGTAGGCGTTCCGAGCCGACATTTCTACAAACGAGTGATCCAGCTGCAGAAACTTACCGCTAAGGTCTTGCCGGAGCCAGTCTGAGCAATGCCCACCATGTCTCGGCCACTGAGTGCCACTGGGAACCCCTGGCACTGGATAGGGGTCGGCTCTGTGAAGTTCAGTTCCACCAACGTGTTCATTACATATTCTATAAGGAGAAATAAACCAAAAACCCATTATCTTCAGACAGACGTCGCTTTGATTGCGAGAGATTCTGGGGTTGTTAGGTCTCGCCTGGCGTTGCAGCGCGCATGCGCTGCTCGCTCTGCGAGGGTTTCTTGTAATCGATACAATTTCAGAAGGGGACTTGAAGCCCCGCCCCTTTTTAATTGGTTTGCGTCATTGTGCATGCTAAACGCTGTGTTTCTATTGTAAAGGAGGCTTCTTAGTCCCGCCTTGTTACCGCCCTGTCCTTTTAGCCCCGCCCACCCGGGCTGGATCCTTTACTCGCGGTGCTACACAGTCCTCGATAAATAGCCGGTGAGCACTATTTTGTTTCAGTCGCACACTGCTCAGCAGCGGCGCTGCTTCCCCCATCAGTGGCCGGACATGCACGCTGCCCGGAGGTGCGCTCGCTGTTCCGGTTAATGTTGATTTCTTTTGTAAACACAGCCCGCTGCCGCCCTCAGTGTAGGCGCACGTGCAGCCTTGACCGCCATCCACCGCGCAAAAACGGAAGAGCGCCCGCTGCTTTGTTGATACCATAGGTCAGTGTTTACAATCCTGCGCCTTGTTACCTCTGTGTTAGCTTCTTTTGCTATGCCCGTCCGATCGCAATGAAGGACGGTTATTTCTCAATAAAATGGTTGAGTAGCTGTCACGAGCATCATGAATGCTGTGTGTACAATGGGGCTGATGCATGTGCACCCTACCCTCCAGAGTGTGCGCATATGCAGTCTGCAACCTTTGGCCATTTCAACAAGCATTGGCATAGCCAATAGGTCTCGCCTTTGGGACCTTATAAGTATTTAGTTATGCAGCATAATATCCTTGGTGCAACAACATTAACTGTTGCATGGTTAAACACTTATAAGGCCCCAAAGGCGAGACCTATTGGCTATGTGAATGCTTGAGGTGGTGTTGAGGTGGTGCTGAGTGATGCTGTGGTGGTGTTGAGTTGTGGTGGTGCTGAGTGGTGCTGAGGTGGTGGTGCTGAGGTGGTGGTGGTGGTGCAGAGTTGTGGTGGTGGTGCAGAGTTGTGGTGGTGGTGCAGAGTTGTGGTGGTGGTGCAGAGTTGTGGTGGTGGTGCAGAGTTGTGGTGGTGGTGCAGAGTTGTGGTGGTGGTGCAGAGTTGTGGTGGTGGTGCAGAGTTGTGGTGGTGGTGCAGAGTTGTGGTGGTGGTGGTGGTGCAGAGTTTTGGTGGTGGTGGTGGTGCAGAGTTTTGGTGGTGGTGGCGGCGCCGAGTGACGCTGGGGCGGTGCCGAGTTGTGGTGGGGCGGTGCCGAGTGACGCTGGGGCGGTGCCGAGTGACGCTGGGGCGGTGCCGAGTGACGCTGGGGCGGTGCCGAGTGACGCTGGGGCGGTGCCGAGTGACGCTGGGGCGGTGCCGAGTGACGCTGGGCGGTGCCAGTGACGCTGGGCGGTGCCGAGTGACGCTGGGGCGGTGCCGAGTGACGCTGGGCGGTGCCGAGTGGCGGCTGCGGGCGGTGCCGAGTGCACGCTGGGGCGGTGCCGAGTGACACGCTGGGGCGGTGCCGAGTGACACGCTGGGGCGGTGCAGAGTGACGCTGGGGCGGTGCAGAGTGACGCTGGGGCGGTGGTGGTGCCGAGTTGTGGTGCTTAGTGATGCTGAGGCTGTGTTGTGTTGAGGTGGTGTTGAGTTGTGTTGAGGTGGTGCAGAGTGATGCTGTGGTGGTGCTTTAGTGATGTTGTGGTGCTTAGTGATGCTGAGGTGTTTAGTGGTGTTGAGGTTGTGCTTAGTGATGCTGTGGTGGTGCTGAGTGGTGCTGTGGTCGTGCTTAGTGATGCTGTGGTGGTGCTTAGTGATGGTGAGGTGTTGTTGAGTTGGTGTTGTGGTGGTGCTTGGTGATGCGGAGGTTGTGGTGTCGAGGTGGTGTCGAGGTGGCGCCGAGTTGTGGTGCCGAGGTGGCGCCGAGTTGTAGTGCCGAGGTGGCGCCGAGTTGTAGTGCGGAGGTGGCGCCGAGTTGTGGTGGTGGCGCCGAGTTGTGGTGGTGGCGCCGAGTTGTGGTGGTGGCGCCGAGTTGTGGTGGTGGCGCCGAGTTGTGGTGCTTAGTGATGCTGAGGCTGTGTTGAGTTGTGTTGAGGTGGTGCCGAGTGATGCTGTGGTGGTGCTTTAGTGATGCTGTGGTGGTGCTTTGTGATGCTGTGGTGGTGCTTAGTGATGCTGTGGTGGTGCTTAGTGATGCTGTGGTGGTGCTTAGTGATGCTGTGGTGGTACTTAGTGATGCGGTTGTGGTACTTAGTGATGCGGTTGTGGTACTTAGTGATGCGGTTGTGGTACTTAGTGATGCGGTTGTGGTACTTAGTGATGCGGTTGTGTTACTTAGTGATGCGGTTGTGGTACTTAGTGATGCGGTTGTAGTGCCAGTGATGCGGTTGTGGTACTTAGTGATGCGGTTGTGGTGCTTAGTGATGCGGTTGTGAGTAGTGATCTGGTTGTAGTACTTAGTGATGCGGTTGTGAGTATAGTGATGCGGTTGTGGTACTTAGTGATGCGGTTGTGGTATAGTGATGCGGTTGTGGTACTTGATGATGCGGTTGTGGTGCCCAGTGATGCGGTTGTGGTACTTAGTGATGCGGTTGTGGTACTTAGTGATGCTGTGGTGGTGGTGCTTATTGATGGTGAGGTGTTGTTGAGTTTTGGTGGTGCTGAGGTGGTGGTGGTGCTGAGGTGGTGGTGGTGCTGAGTGATGCTTAGACGAGTTTTGAATTTAATCTGTACATCCCGCTGTGTAGATAATTACACTCTAGGCACAGATAGATATGCATTATGCTGCCTTCTGCACAGCGACAAGCATGTGCAAGGCTGAGCGAGAAGGGGAAGATGTTTGACAGACTATGTACTTAGCGAGACTTTAAAATTAATGCATTTAAGCAGAGACAAACCTAGCCCATTGTATTGGCTTGTTGACTGTTTAACTCTTTGCTGTAAGCGTCCGTGGTGGCCTCCTCGTCTGCTGACAAAACAGGCAAATGCAGTGGTGACGTGATGTGTGGTGGGGGGCATTAAAGCGCTTGTCCGAGCGAGAGGAAAGCCAGATGGCGCCTGAGAAGGGAGGGGGTAGTGCGCGCAGTGTCTGTAAAACAGGAACATGTGTAGACTGCTTCGGCTTCCTTTAATTCAAAAGATACATTGCCTTTTGCACCATTGCGCTTCTCTGATGCAAAGAAAGAAAATGAGCAATGTAAAAACTCCTCGTCTGCTGACAAAACACAGGCAAATGCAGAAGCAGTGGTGACGTGATCTGTTCCTTTAATTCAAAAGATACATCGCCTTTTGCACCATTGCTCATTTTCTTTCTTTGCATCAGAGAAGCGCAATGTAATAACTCCTCGTCTGCTGACAAAAACAGGCAGATGCAATGGTGACGTGATCTGTGGAGGGGTCATTAAAGCGCTTGTCCGAGCGAGAGGAAAGCCAGATGGCGCCTCTGAGAAGTGAGGGGGTAGTGTGCGCAGAGGAGCCATTAGAGAACACCCAGATGGCAGCTGCGCGCGTGCACGCCATCGTGAACGCAAGCTGGAGGCCAGCAAAAGCCTCTCTGGTAGCACTTCAAAAACCCACTTACTAAGTGTCTCGGCCAGAGCAGCGCTAAGCGCTGGCTCAGGCAAGACCTAAAAACTGGTGCATCCATTGGATTTATGGACGTGGCAGAGAGAAGTTTCCTACATTGCATCGCAGGATCCGGTGACTGGTCACTTAGAAAAACACCACATACAACTATCTGCCATGAGCAGTGTGCAGGCACAGAAGGCGCAGTATATCACTTCTTGTGCAAATACACATTCATGCGTGCACTAAAAGGACTCTTCTGGTGGACGTACTTACATTCTGTAATGTTGATTAACATTGCAGGGAAACCTACACTTGCTCATCCTGGTTGCTGCATTTGTTGCGGAGGGGGCTCTTACGCTACAGGTTCCTCCACCTCTTTCCGGGGAAGGAGATATGATTAATGACTTCCTAATCAGAGCACGGCATTGCAGTCGGAGCGTTAGAACCGCCTCACCACTGATGGGTGGCAGTGAAAATAAAGCGAGCAACACAGAACAAGCACATCGGACGGATTTCCTGGGAAATCCCACAGACGAGCAAGTCTTATAGAGGACAAAATAAATTTCACCGATATTATTAACTACCCTTGGCTTCTTTTGCAGAGGGATTGTATACAGCGTTATTTTCAATATTTTATTTGACCTTCATCTGGCTGAACAGCAAAGATATCGATGCTACCTAGCTAGATCTCGTAGAGGAACGCGTGTTCCACAGAAAAGGATCTTATATGGAATGGTAAAAATCCTCCTCTAACACCAAGTAGTGCATGAAAAGTTCACAACATTCGTATAATTGAGGGCGGGGGCAGCGCACCAGCGGTGTCGAAGTCATGATCGTTTTACTAAGTGCTCCTCCGTGACTTTGGAAGGGATGCGGAGGGTTTCGTGAGCTGTCGAGGTAGCTTTAATGTTATTATGGGCTATTAAAAGCAGGTTACACACACCAACCCACTATGTTATCTTGATTGGTTACACTGCTACAAAGGCACACATACGGTCAACTGATCTGGTTAGCGTGGATGGTTTTTGATAAAAATGTATTCGTGTGATTCACCACCTCTCCACACTTATGTCCTTCCTAACATGTCTGGCTTTCTTATTTTTACAATTAAATATGTCTATGATGTTTCTGGACCTAAGCTATGCTGCATTTCTAACAATCTTTGTTAAAAAAAAAAATTATTAAGCTGCTATTACTTTAAGCCTTAAAGCTCCAGTACCAAAACAAGGGTACAGATAACCCCCTTATCTTTTTTAAGCGAATTCTGTCGATTTAATGTTCCCTTCAAAATGAGTCATACGAGCCAACTTGTCTTATGGCTGAGTCTTCCCACTATCCCTCGTTTCGATACAAAAGAAAGGACAAATACTGAGCTCTGTTTTGGAGAGTTCCCTCCTGGGTGTTCCAAAATGTAGCATGAATGAATCACAAAGACGTTTTCTTCCCCGCCCCCTCCTGTTAAGCCGCAGATGGGGGTGGTGTTACAACTGTTTATCCCGGTTCGATGCCATAAAGCGCTTTTAGGAATTCCACGAGTGGCGATCAGTGTGTCCCAAGTTGGGTACAAAGGTCCCTTTGCTCCCCAAGTCTGTTTACTCCTTTGTTGGCTCTCAAGACAGTGTTGCAAATATGTGCTGGCTATGAGAGCGTTTGCTCTGAATAAGAAGGGGCAACAAAAAAGTGCAAAAATGTGTCAAGTGAAGCAGAGGCTCCAAATCCCTACATTCCTTTGCAGTTTCATCTGTCGACGTCGAACTACCTATAAGGACCCTGCCCCCACATGCAAGCTCTGGGCAGCAGCGGAGGGCGTGTCACCGCCCCTCCCCCTTTTAGCTGTGAAACCCAGTTATATCTAATTTCACACAGGCATGTCTCCACGTGGGTTCCACTAACGCGTCTTTACAGAAAATGTGATGAACACTTGTTCATCTGCTTTAATTACTTTTCATATGCACACTTTATTCAGATTCATAGGGCTTTATTGTAGATGCAAATTATTTTCTTTTTTCATACTACTAGCGGTGTAACGATTTTCTTTTGGGGCTTAACTCTGGGGTGAGAGTATGTATACTTTACCGTGTTTTAAAACTTTTCACTTATTTTCTGTCTCGCCTTACGCTAAACCATAATTAGGTAAGTGCTTATATAAATACATCTAATTTAATTAAAGTATTACTTTAAGGATCCCGTGGCAGGCTGGCAGATGCTCTGGGAACACGGGCGCGTGCACCCAACTGGTCCAAAACAGACAGACCCCTGTTGTCACAAGCGTGCGCACATGTGCCTTGAGCTGGCCCACAACATTGTTCATCGCTTCTATGCCAGTGCCTACTAGAGTTAAACATGCCTGCCAAGCTTCGCCAAAAGCATGCGTTATGGGTTAAAGTGAGATGGTCTTATGCACGCTTCTCAAAACCATTCACACGAAATGATTGGCATGGGCGCAAATAAAAATAACACATTCACGTCTGCCATCCTGGACAGTATTGGGTACATCTAGCCTCATTAGGTTCAACAGCGGGAGCGACCTTCACATCAAAATTGTGTATATTTTTATACAGAGCATTAGTTTTTGCTTTATTAAGGTTCACATTTGAATTTCATCATATTCGGTGAGAATTGTTTTTCTGCACGCTACTTATTTCATATTAAAAATACACAACAGTCCATAGTTCGCAAAGGATATTTATGGTCTTTTGTTTAAAATCGTTTTACAGAAGTGGTCTAATTAATTAGGATATAAGATGGGCATCAACGTGTTTTAAGATTTCACATAGTTGCATGTGAGCACGGAAGGTTATGCGGTGGGTGTTCACATATTTCTTTTATGTTTATTTAGGATTAGCTTTCAGTGTCACATGTTGTTAAACTACACAGGGTGTTTAAATGGATGAGTTTCACCTACGCGAGCCAGAATGGGTTTATGAACGAAGAGTGGTTCTGGAGCACAATTGTCTTGGCTTTATTATGATTAAAGATGCTTGGCTATGCTCCCTATTTTCGCAGTGAAAGATGTGAAAGTTTGGGAGCACTGTACGTTTATTATTCCGTTTTTTTCCCTTTACCTTTGGTCTACGTTTCTTTAATTCTCAATTAGGTATTCTTATGGTGGGATTCAGCATGGGGTTGATTGTTTACATGGGGTTAAAGTATATATATTTCAGCACCAACATTCTGGGCTCTGTTCCTTACCATTGCTTTGGTGCCTTCTTTCCCCCGCACGCCCTACCTCCCTCCCGTTGTCCTTGCATTTCACTCCCCCCACATATACATTAATATTTACAATGCCAATAGCTCTAAATCAAACTGTTGCAAAGTCATCCTGTGCCCTGGGCACCCCCCAACTTTTTGCTGACTGGAACTGGTGGTAACTGACTCTGACCCTGGGCTCGGTCTAACCAGGCCCAGTGCCAAGCTGAAAGGAACACATTAGAATACAGTTAAGACACCCAACATACACTAGGGTACGGTATGGTGGGGTACTCCTGTAATTGGCATGACCTACCCCATAAGCCCCTACTATATAATAGGGCAGGGGATTTAAACTACCTAGAAGTCCCCAGTATCCTGGGGCATGGCAGTTTAGAGGCCAGCAGCTTTTCTGCACTTGCATGTGTGCACTGCTGAAGCCTGGGGTCAGTTTAAAAACAGCCCTGGCTGCCAGGACTGCTTTTAAAAAGTAAATTGTGCCCAAACTCGACTTTGGTGGTAGGGGCACTTAAAAATAGGTAACCTACAATGTTTTGGCATATTAGGGACCCCCAGGGTCTCCCCTAGGTATCCCAGGGGTGGGGGGTCAGATATGTATAAGGTACACCCTTATAAAATGAGTTTTTATATGCCTGGGTAAAGTGAAATTTCACTCCCCACATTGTGGTAAAGTGCTGCTCAAATTCGACTTTGATGCTAGAAGCACTGTGGAAGGAGGATCTGCAATATTTCTGCAGATTCAGAACCCCTAAAGTCTTCCCTAGTTGCACTGAGGGTGGGGGTCCTGTAGAAATTTGGGAAATACTTATAAAATATGTTTTTATAAGCCCTGGTGCTAGAAAACTGGCCCAAGTCATTTTCCCCATTGCAAATCCCATGGCCCATAGGTTAACATGGTAGGAAGTTATGGATTTTTATTTTGTGTTGTGTCTTAATTATTTACTGAAATGGTGTTTTTAAATGCTTTACATACCCGTCTTTGAAGTTAAGCCTGTCTGCTCGCAGCCACGTTACCAAGGGTTGAGCATAGGAATAATTTTCTAAGACCTATGCTGGGTCCTACCATGTGTTAGTGGCCTTATTGCCAGTGGCAGACCTACATTTGCCCCTACCAATAACCCACTTTCCAACATTTGGTGCTCAGCGGTGTGGATGAGGACCTGTGTTTAAAAGTACACCTTTCAGTGAATGATTTAAGATTATAAAAATCCTCTAAATTGCCTTAGAACAAAACTTTTGAGTTTGATTTTTGGAATTTGGACTAAACTGTTTATAATCCATTGTTTTGATTTTTCCAAATTGTTCTAAGTCTGTTGTGCCTAGTTTTTGTGACCCAAAACTAGGGAACCATGGAGCTGGACCTGGCTAAACTGTCCCAGTATAAGATAGCTGATCTGAGGGTACAGTGTAGGCTTAGGGGCTGCATGCTGCCAAGAAGACGAGGAAGGCAGGGTTGCTTAAGTCCCTAAAAGCCTGGGCAGCTGAGGAGAACCCAGGGGGGTGGGATGATGTTCCCCCCCAACCTCACCCGAGAGAGGGGTGAGGATGAGACCTCTTCCATTGTGACTAGTGTTAGCCAGGTGAATCAAGGTGGTGGTGGTGGGGGGGGGGGAGAAGGATCCCTTACTCAGGAACCACTACCGTCCCTTGCAGAGAGACAGCTTCAGGCTCAATTAGCTTTGATAGCTTTAGAGCAAAGGAAACTGGACTTGGCTGAGAAGAGATGGGAGAAGGAGGAGAAAAGGAATGGTGGCAGCGAAAGTGAAGATGCTGAGATGTCCAGGGGTGGTAGATCTGAACCTAAACTTCCCATGGGCATAGTACCCAAGTACACAGAGGGGGATGACATTGACAGGTGGCTAGCAGCTTTTGAGAGGGCCCTTAAAATGAGTAGGGTCCACTCTAGGTATTGGGGTGCACTCCTGTGGGAGTTGATTCCAGTAGCTGGGAGGGATAGGCTCCTGACCCGGAAGGGAGAGGATGCAGAATCATACCAGCAGATGAAGGCATGCTTAGTCAAGAGATTTGGTCTGACTCCAGAGCAGTACAGGGTGAAGTTTAGAGGCACCCAGAAATTGAGTTCAAAGCCTTGGGTAGACTTTGTGGACGATTCAGTAAAGGCACTGGAAGGCTGGATTGTTGGTAACAAAGTTGACACATAGGTCAGATTGTATAATTTGTTTTTGAAGGAACATATTTTGACTCATTGTGCAGAAGAGAAGTTACGCCAGTATCTAGTGGACTCTAAGCTGACAGACCCCAGAGAGTTTGGGGAATCAGCTGATGAGTGGGTGAGAACCCGGGTTTCCATTCAGCACCAGGGGGTGACCAGAAGAAAGGAGGACAGGTCCCTCCCCAGGGAAAGCCCAGGGAAAGGAAGGTCAAAACCAGAAGGAGTCCTCCAAAGACCCACAAAAACCTGCACAAGGAGGGGGGCCCCGAGCCAACCCAAATTCAAAGGGAGGGGGTTTCAGGGAAAGCCTGGTAGGTTCTTTGAGCCCTCAAAGGTGGGTAAGTGCTTTGACTGTAACCAGCCAGGGTATATGCAGGGAGATGCTGTCTGTACCAAGAAGCTCCCCCCTAAGGGGCCATCCACAGGGATTGCCAGTGTCAGTGTAGGGGTGGAGAGTGGTGCCCCGGTGGTGGAAGCAACCTTAGTGTCCCTGGGTGGGGTGAATATTGCAACCTTTGCTGCCTTACCTACAAATATGGACAAGTACAGGCAGAGGCCTAAAGTGAATGGGACTGAGGTTGAGGCTATCAGAGACACTGGGGCTAGTGTAACAATGGTCCTGGTGCCTCCAGAGAGGTTGTTACCTGGTGAGTTTCACCAGGTGACATATGCAGACAGCACTACCAAACTCCATCCTATGGCTGTGGTGGATTTGGAATGGGGAGGTGCGACAGGCCCTATGAAGGTAGCTGTGTCAAAGGTGCTCCCAGTCCAGTGTTTACTGGGCAACGATCTTGAAGCCTCTGTGTGGTCAGAGGTGGAGAGAGGACTCCATATGAAAATATTGGAGCTCCCCGAGTGGGTATGTGCTGTGACTAGGTCACAGACTAGCCAGAAGGGAGGGGCTGGACACTTGGACCCTGGAACAAAGGGCCAAGCATCCAAGGACAAGGGCATTGGGCCTGGTAAGCCAGCCCAGGGAACTCCAGAGGTGCAGGAAGAATCCAACCCTGATGGGGAGGATCTGGCCTCTGAGGGAGGGACTCCATCCCTGCCAGATTTGGCAGAACTGACAGGAGGACCCTCCAGAGAGGAGTTCAATCAGGGACAGCGTGACTGTCCCACCCTTGAGAGCTTGAGGCGGATTGCTTCAAGCAAGAGGAAGGGGATGACAGTGGGTTTCACAGACTCTACTGGGAAGATGGACTGCTTTATACTGAGGCCAGAAACCTCAAGGAGGGGCCACCAGGAGGTTGGTGGTGCCCCAGAAGTACAGAGAGTTCATCCTGACTTTGGGTCATGATATCCCCTTGGCAGGACATTTGGGACAGAAAAGACATGGAACCGATTGGTGAACCATTTCTACTGGCCCCATATGTCTGAAAAGGTAAAGGAGTTTTGCAGCTCCTGTGTCACCTGTCAGGCCAGTGGCAAGGCAGGGGGCAAAACAAAGGCTCCCCTAATACCACTGCCAGTGGTTCCTTTTGAAAGGGTGGGGATGGACATTGTTGGTCCCCTGGACCCACCTACTGCCTCAGGGAATAGGTATATCTTAGTGGTAGTTGACCATGCCACTAGATATCCTGAGGCCATACCTCTTAGAACCATTGATGCTCCTGCAGTGGCTAGAGCACTACTTGGTGTGTTCACCAGAGTGGGTTTTCCAAAGAGGTGGTGTCAGATAGGGGCACGAACTTCCTGTCCAGCTATCTGACTGCTATGTGGGATGAGTGTGGTGTCAACTACAAGTTCACCACCCCTATCACCCACAAGCAAATGGTCTTGTTGAGAGATTCAACAAAACCCTGAAGGGCATGATAAATGGGTTGTCAGAGAAACTCAGGAGGAGATGGGATGTTCTCCTCCCATGCTTACTGTTTGCCTTCAGGAGGTGCCACAGAAAGGGGTTGGTTTCAGTCCCTTTGAGTTGGTGTTTGGACACCCTGTGAGGGGGCCATTGAGCCTGCTAAGAGAGTCTTTAGAGAAGCCTCTTAAAGAAGCTAAGGACAATGTGCTTGATTATGTGCTAGGCCTGAGATCTAGAATGGCAGAGTACATGTACAAGGCAAACAGAAAACTGGATGCCAGCCAGGAGCTCATGAAGCACTGGTATGATCAAAAGGCTACTATGCCCGAGTATACTCCAGGACAGTTGGTGTGGGTGTTGGAACCTGTGGCTCCCAGGGCCCTCCATGAGAAGTGGAGTGGGCCCTATCCAATCTTAGAAAAGAAGGGTGAGGTTACCTATTTGGTTGACCTTGGCACCCCCAGGAACCCTCATAGGGTCCTGCATGTGAATAGATTGAAACCCCACCATGACAGGGGCAGACATGCATGTACTGGTCACTGATGAGGGTGTGGAGGAGGAAACTGAGCATGTGCCCGACCTCCTCTCCACTAATGTGCAAGATGGGTCAGTGGAGGGGTGATACTCTCCCAAGTTGACAGACCAGCAGCACAGAGACTGTAAGCAAGTGCTGGAGCAGTTTGCTGGCCTGTTCTCTTTGACCCCAAGCATCACTGAGTGGTGCGTGCACCACATTGACACTGGTGACAGCCTACCTGTCAAAAATAAACTGTACAGGTTGTCCGACCAGGTCAGAGCCAGCATTAAAGCGGAGGTTGCTAAGATGCTGGAACTGGGGGTAATTGAACTGTCTGAGAGTCCATGGGCCAGTCCAGTGGTGCTGGTACCTAAACCTAATCCTCAGGGGGGGGCCCCCAAGGAGTTACGGTTCTCTGTGGGCTACAGAGGATTGAATGCAGCCACAAAGACCGACGCTCACCCTATACCTAGAGCTGATGAGCTCATTGATGGGTATGGGGCTGCTAAGTACCCGAGTACTTTTGATTTCACTTCAGGTTACTGGCATATTGCCCTCACTGGTGGAGCAAAGGAGAGGTCAGCATTCTCCACACCAGAGGGACATTATCAGTTCAAGGTAATGCCCTTTGGATTAAAGAATGCACCTGCCACCTTCCAAAGGTTGGTGAACAGGGTCTTGTCTGGGTTGGAACAGTTCAGTGCAGCTTACCTGGATGATATAGCTGTATACAGTTCTACCTGGGGGGGGGATCACTTAAGCCACCTAAGGGAAGTGCTTCAGGACATGCAGCAGGCAGGCCTGACTTAAGGCAAGCAAGTGCCAAATAGGGCAAGAGTTCTGTGGTGTACCTGGGTCACCTGGTAGGTGGGGGCCATGTACAGCCTCTCCAAGCTAAAATCCAAACTATTTTGGATTGGACAGCACCTGTTACCCAGACTCAGGTCAGGGCATTCCTTGGACTGACAGGGTACTATAGAAGGTTTGTTCAAAATTATGGGACCATTGTGGGGCCCCTAACAGAACTGACTTCTAAAAAGAGGCCCAAGAAGGTGATTTGGACCCCAGAGTGTCAAAAGGCTTTTGACACCCTGAAAGCTGCTATGTGTTCAGCACCAGTGTTACTGGCCCCTGACTACACAAAAGAATTTGTAGTTCAGACAGATGCTTCAGAGCAAGGGATTGGGGCAGTGTTGTCACAGCTAAATGAAGGGGGCCTTGATCAGCCAGTTGCCTTTATTAGCAGGAGGCTTCTTCCCAGAGAGCAGAGGTGGAGTGCCATTGAGAGAGGCTTTTGCTGTGGTGTGGTCCCTGAAAAAGTTGAAACCATATTTGTTTGGGACTCACTTTCGTGTTCAAACTGACCACAGGCCTCTCAGGTGGCTCATGCAGATGAGGGAGAGAATCCCAAGCTGTTAAGGTGGTCCATTTCCTACAGAGAATGGACTTTACAGTGGAACACAGACCTGGGGTTGCCCATGGCAATGCAGATGGACTTTCCAGGTTTTTCCACTTAGCCGATGAGGACTACCAGGGTGTAGGTTAGTAACCCATCACCTTTTGTTGGGGGGGGGGGGCTATGTTGCAAAGTCATCCTGTGCCCTGGGCACCCCCCAACTTTTTGCTGACTGGAACTGGTGGTAACTAACTGACTGACCGACCGACCCTGGGCTCGGTCTAACCAGGGCCAAGCTGAAAGGAACACATTAGAATACAGTTAAGACACCCAACATACACTAGGGTACACTATGGTGGGGTACCCCTGTAATTGGCATGACCTACCCATAAGCCCCTAGTAAATAATAGGGCAGGGGATTGAACCTACCTAGAAGTCCCCAGTATCCCGGGCCATGGCAGTTTAGAGGCCAGCAGCTTTTCTGCACTTGCATGTGTGCACTGCTGAAGCCTGGGGTCAGTTTAAAAACAGCCCTGGCTGCCAGGACTGCTTTTAAAAAGTACATTGTGCCCAAACTAGACTTTGGTGGTAGGGGCACTTAAAAATAGGTAACCTACAATGTTTTGGCATATTAGGAACCCCAGGGTCTCCCAAGGGTGGGGGGTCAGATATGTATAAGGTACACCCTTATAAAATGAGTTTTTATATGCCTGGGTAAAGTGAAATTTCACATTTCACTCCCCACATTGTGGTAAAGTGCTGCTCAAATTCGACTTTGATGCTAGAAGCACTGTGGAAGGAGGATCTGCAATATTTCTGCAGATTCAGAACCCCTAAAGTCTCCCCTAGTTGCACTGAGGGTGGGGGTCCTGTAGAAATTAGGGAAATACTTATAAAATATGTTTTTATAAGCCCTGGTGCTAGAAAACTGGCCCAAGTCATTTTCCCCATTGCAAATCCCATGGCCCATAGGTTAACATGGTAGGAAGTTATGGATTTTTATTATGCAGTGTCTTAATTATTTACTGAAATGGTCTTTTTAAATGCTTTACATACCTGTCTTTGAAGTTAAGCCTGTCTGCTC
This sequence comes from Calotriton arnoldi, assembly GCA_963921515.1. Taxonomy (NCBI): domain Eukaryota; kingdom Metazoa; phylum Chordata; class Amphibia; order Caudata; family Salamandridae; genus Calotriton; species Calotriton arnoldi. Next base: position 201,154 of record CAWUFW010012770.1, read on the forward strand.
GCAGCCACGTTACCAAGGGTTGAGCATAGGAATAATTTTCTAAGACCTACGCTGGGTCCTACCATGCGTTAGTGGCCTTATTGCCAGTGGCAGACCTATTGCATTTTCAATGCTTGTTTTTACAGTTCCACTTACTCCATGTGCATGCTTACGGCGCGATTTCTAAAGGGGGGCGCCTTTACGGTGTAGATACTCGGTAACGTTATTGATACGTTACTTGATTGCATGTTTAGATTGGAGTTACACGCGACTGACAAAATGGATTTAGTGTGCTGAAAGTTCTGCTGCTTTCACCCGTCTTACCCAGGTCAAACAGGATTACTTTAGAAGCCATCCTAGAGTCATTCGATGATCATCCAACTACATTAGAAGTCATTTTCACATCATCAGACATCATCAAGCTTTGAAGTCATCAGCAAAGCTTAAAAGCTCTGCCTGATGATTTGAGGATGACTTGAAAATTAGCATCTGATGACTTTAGAAGGTGCCATTATTCCTGATGATTTAGGAATGACTTGAAAATAAGTACCTGATGACTTCAGAAGGTGTCATTATTCATGATGATTTAAGGATGACATGAAAATGAGTATCTGATTACTTTACAAGATTGCAGGATGAGATTGTCCCTGATGACTTTAGGATGATTTGAAAATCAGTACCTGATTACTGCAAAGGTACCAATGTGTTTTTAATAAGATGTTTTTCTTCTGGTGATTTTAACATGAATTGCTGGTTACTTCACGAGCATGTCCACCGCTCTAGTTTCAGTTTTCTAGAAAAATTCTAACCGTTGGATGATTGCACGATTAATTGCAGATAAACGCAAAATGGCATATAACTTTTCTATTATACACAACCGAGCATACAGTGTGCTTTAGAGAACTGTGAATAAGTCACATGTTATTTTTTTAACACATTTATTTGTTTTTGGCACTTTCTTTTCGTACAAAATGGGTAAAACAAGCATCCACTGTTAAAATCATCAATGGTGGCTCTCCAACCTTCCTTGATCCAACTGGTTTCCTCAGGGTCCTTTGAGAAGGGCCCTGAAACCGTAAAATACCAACAGCGACTTTCCCTGTGTTATCCTATGGGGAAACAACTATTACAACGCAGTCATTACAACGCACTACCTTTACAACGCAGCTGTTACAACGCAACTGCCTTTACATCGCATGCCATTACAACGCATGCCATTACAACGCATGCCATTACAACGCATGCCATTACAAAGCGTGCTATTACAACACATACCATTACAACGCATGCCATTACAACGCATTATAAGGTAAGTAAAGGAGATTTTTTAGTTTTAGGGTGGGTATGGGTTTTGGGGTACATGGGAATAGTAATTTTAACCCCTACACTATCCAACACTTTCCCAACTGTTGCACTCACTGGAGTAGGACTAGTAATTTTTACCCCTATACTATCCAACACTAACCCTACTATTGCACTCACTGGAGTGGAAATAGTAATTTTTACCCCTACACTATCCAACGCTTACCCCACTGTTACCCTAAAAGTATTATGCGTTATAATGGTATGCGTTGTAATGGTAAGCATTGTAATGGTAGTTTTTAAAAATGCGCGGTAATGGCATGCGTTGTAAAATCAGGCGATGTAATGGTAGTTGCGATGTAAAAACCGCATTGTAAAGGCATGCGTTGTAATTGTTTGTGTTGTAACGTCATATATTCTCCTATGGACACTTGACCAGGTGTAACACCTCTGCATCCGAGGGTCCCTAGCTACTTACCTTTGGTGGTTGTGTGCTTCCTCTGGCTTCTTCATCCTTGGATATCAGTCCTGGTTTGGTACTCACCTCGCATTCTATTTTCTTAGTATTTGATTTGGCGCCTCCATAGGAGCCCATGTGTTTTCTATGCTTTACTTACCTGTTCTGAAGTATATTTCTAGGTGTATTGATATCTCCGGGTAGGAGATATACCAAAGTAGTTCTAGTGTTTTGTTTAATAAATATAGAAGTATTTTTCTAACACTGGTGGGGTTCTTTCTTGTGTGTAAGATTCACTGACTGACTGTGTGTCCTGACTAAGCCTTAGCTGCTCTCCACAGTTACCCCTTGACAGCTTTGGTAACAGGGACCATTACAACTAATACTAAGGATTGCCTGGACTCAGTGCACGGTGCCTCACGAATTGGTGCACACCATATACTGAGCCAGCCTCCTACGCACATTCCTTTCCATCGATCAGTTAAACAATTCTTCTGTAGATGGTAAGAACTGGTAAAAATACAAGGCAAGAAGTGAGGGAGATTACAGGGAGAGAGAGATAATGAAAGGCAGGAAGAAGAAACTTGAAGGAAATGGTTAGAGGGATAATGATGAGGAGCTGGAGAGATTGTATGCGGTGCAAGAGATTTGAGGGGACTGGAAAAGATAGTAGAGGCTGCTGCTGGTAGGGGCTGGGAGACAGAATGGTATAAGGTGTAGAAATGCAAGAGGAATAGTGTAAAGAAAAGTAAGTAGTATTGGTGGCTGTGATAAAACTTGAAGGAGAGGAGGATAGTGAGTAGAGTTTAAGAGGAAGAGAGAAAGTGACAAAACACAGTAGGTTAGTAGAAAGAAGACAGGAAAGGAGGGAATGGGGACTGGAGGAGAGGGCCCGACCGGAGATGGACTAATGTCTTGAAAGGACATTTTTGTGACACCCTGGTCCTCACTGTCCGTAAAGGAGATGTGGCAAAACACAAGAAAGTGCAGCGGTCATGTACTCCAATGCTTTGATGATTTTCACAGACAACCTTTTGAAATGGTTAAAGGAGGATGGGGAGGCATAGAGTGTGTGTTGCGGGAGGTCTTGTAATTGATGCCCTGAGGTTCAGCGTTGTGTATTATTTTTTGAATCACTTGACATAGTAGGAGCCTACTGCAGAAGGCAGTTGTAGGCATGGGCAGGGCCGGACAGGCCGTAAGCGGGCACCGGGCATTTCCCGGTGGGCCGCCAGGGTGGGGGCCGGTTTTGTGCCCCTAGGGGGTCATTTTTGTTACCGGGGGCCGGCAAGATCAGCCCCCTGTAACAAAATCGGCAGCAGCCGGCCCTAGCAAACAGCTCAGCCACATCCCTTTCTCCCCCTGGGAGCAGCCAAGCAGTTTGCCGGGCCGGTTTTGGTTCCTAGTCCGGCCCTAGGCACGGGATTCCTATAATGTATTTACTAATCTGACCAGCAGTGCTTTGAAAGAGGCTGTCTTGAAGATGTTTTTAAAAGTGTCTTTTGGCATCATGTGCATGCCTGCTTTGTTTCATCAATCGGTGTTTACAGTACATGGGTTTAATAGCGCAAATACATTTATGTACCAATGGGAGCCTTCATTACAGAATTTTACGTACAAAATAACCAACTCACTGGGCCCACCTGTTCTTTCCATCCCCCTTTGACAAGATTCCATATGCTATGATGAAAAAGATGGTATGATCTCAGACTACGAATGGACAAGCTACACCAGCAGTAAGACAGATTTAAAGATCCCCATTAGTACACAATTGAAGAGAGTAGGATAGATTAATGAGGTGTGGCAGAAAACTGGTTTTGGGTGATAGTATAAGACGAAAGAGATTGTATGATAAATGGTTGGACTAAACTTACGCTGTCTTGACATACTTAATTCTGTTGAGTGCTGATACATGTCAATTGTATCAGTGGGAAATGTATGTGCTACAGTAGTAGTCAATCACTTGCTTATGTACAAGATCAAAGACTTTAGCCTACGTCATCGTGTCTATTCCTCTGGTAGCAAGCACCCATATTCACCAATCAGCAATCCATTCTTGTACACTCTTCCTGTTAGTTAATAACCCAAACCAATGGTTAGCACCCACCAACCTTATTTTGGAGAAACATTCAGAAAATACCACTTTCTTGCAAAAGTTACTGGGAGACACAAACTGAGAGCGAAGGAAAGGTGAGGCAGAAAGAACTTAAGAAAGAAGCAAAAGAGAGAGAGGAATAAAGTGGACGAGTGTGCAAGGAGGGTGGAAGCATGTGCAGGGACTCTCTCTTTCACAAAAGTGGGTAAGTCAACAAATTAACAGGTCGAGCCAACCCTGAGTCGGGCCAAGGGTCTGGCCTGTTGTCTCTTACAGCCAGTGTACTGGAGCTGAGCCCTGCAACTGTTTGCCATTTAATCATACAACAAACATCACATAAAATATGATAAAGTCCCTTCAAAATTCAAAAAGTTCATTTCTTTAACATGTGGAAGCTTGGACATTGATACGTCCACATTATAGCGCTGCACTGAAAAGTACTTCTTAAAAGTGAAGCATTCCTGTCCCCACCTTGGCGACAGTGCCATTGGTGAACTAAGAGTCAAGGCAGTTGTCATGTGAACCCAGTACGTGTCCCAGATTCTTTTAGCTAGATCAACATTATAGTCTACTAAATCAAAGTCGGTAGGTTATTGTGGAAGAGCACTCCGAACACTAGGTGCTGTGCCCAGAGCATTATTGAGTTGGCAGTTTTAAGGAATGAAGGATTTTATTTGTGGGAGTGAACGGGGGATAGAACGTACATTTACATTCATTAGAACACAGGTTTTTTTAAAACATTGTTCACATTTACAAAAGGAGGCGGGCGGCACAACCTGGAACCACGATAGTGTTGCCCACATTATCTCTAAACAGGGCAAGAATCAGTTTACTGATAACAAAATAAGACAGACCCTCCCCCAAAAATCAACCAATTTTCTCTTAATGCAAACCACAAACTATGTTGCAAGACACATGATAAACATTGTGCTGCTCAGACGTCATTAATTTTCTACTGATGAGGCCCCCGGTTACTTACAATATAATTACTGCATCAACCCTGAAAGCGCTGATTTTACCTTTTACATTGTGATGTTTTTGGTTGTGCATTTTTATACAAAGGTGAAATATTGCTTTTCGATTTGTAATAAACAAAAAGGACAGAGATGGTGCTTTGGCATGAATAGCAAAATATACTCAGCGCCAATGGTGGAAATTGAATTTCATTCACCTAAAAGTGGAAAGACAATGCTGGTTCTATTAGTGAACTCCCTGTGACCTGGATACTGCTGCCCAACGATGAATAATGTTATTCCTACAAGCCAGCATTGCAATCACGGTATTTTTGTGAAACATTCAAAAGAAACGCACTACAACCGGACAAGGAACTATATCGAGGCCCATTGTTAGTACTGACAAGCTTCTAACGCGAGTCTCTAGTTTTCATTGTGTCTTATGGGTGAAGGAAAACATAAAAGGACACAGGCATTGAAAAAATATTAAACAGTCCGATCTGTTTTATATGGAGAAACAATACAGGGAAAGAAGCGGCGCTGGGACTCGAACCCGGAACCGTGCAATGAAAAGAGCAGTTCTTACCGCTCGGCCAATTAGCCCTGCCAAAAAAACAATTAGAAATGGCATACATGTTTTATTTTCCTAATTCCCACTCTCTGCTTCCCCCTCACCTTTAGGCAGGTACCTGAATAAATCATAAGTGGGACTACAAATGCCCTACGCACATCCGGGGGCGCCGGAAGTGACGTCATTGCACTGCAGCACCAATGGAATACCGTGAGGGTGCAATGGTGCATGTGGCACGAAGGCGCGGACTCTCTCTTTTTATTATTTTACAGAGTTTTGCGCACATGTGCTCGCAAAGGAAAACTGCATGCGATTCCGGCATCTCAGGTAAGCTTGGGCATGCAGGACCTGTTTGGGGAAAATTGGGTAGGGGATTCATATATGCTTATACTCGCCAGGTTTGTATGTGGCCAAAAGTTCAAAAAGGTCAACCTGATCTCCTAAATGGGGGAAGGGGCGCAGATACACTTCGTAATGAGAAGCGTTGCTTTTTAAGCCCAACTACCAATTTAACTGTACTGGCTTTCGCGGCAACCGGATGGTGTGCTGTCCTCCAATAGGCGCAGAGCCACACCTCCCCCATGCTGCTACGAGTGGCTTTGGGTGGCAGGACTCAAGCAGACCTACCCTGGCACTGCGACCTACCCTTTGGGAGAATCACACAGACAATTGCATCGAGGCCGGTATATATAAACCCCATTAATGGATCCTGTTAATTTCACCGGCGGGGATGGCCTGTCCCTGGTAGGATGTTCTCCACTAGCGCAGGAAGCGGCAGCCCGTACTGATCTTGGATGCCATCATCTAGTGCCGTAGGATGGAGGCCCTCCCTCGACCTGCTTGACAAACCACGCCGAGGGGAGTGAACCTGACCCTGCCATTTTAAGAGCCTTGCCCCGGACCATTATTTTCTAGGTACACTGTACTGAGGTCCCAAAGAAATACCAAGCAGCTCACTCGCACCATCGCTGGGGCCTGGAACTAATAAAGCTGCAGATTGCCGTGGCCTTTGCTTCCCGGCTGCTATGCCTCAAACTGAGGATGAGCGCACTGCATCTCCTAAAGGGCACAATACTAGAGGAATGTGCAGTGGTGGGCGCAACCCTGTTGTCTGCTCCCTGCTTGTCCTTCCCTGGGGAAAGATGGAGTGCCCACGCTCACTGCGATCCACTTACCTGCGTCAACTGTCCTTGGTACTGTATGTTTTTTGTGAGGGGCACATGCGGCAGCGGCGTAATGGGAAATGTCACCCCGCACCCACACACACACAGCCAAACATGTATTAAGGAGCCCCTCATTAGTGCCCCATGAAATGTTTGTCGTGGGCATCCTCCTTTCGCACCCAACTCAGGCGTGGGCGCAGGGATTGGATCTACATAACAGAGCGAGATAGCCGAGAGAAGTAATGCACAAGCTGCACGAACTGGCCTGTAAGACGTGTCACGGGTTCGATAGCCCACACTTTGATTCTGTCGTGGTAAATTCTAGCTCACTGACTCCCAGTGTGTGCTGCGAAAGTAATTGGAAGGTGCCCCACTTTAGCCGGGTCTCGTCCGGATTTCCATGCATTGTGCAGACTGAGAGCAAGTCCTCACATGCCCGGGCAATGTGTTTTCCTCCCTCGAGGGGCAATGCTAGGGCCTGCATTGATGACGGGCAGTTCTGCCTGCCGATAGTGCTATCCCCTGGGAGAAGCGGTCACTGCAGGGTAGGCCTCCAGTCTGGCAGGGATCCAGGTTGCTGTTTCTTGGCCATCACTTCCAGGTGGCAGAATACTTTAAAGCAAGCCCTGGTGAACGCTGTTTTCTCATCCTGCCGGGCCTAACCAGCTGCCCATCCTTCAGAGGTGGAAGCATCCACTTTGTTTCAACCGCAGTAGGTGTCGTGACTTGCTGTGGTTTCCAGATCAGAAGGGAACAACTGTGCAGTACAGCTCCTAAGAGGGGCACGGGTGCAAATTAGTGCAGGTCTTGTTGCTCTATACAACTGTCGTATTGACCGAACCTTTCACTTATTCAGTAGTGTAATTCTAAATTCCACTGCCCGCACTCCGGGAAAAATTGTACAGTGTTGTACCAAAGGATGCAACAGGGTCCGGGTTCAGATGCCCAGCCAGCATTCCACTCGGAGCCCCAACATCCCCTTGTCCCACAGTGGGGGCTGGAGGTTGAAAGGGGGGCATCGATGGTGGGCACATTAGGGTAGTTGGTCGTGCACATAACTGAAGAAGGTGTCTTGTTACCTCCAGTTGCTGTTGTGGCATGCGCATGGGTCCATCAGTTTAACACCGATGGGATGCGGCCTCAGACTGCAGGCCACAGACCACGTGTGGTGCAGGTATAGAAGGGGGGCAATTGCGCCCTAATCACCATACCAGCCGCCTATGGAAATAACAATTGAGTAGCACAGAGAGTTAGAACAGAACAGGAGCACTACCCAGAGTCCGACCCCTACGTCCCTATCCAGTTTGAGCCTCGGCAGGGACGTTCAACATGCTGTGATTCTGGGCAAATCACTTAATCTCCCTGACCCTAACAAAAAAATGTATGTGTCCGTCTGTAACGCACATGGTGCTCAAGTGAAGTGCTCTGATTCCTTGGGGATATATATATATATATATATATATATCACGGCATATAATGCAGTATCGTATTCCTTTTCTTGCCACCTAATTTAGTCAACGTTGCCAGCTTTAGGTTTTCCAATATTGCATAATTCCAATGGCTCTCATAATAACCAGTATATGATGTGGCTGTTATAGTAATACGCGTGGCTGTTTTATTAAATGAATTTAATTACAAGTGAAGCTTTGAAACAACTTTGAGTTTCTTCGAGACCTCTGCTCAGCATTCAGTGATTGTGTAAATAACTTAACCTCCCTGTGAATAAAAAAGTGCAACCTCTGCCTGTAAACATTTCTCGTTCTCGTATAAAGCGCTCAGAGACCAACTGGGTCAAGTTCACGCTATATAAAACTGCAGTTAAATGCTTCACTTTTAAACAAATTAAAACGTCTGCAGTATCTAATCTGCTTCTACGATAGTTCGTTGGCTCAAATAAGAAAAAAAAATAAAGGCTTCTACAGATGGTGTGCCCATCTGCAGATAGGCTTTAGGTGCCTCGTTTTTATAAATGAGGACACTGTCATTGCCACTGCTTTATGACTGCCGGGTAAGTATTGCACTGTGCATTTGCTGCACTCCTTTGTCTGTTTCTTTTATGCAAATGTGTGTGGCCATTGCATCGGAGCAGAAGTACAGTGTGAGCGCCCGAGGGCAAGGGGAAAGAGAAGATGCTGCTGTGTCGGGCCACGCTTGGATTTGGTGCTGCATTCACGAGAAGGAGAAATCATTGTTCTATTTCATTCGGTATTTTTAGGTCTTGTCTGAGCCAGCGCATGCGATGCTCTGGCGAGACATTTAGTGAGTGGGCTTTAAAAAGCCGACCACAGCTTTTTGGGTGGCATAGAGCGTGCGGTTATGCGCACAGTGACGAGCAGAGGCGCCATCTGGCTTTCCTCTCTCGTCATGGTGCGCGCACATCGCACACCACTCGCCGCTGCAGCTGCTTTCACTTTCGCGCTGACTCATTGACCACCGCCGTTCGTGTTTTTTTTTACTTTGGAAATGGGAGGTTCTTTTCCTTCGGTCACGCTCTGCCCAGGCTTCGCTCTACCTCCATGCACTTTCCTCGCTTTAGCCCGAGAGATCCCAACAGGAAATTGAGGCTTTGATAAAAAAAACTGCTCGTTTTTTTTTTACTTTGGAAATGGGAGGTTCTTTTCCTTAGGTCACGCTCTGCCCCGGCTTCGCTCCACGCTCTACCTCCATGCACTTACTGCCTGTTGCATTTGATAACATTGTCTCGTACTTTCAACATGTCTCATAATCTAATAGACTGTCACTCACTGTCGTTCCCAGTCTCTCACTCTCATGGCTCTCTCCTCCCTGCGTCCTCTTGTTCTGTCTTGTGGCCTCACATTTCCCTGCGCCCTCCCATTGGACTGCTACAAACTGCGCCTGCACTACATTTATATAGGAGGGACTCGGACAGGAAAACTGTTCTTGAGTAAGTGATGAAAGATTTAGAGAACAAGCATTTGCAATTCAATAGGTCTCGCATTTAGACGAAGTTTAAGCTATTGGCATTGTAAATGATAATGCATTTTATTTTTATTTTAAAAACCAAAACATACATAAAATGCATTGTCATTTACAATGCCAATAGCCCAAACTCGCGTAAATGCGAGACCTATTGCATTGCAAATGCTTGTTAGTGGTGTTGTGGGGTCGAGGATGAGCAGAGATGGAAAGTAAGGGGTGTTATTTCCCGCCTCTCATCGCCCTTTGTTTTTTTTTGTGCAAGTGCTGTGCTTTGTTTGAAAGGGCGGGAGCCCGCCATTAAAATTGCAGCCCTCGACTGCTCCGTTTTGGAGAGGTGGGTGCAGTATGTCTCTCCATTGCGATATTTTCCAATTTTGTCTTTCTTTTTTTAAAATGTGGGAATGGGACACAAAAACCTGTGGCTTTGCATGATTGTGCGTTTTTGAGACCCTGCATGGACCGTTGAATGCAGCACTTGCATAGGGGGGTAGAGGTGGACGAGCCAACAAGTTGAAAGGGGTAGCCGAGCTGGAGCGGAGTCAAGAGATCTGGCTCTTAAAACCCATGTACGAGTCTAGCTTTAGAAATACTTTGTCTGGAAATCATGCAAAAAATATGATAAGGTGTCTTGAAAATAAAAATACTGTATTACTTTAACATGGGAAAGTGTTTCATTTTAGATCATCAGATGATATCACTGTATTGATAAGTATTTATAGCAAGTGACATGATCTGATAAACATTCCTGCCTCCTTTCTGTTAACAATGTGAGGCAACTACATTGTCATGTCAACTCTAAATGTGACCTAGATTCTCATTCTTCTTAGAGTAATATCTTAGTTAATTAAATCAAACACGAGTTTTTTTGCACATTGCACTTCCTGCACTCGGGTTTTTGAAGGTGGTCTCTCTCTCTTTAGCTCTGTTATGAGATAATGAACGGAAAGGAGACTCGAAAAGGAGAAATAAAGTATTTGCATAGGCTCACTCAATTTCGTCTAGCTAGGAAGCCAGGATAGACCTGGTTTCACTGAGCCATTCAGCCACGAGATGGGAATCTCTCTTTACCATCAAAAGTAATGCCCAGTCTTTAAATTGTTGCCATATGTTATTAGTGTCGATGACAATAAGAAACCAGTTTTTATAGCACAAAGCACACTTTGCCCAGTGACATAAAGGCACTTCAGAACACACGCAGATTACATTACACCTTTTTTTGTCAGCACAGGGACATTTGACCAGATTCAGAGGATGTTGAGCCAAGGCTGGGATTTGAACCTGGTTGCCAGGGGCGAAGTTTCTATTGGTGCAGCAGGTGCAGTGGCACTAGGGCATGTAGGCCTGAGTGTCCCACTGAACCGTAATTATTTCTGTATTTTACAATTCAAACAGTAAATATGGGTTATGGGAGGGGCACGTCCTTCCTTGTTCTAGGACCCATGACACATTGGCTATGCCACTGCTGTCCCCCCATATGCCAGGGTTGGCATTTCTAACCCCTAGACAACATCTCCACCTGTGAAAATTCGTGTAGTTTCGGGTTTGGACTTCCAAAAGCACTTTGCCTCGAGGCGTCAGTGGCTCCCCCACCACTACTGAGGGTGGTTATGAGCTCGCCTCTCAACACAAATGGGGCAGGGGCAGTTGAATTTCATGCTTTATAAATGTAAAAGTGTTTGTGTGGGAGCCTATCTGAATGCAATTCAATCAATCAGGGGGCTTTTAAAGCGCGCTACTCACTCATGAGGGTCTCAACGCTCTGTACAATTAAATGTGGTTCTTCATTTTGAAAGAAGTGGTAGTGGGAATTTGTCTCAAAGCCTGATCCTATGTGACTGAAGTGTCAGTGTGATTCTCCACCAAAACTTAATACTGATGGGGTGACTGACACTTCATTGTCTCTTATCAGGAATACCTATTGTGATGCCACGAAAACTTCTTTTGATCGCAGGAAACCCTAACACGATGAAAGAATCACTATTGTGTGTCTTGGACAGCAAAGCTGTACATTAGGTGAGGCAGGCCCAGGAGTGATAGTCGTCATCACTCAACTTTACATTTTATTACTGCATACATCATGAAGCAGAGTTAGACTTTCTCGCTCTCCCTCACTATCTGCTTTTCTTACTCACCTCACCTCGTTCCTTTCCTGCTCTCCATGCTCTGCCTGATTTTCTTCTTTCCATTCTTGCTCGCTACTAACTGCTTTTCACTTTCCTGTCGTTTCCTTCAACGTTCCTTTCTCTCCCCTTCTTCACTCTCCTCTAGGTACACTTTCTTCACTTCCACTTCCCCTCTTTCCACTTTTATCCTCATTGTTTCTTTGTTGCACTCCAATCTCTGCTTTACCCAGTTCTCGTCACTCTTCTCATTCCTTGTCTGTCTGTGGATCCCTCCTTGATCTCTCCTCCTTCCTCTCTCTCCCTTTTATCTGTTTTTCCTTCACACACCTATCCTTCATGACATCCGCCTCTTCTTGCTTCCTTCCTCCTCCACTGTTCTTCCCTATTCCTCCACCTGACAATGTTTTCACATTGTAACCCAGGCCAAGCCGTGCAGCTGCTAACAAGAGGACGACACCAACTGACTTGGCCCCAGCCCTACCGGCCTGTCGACCCTCGAACCTGCTCCTGCTAAACCCCGGCCTCTTCAGTGGTCAGCAACCTCAAAAACCCCGGAGGACCTGACTGCCTTGCTCAACTAAAAGACTGGGACTCCCACGAGCAGTGGTTCTGCTCAAAGCATCTGCAACCCCAGGCCAGCCTGAGACCGCGGATCCTGCCCACTCTGCACCTGCCGAGCCCGGCCCGAGCCAAAGTGGACAAAGACCACGAGGACGTCCCCCCGGCGACTGTGACCAAGAATCCAGCACCCAAGGACTCCCCTCGACGCTCCTCACGACGCCTGCAGGCACAATACCAGGGACCCCTCCAACCGCGACCAGCATAGGGTAAGATTTCCGACGCCTAAAGACACCCCTGCACCCGGCGCCCACGGCCTCCTGTGCCCAACTCCTGGGTGCCTACCCTTCCCACAGCTTCCCAACTTACCTCTCGAAGTGGTGGTCGCACCTGAAGAATCACCGTCCCCGAGCTTGCAGCCTTTGTTGGTCTTGCAGCTTTCCCATTGAAATCCATTGGGCGTCTGACGGCCCAAAGCCCACTGCACCCGGCCGCCCCAGTGCCGCTGAGGGTGCACCAACTACCCTGTTCGACTAACCCACTTGCCCTGAGTAAGTGACCAGGAGCTTTGCTCCCACAGCCGAGTGGCCTGCCTGCCAGCAGCCACCAACCAAAGGCCCCCGCCCGCCATAGGCTAACGTTGGGGCTACTCTCTCTGCACCCGGCCGCCCCTGTGCCGCTGAGGGTGTAACAACAGTACAAACCTGAACCTGGGAGACCCCTGAGTCTTGCCCCAGAACCTTAACTCTGCCAGCTGAGTACTTACCTGAAAGCCGATAACTTGCATTTTCTCCATAGGGTAACATTGACTAGTTTTCACTTGGAAATTCTTCTAAGTGTCGAGTTTTGGAACTTCGAAATATTCACTAAAAATCGTCCGAACATCAAAAACGAAATTACTCACCTGTTCTCAGGAGAGATCCCAGTCCGGGATTAGGTACCCAGCACTGACTAGAAAAAGTGATTACAACTGTGATTTTCCGGTAACTTAATTTTCCTCCATAGGATAACATTGCCTGGTTTTTGCCAGAAATTCTTCTGTCGTTTTTTGCAACATACAAATATTCCTTAAAAATCGCCTGTGTAACAAAACGATTTCTTTCAACTGTTTACAGGAAATTCACCAGGGCTGAATCCAGGATCCAGCCCTGAGTAAGAAAGACGTTCGTAAAGTAATTCTATTACGGTTTACTTAAAAATCCCATTGAGCTCAATGTTATAGTATACCAAGTATTGTGTTGCCTATTGCAACCCCTGTACTATATTGCATTTAAAGTCTATTGTTCATTGAAAGTATTCAACAAACAGCATCTTATTTTGAGAAAGTATTTTTATGCAAACCTGTGGTTCTAAAATAAAACAGTATATTTTTTATACAAAACAATTGGCCTAGAGTTCAGTTTTTGAGTGTGTGGTTTCATTTGCTGACTGAGTGTGTACATCAAATGCTTTACACTGTCCTCTGATACTGCCTTACTGCTCGACCAAGCTACCACTTTAGAGAGTAAGGTTCTATCTAACTTTAACCTCTGCCAAACCTCTGGAGACCCTTGGACTCTATACACCCTGTACCTCACTTTGGTGCAATATATATAGAGCCAGTTTCTTACACAAAGATCAAACTAAAATATTTGAGGTGGGAAAGGATTAAAAAAAAATCAATAATATTAATAGTGGTTTTCTGCTTTGTGTAATAGCTTAACATACCAGTGCTATTAAGTTGACCACAGAACATTCAAAGTAGTAATCTTGAAATTGCCCTGGAGTAACCTAAACATATCCTGAAGTCCTCACAGGTAAGGCTGGGTAAATGTTTTGAGATAAACTGAATTGAATTCCAAGCCAAGTTGCTTTTTCCTGTTTCTTCTGTTTTCGGTACACACATAACATAGAGAACAGCTAAACGTATCTCATGGTGATCCAATAACTGCTGAGAGAATACTTGCTCTATGCTACTGCACTCTACCCTGTACTACTCCACTCTAAGCCACTTCACTCTACTCTGAGACACCTACACCACTGCACTTTATGCCTCTACACCACTCCACGCCACTGCGCCAATCTACTCTATACCACTGCCCTCTACACCACTCTAAACCACTGCACTCTACCCCATCGCCCTTTCTGCCAAGTTTGGTGTAATTCTATTCAGTTGTTTGGGCTGTAGTAGTGTTGACAGGGTCCGATGGGAATTAACATTGCAAACGCACCCTTTTTCCAACCCCATTTTTCTCAGCCCCCGCTTTACAAATACCCCGAAACTTTCCATGTTCAACAAGAATCACCGGAGCACCTTTTTGGGGAAAAAGGTTGCAGAGATTCGTCAAACGGTGGCAAAGTTGTATATCTCTAAATGTGTGTGTGTATATATGTAAATGTGTGTGTGTGTGTGTGTGTGTGTATGTATGTGTGTGTGTATATATATATGTGTCAGTGTGTAATTGTGTGTGGATATGTGCGTGTGTATGTGTGTATGTATATATATGTGAGTGTGTGTATGTGTGTATGTATATATATGTGAGTGTGTATGTATATGTGTGTATGTGTATGTATATATATATGTGTGTATGTGTGTATGTATATGTGAGTGTGTGTATGTGTGTATGGATATGTGAGTGTGTGTATGTATAGTGTGTATGTGTGTGTGTGTATATGTCTGTGTGTGTATATATGCATATGTGTGTGTGTGTGTGTGTGTGTGCATATATAAAATACCAGACTTAAAATAAAGCTATGAGTCAGGTAGGCTCCTTGCCTTGTATTGAAATCACATTTGGTGGCAAGGAGTCCTATTAGTGTCAAGGGCGGCGTTCTCATTGCAAATGATTCTGCAGTGAAGTTAGGGTATCATATGGTGATTTTTCCTACATTAAAGGTCTGCTATCACCAAAGTATAAATCATTTTTTATACTATACTTCCTTCTTTTAAGCGCTATATCTTACAGTTGTTACTATTACACTCTTTCATATTTCTCGATTTACCAGTCTCAGAAGGATGGTAGACTAAGTTTGCTCTACAACTCTATGCCACTCCACGTCACTCTACTCTCTGCCCCTCCACAGCACTCTACGCTTCGCCACTCTACTCCACTCGACAACACCACTTTGTGTCACCACTTGACACCACTACTCTGACACCACCACTCTGCTACAACTGCTCTCAACGCCCCTCTACTCCCCACTCTAGGCCCTTGGACTCCATGCCAATGTATTCTACGCCACTCTACCATATACCACTTCACTCTACGACAGTCTACTCTGGAACACTGCACTCTCTGCCACTGAACTCTACGCCACTGCACTCTAAGCTGCATCACTCTATGCTGCACCACTATTTTACTCTGCGCCGCTGCACTCTGACACTCAGCTCTGCAAGACTGCATTCTCTGCCACTGAACTCTATGCCACGCTACTCTGCACAACTGCAGTCTAAGTCACTGCACTCTGCATCGCTCCACGCCACTCTAATCTATTCTGTACCATTGCACTCTATACTACTCTGCACTCTACGTCACTCTACGCCAATGCAATCTACACCACTTTACTCAACCAGTGCACTCTGCGCCGGTCTACTCTGCACCACTGTGTTTTACACAGCTTCAATCTAGGCTACTGCACTTTACGACACTATAAGCTACGATACGCCACTCTGTGATGCTCTACTCCATTAAACTCTACTTGACTCTATGCCACTCCACAACACTACTCCATGCTATGCCACCCTTCAACACTACTTTAGTCTACTCTATTCTACAACACACTACTCCACGCCACTCCACTCTGACACTCAATTCTACAACACTTTACTCCACTCTGCCATTCCACTCTCCTACATTACTCCACTCTACAGCAATCTACTCTACGCAACACTCAACGCCACTCTGTTCCACACCACTCCATGACACTCTGCTGCTATAATATATACTACTTCATCACATTGCACCTTTCGACATGCAACTCTCCTTTACCCCACTAACCTTTAGCCATGCTGAACAACAGCCACGCTTGTGAACAATATGGCTAAAACATATTGGCGAAGCCAATAGCTCTTGCAAAGGCCAGACCTTTTGGCTTTGCCAATGCTTGTTTATTTTAACCGATACTGCAAACCATCAGCAGAAGACATTGGCAAGCCACATGGCCAAAAAGGCAAGACCTATTGGCTTTGCCAATGCTTGTTTTTGTAACAATTATTTGCTCTGCTAACGAACTAATAAAAATGTGTATTTCTTAACATCCTGTGTATGTCAAACATGTATTACTGCTCGAGATCATCCTAGAATATTACATCTGCACATTGAAACCCCCATGCAGTAACACAGCCAGAACCCATCCTACGGTAATACATCCCCATCATGAATTAATCGACTAGTACGGTCCCTATCCCATTCTAAAGTTATCCTTGGATCATCCATGAGTAATGCAGCCTCATTCTGAAGTCATCACACGATGATTCTGTAATAATACAGCCCCATCCTGAAATACTCAAAGGATCATCCTGGAGTAATCCAGCCTAATCCTGAAATCGTCATGGGATCATTCTGGAGTAGTACAAGATCATCACGTTTTCCACTGAAGTAATCAGGAACCCATCCTGGAGTAATCCAGCCTAATCCTGAAATCGTCATGGGATCATTCTGGAGTAGTACAAGCTCATCACATGTTTTCCATTGAAGTAATCAGGAACCCATCCTGGAGTAATCCACCCTAATCCTGTAATCAGCATGGGATCATCCTGCAGTAGTACAAGCTCATCACATCTTTTCCACCGAAGTAATCGGGAACTAATCCTGGAGTAGTTTCTCTGATGACTCGAGGAGTCATCCCATTTAAATATTCTGCCCTATAGGCATACTTCAGGATGGCTTCGGATGACATCCCCAGTTAATTGCAGGAATAGCCTGGCTGAAGTCATCGGATGACTTCAGAATCACTCCAGGATGATCTTCCTTTTTGACTTGGGTAGGCTAGTCTAAAAATAGCCACTCAGTGAGGGCGCACACAAACGTACTTCTTAGCCTACCTCAACACAATTACACCACGCTATTATTGCCGTAGTTTTACACTCAACACCTTTTAAATCACGAGCAACACTTACGCGGAAAGTTATTGTGATGAAAGCTGTAGATTGGTTTAGAGCACTCTTTTCCTCTCACAGTTATCTCCTTTTTTCGACGCAATTCATCAACTTCATACTGTCAAGACAAAGTAAACATTGCGTTGATCACGTTGCCATTTCAAAGGCTGCACGCTACCCTCACCCAGCGTCTATAGTAATAAAGCAAAACTCACAGGCATCATGCGGGCCACGTCGGGGTGCTCCACATAGAAGTTCTTCTCAAATTTTGGCAGCTCGCTTAGTTCCCATTTCTTCTTTCGCAATCGCTCTCCTGGATTGCCAAACTTTTTTGGTGGTGGTGGCGCTCCACGATTTGAACCGAAGCGAGGGCTATGAAAACGAACAAAAAGTAGTGTAATTTTATTGGGGATAGTGCATATGTAGTCCTACTCACTCGGGCTTAACATAACTTGCATAAACGTCACTGCCCTGCAACACGGATTCACTGTCCATTTGTCAACTACAGGGACAAAACATAACCCCACCGACTAGTTTAGTTGGTACTAGGTACGCTACTATGGTAAGATGGCGACAGCCGGGATCTCATACTAAAGAGCTAACATTAGTGGGCCACAATCAAGTCAAGCTGAAACAAGAAAACAATGACAACCGTTTTTTCGCGCGATAACTTCTTTTAGAGTTAAAACCGGCATAGACAGAACTGCCATAATCGCTTAAACATTTTTTTTCCGACACTCGTCTGCCATCTCCTAGGTCGGGATGAACCTCAACCATACACTCAGGCAAATGGGAAGACTAAAACTTGGGACTTTCGAACTAAAGACACTGGAGAACTACCTTTAAAGGGAGGGAGGGAGGGGGCAAAAAAAAAAAACTCGGCCCTGGGCCCTTACCCTCCGCGGTCGCGCCCGCCTCGGTCTCGATCTGCGAAGCTTCCCCTCATGTTGTTGGCGCCGGAATACAAGGTGTAGTTGAGTGACGCTGAGAGGTTATTTGTGGCACTAGCGTCTATCTATTGAACTGTTCCTCCTAACTGACAACGAGCTGCTCTTGTTTTCAAGGCGAATCTTCTCTGCAGAGCCCCTTACACCCCTCTACCTCCTCCGTTCCGAGCGCGCACAAAATGGCCGACTCTTCCTATCTTGCTCCTTCAACAAAACTTCTCTACGCAAAAAGCGTAGGATGCCCCGCCCATTCGAGGCGGTGCCAACTATAGGATCGTCAACAGGATGATCTAGAACCCATCCAGCTGCTGTATTCTCGACGCTTTGCTGGGCTATATTTCAGGGCGTGCACGCGCCTACAAGGAGTAGCGTACGTGGCTTTCTTAAACGTAGTCCAAACAAAAGGGTTATCGTAACGGCTTGGTCTACTGGTTTTCTTACGCTAATAGCGTAAAAAGTACCGACAAGGATGACGGATCTGCAAAATGGCCACCTCGCGGATTACTGAATACTAGGTTGCGCCAAAAACGCAAGACTTAGTAAAATGGTCATTTTTCACTGTTCTTCTTTGCTGTTGCGTGCACAGTTAATTCCGTGTTTTGTTTCGGAGAAAGCAGGCTGCATGATTTTTGCTGCGTCGCTGGATCTTTTCTTTATACAAAATGGCCGATAGAATTCACTTGTAACACAGTCGCCGAGCGATCTCATTGCAGGGTCTATTTGTGCTTCGGAAGAGACAGCGGGTCATCCTTCTTGGCCAACTCTGCCAGGCCTGAACATCCATTGGTTTAGACAGAGAGTTTTCCTAAACAAGCACGTTGCAGACATTTCCTGCCAAGATTGTGCCGAGGGCTATCGCCTTGTTCTAAAGAAAACGCCGAAGATTACAAATGGATGTGCACCAACTTGTAACGTGTCCCGTAACAGAAATTCAGGCACGGTATAAGTACGTGTCAGATGACATCTAATGTGGCAGATAAAAGAGGAACTGCAGGGTACCGGAAACCGCTGATTTTGTAAAAATGCCGATAGAGTGAAGGCTGAGAAATAACGACCTGTTCACACAAGGGTTCTTCAAGGATCACGAACAGTCGTAACAGAGACCCTAAGGACACCAGCAATTCAGAGTGCGCTTTCGAACACCGTAATTAAAAGAGATGGACTTGGCTTACGAAAATATGACATCTAATCAGAGCACTAAGGATTGTTCAAACGTTACAAGACAGCCAAAATGCATGGAAAAAACGTTAATATAGTGTGCACATTTATGGTAAGACTATGCTAGTCAATGGTAATGTGTTATAAAGGAACAAAGGGATGCTAATGTTTTAGGAGTGGGTCAAAGGACGCAAATTTATTGTAAGAACGGGCCCAAGTATTTTACCTGCTACAGAATAATGTTATTGTGTCACACACAAGCACTAATCGTCTCCAGCTTTTCGTACAAGAAGAAGGATAACTGGTGCCAGTAAGACTATCAGAAGTGCCAATGGACGTTAACATATTACAAGAGAATATCAAGTGACTTTAGCTTATTTTGAGAAAGCAGCACGCACAGCAGTTTTGTGTCTAAGAGCACCTGCAAGAGGGGAAAAGTGTGTTGCAGGTTAAAATCATGGTGTTAAAAGGGGTCAAGAAAATAGCATTAAGTCACAGGTGAATATAAAATAGATGACTGTTTCTCATTTGTAAAACGAAGCTAAGAAGGCTCCATTTTAAGATAAATTAGTGTCATGGCGAGGACATGGAAGACAAACAAAGGGGCCAACCAGCATTTTTCAAGGTGTCCAGGGTCTCCCGACAGTTCATAAGAGAAAGCCAATAGCATGTTGCTGTGTTGTAGAAGGGCTACAAATGTTTTGTAATTGGAATCAACAGTGTTATGAAGCTGTGTCATGAAGTCACAACTGTCATAGAAGAAAGCCAAGGGACCATCACAGTGACAAAGAGAATCAAGTTAATCATTTCTGTGGTGCAAAACTGGCAGATTGCTGTAAGTAAAAGTTGATGCAAGATTGTACAAAAAGTCTGCGATGTACCGGTCAAGTGTTTCAAATGGCAGCAGTTTCTTGGGGGGGGGGGGGGGAAACCTGCGTGATGAAGAAAATAGCATGTCCACAATAGGTTGCTGAGCAGAGAGAGACGCATGAATATTATTCTGTGCAGGGCACCATAGAAATAAACTTGAGCAAAAGCAGATCCTTTTAAAGAATAATTTAAAAAAGAAAAGCTTGAAGGTACAAACAAAAACGGACCATACAAATAGAACTCATTTAGGATGTCCAAAGGAATACGTGTAGTTGTCAATTATATTGTTTTCTTCTCATGTTCACCTACACTTGAAGAACTGTGTTTTCCTGTTTAGGGGACATATTTATTTTCTGCAGCCAGCTTTTCTTCCTGACCATGGCAGCATTTTTTATCCTGGCCATCAGGAGACGCAGACTAGCTGAATTGGAGTATAATTTGGCAACTGAACGTAGACGTAGACGAGGTGAAAGGGTCTTCCGAAACCGGATAACAATTTTTAACATGTCTGAGGAGGACATTGTCAAGCGCTATCACCTGAGTAGTAAAATAATCCTAGATCTATTGCAGGAGCTGAAGCCTGATCTGGAACCTGCCACCTCAAGAACACATGCTGTGCCAGCCCATGTGAAATTGCTCTGCTCCTTGCATTTTTTAGCCTCTGGGTCGTACCAGAGCACTGTAGCAGCAGCAGGAGGCATTTCACAGCCAACATTTTGCCGTGTTCTGAAGCAGGTTCTTTGTGCACTGGTAAAAAGAGCAGGGAATGTCATTTATTTCCCCAAAACAAAGATGGAGATGAGCAACTTGAAGGCTGACTTTTACAATTTGGCAGGCTTTCCCAATGTCATCGGTGTGGTGGACTGCACCCACATTGCCATTGCTCCCCCCAGCGAGTCAGAACATATTTTCAGAAACAGTAAAATGTTCCATTCCATTAATGTACAAATCATTTGTGATGCAGACAACATCATCACCAATGCCGTAGTGAAGTACCCTGGATCCACACAAGATGCATTCATATTTCAACAAAGCTTGATCTGTTCAAAGCTAAAAGAAAATGTGTTTGGTGATGGATGGCTCTTGGGTGAGTAGTTACTTGTCCTTGCTTATTTTCTTTTAGGAGTTAGTCTGTGCGTTTGTGTAGTTTTAAAATATTTCACATTCTTACCAGTACTCTTCAAAATTCTAGTCCTTAATATTTCCCTAGGACATTTAGACATCTGGTACCTTCTCCACCTGTTCCCCTCTTCTATGCTCTACCATAGATTGAAATCTGTATATTTATCATTCTTAGAGAAGGCACATTCTCTGCATTATGATAAACAGAGAACCTTGTCCAAGTTTGCTAAGATCCATTTCCTTTTTACGACTCACATTGGCATTAAGGTGAACAAAGTACTGTTCTTTCCCTTCCCAGTGGGAACAGGCCCCCATCCCTTCCTACAGAACGTTGGGAGTGTAGGGAAAAGTGTTTTTCCATGGAAGAAAATATTTCCTGCTGGAGGAAACAGTTTCAACAAGCAAATTTGCACTTACACGGCAGATAGTCACATAAACAAATATACATATAATACTCAAAGGTGAACAAATATACATATGTGTATATACTCAAATTGAATTAACACATTTTACTAGGAGTACCACTGGAAGCATGCCACTGTTACAGGTTTCTAGGCCTAGATCCTAAAATTAATAAGTCTGTGCCCATGCAAGGTCATAGACCTTTTTACGTTAAGAAATGAGCCCCAAATTTTTTTTTACCACATGTTGTGCATGGTGGTTTTATGCTGATTCTCCGTTATTATTATTATTACTACTACTACTATTATTATTTTAAAATATTTGCATGCATCAAAATGTTTTATTAAATTATTCTTTTGAGAAATGGCATTGTATTATAATTTAGCATAATTGTACCTTCATCCGTTTTTTTCAAGTTGCAAATATTTTTGGGGAACATTTTATATTTAACTGCAAACAGTCGCTTATCTTGCCACCATTCTCCTGCATATATCTGCACACTATCAAGGCACATTCCAGAAACATTATAAAAGACCACAAATAGTTATATATTTGAAAACACATGTAAATGTTTTTATATTAGAACTACTGTCTGTAAAGCAAGCTGGGCTTACGGCTTACTGTATTTACTAAGAGTGTTGCAGTAGCCCTAACAGTATAGGTTATATGTTAATAAATCATATATAGAAGTTGGGACATCTTATACATTGGGATACATATGTTGCCTTAGCGACAGATTAAACTGGCAGCCAAAGGACTTGTGCTGCAGTGGTGTGCCTACTTCTCCAGGGTACAAAATAAACATGAAGACTTGTCCTTGGATCCAAACAATATATCCTGAGTATCAAGCAATAGGAATTCCCCCAACTAGTCTCGCTCAAAGCTCCTTGTACTCTTTTTCTGCCAGCATCATCAATCAGCCTGCCCCATCACGACTTCTTTATTATCTTATGTATTTTACTGAATATTTACCTACTGTAGGTTGACAGACCCTGAAACCAGGAAAAAGACCGTAGAGAGTGTGAAATGAAACTTACCGGCTCATGTAAACCACTGCCACGATGAGTTAGGACAATTAACATGAAGAGAAAGCACAATTAAATTACGTTTGTTTTCCAAATCTGAACAGTGAAGGGAAGAGTTTAAAGTGCTGCAAGCCTATCTAATGCATCCTGTCTCTCACTGAAGTATAGTCCTACATTTCGTCTTTTTCTCCTGTAGTTTCTTCCTGATTAGGGTTCAAAATCTAAGGCAAAAGCAATTTCTTTTACATATTTTTATTTTTGGTTTAGTTCTTGACATAGCACACTCAAGACTTTGGGCACAGGTGTGAAAACACTTTACAGCATGGTGCAGTGTTACGGACTACAGATGGAAACAGAGCAGTTTCCTTATCTGCAGAAATTGGCACTACAGCAGTGCATGTTAGAGAAACATTCAGCAAAGAATGAGACATTTACCAACATCCAGATTGAAGTGATGGGTGGAGTTTATGTAAGATCTCTAAGAAAGTGGTGTGTGAAGTTCCCTTTTGAAGGCAGAGATTGACATGGCCTGTGGGAAATGTACGTGATGCTCAGTCCATGTCTTTGGTTCATTTCCAGAGAACTGTTTTCCAAATCTGTGTCCAAAGTGGTTGGGGTGTGACTTCTGAAGATTCTCTTTCCGCAGGTGATCTGATTTTTAGGTGTTGCCTAGGCAGCTCATGCGCTGTCTCTTCGAGACATGGTGTTATCTACTGTATGGGCTAGCAGCACGCCCAGCGCTTTCCATTGGTTGTTTCCTCTGGCTTTCAAGATCCCTTTGCTTTCATTGGTAAATACTCTATATTTGTCTCGCCTTTTGGCGGTTTTGTTCCGCCCTGGAGACTGCCCCTGCTACATGGATCTTTTCACTCTGGGCCATATGGTTAGTTTCAGTGCACTACTTTTTCTTTCTGCTCTCTCCGCTTCGCTCTGCCCGCTTGTTTTTTTGTTTCCTCCTGCTTGTGTCTTTGGCTCTTGTTCAGCTTCTGCGCTCCTCGCTGTTCGCAGCTGCTCATGTCTTCAGTAAGTGCTCGCTTCGGCTCACGTCCTTCCAGTTCACTTCATCTCCCCATGGCCCCCTCCCGCCCGTCATTTGTAGTGTATTTACAATAATTAAACCCAATACCTTGCATGTTTTTATTTTTTCCTACTTGTTAACAGTCCTCTGGGATTGGAAATCCGCGATCTGCAGGTTACACCCCCTGAGTCACCTTTCCATAAAGCAATGCCGTACAGAAGGTCCCTGATCACACCCATACCTAAAAAGGCAGGTAGGGGGTCCCAAATGCCCTATTAAATTGTCTTTGAAAAGGTTGTTTTGTTTTATAAGGAAGCACCATGTTGTCATTTCTCACAGGCGCCCTGATCACACCCGCACTGGTAGAGGCTACTGTACAGTCGAGCACCTTGTTTTGTTGGAGCAGTATACAGGAACCTACTAAGTTGAGCTAATTTAGCTACTTTTGAACAACCAACAAAAGCTCAACAGCTTTCTCTGCCACCGTTATGGAGCGATACAAAGGGGATGATGGACGGAACGTTTGAGCCAATCAAACACTCACCCCCAGTCAACTGATCTGGGTTTAATCCATCATCATTCTTTAGCTCACTCCACCACCCCAGTTCAGACATGGCCATATGCAAATCAGTCTGACCCTGTGCCTCATGGGAACAGTCCAGCCCGAACTGCCAAGCCATGTCTTCCCTGGACCGGAAACAAGCATCCTAGGACCGGTTTCTGGCATTTCAGCCGTCATCAGCCAGGCTTGCTTGAATCCAGTGGCAAAGTGAGCAAGGGACCCACGTCTGGGCATACCCCCGCCAACTTAGGGCGACCAAAGCGATACAAAAGGGGATGATGGACGGAACGTTTGAGCCAATCAAACACTCACCCCCAGTCAACTGATCTGGGTTTAATCCATCATCATTCTTTAGCTCACTCCACCACCCCAGTTCAGACATGGCCATATGCAAATCAGTCTGACCCTGTGCCTCATGGGAACAGTCCAGCCCGAACTGCCAAGCCATGTCTTCCCTGGACCGGAAACAAGCATCCTAGGACCGGTTTCTGGCATTTCAGCCGTCATCAGCCAGGCTTGCTTGAATCCAGTGGCAAAGTGAGCAAGGGACCCACGTCTGGGCATACCCCCGCCAACTTAGGGCGACCAAAGCGATACAAAAGGGGATGATGGACGGAACGCTTGAGCCAATCAAACACTCACCCGCAGTCAACTGATCTGGGTTTAATCCATCATCATTCTTTAGCTCACTCCACCACCCCAGTTCAGACATGGCCATATGCAAATCAGTCTGACCCTGTGCCTCATGGGAACAGTCCAGCCCGAACTGCCAAGCCATGTCTTCCCTGGACCGGAAACAAGCATCCTAGGACCGGTTTCTGGCATTTCAGCCGTCATCAGCCAGGCTTGCTTGAATCCAGTGGCAAAGTGAGCAAGGGACCCACGTCTGGGCATACCCCCGCCAACTTAGGGCGACCAAAGCGATACAAAAGGGGATGATGGACGGAACGTTTGAGCCAATCAAACACTCACCCCCAGTCAACTGATCTGGGTTTAATCCATCATCATTCTTTAGCTCACTCCACCACCCCAGTTCAGACATGGCCATATGCAAATCAGTCTGACCCTGTGCCTCATGGGAACAGTCCAGCCCGAACTGCCAAGCCATGTCTTCCCTGGACCGGAAACAAGCATCCTAGGACCGGTTTCTGGCATTTCAGCCGTCATCAGCCAGGCTTGCTTGAATCCAGTGGCAAAGTGAGCAAGGGACCCACGTCTGGGCATACCCCCGCCAACTTAGGGCGACCAAAGCGATACAAAAGGGGATGATGGACGGAACGCTTGAGCCAATCAAACACTCACCCCCAGTCAACTGATCTGGGTTTAATCCATCATCATTCTTTAGCTCACTCCACCACCCCAGTTCAGACATGGCCATATGCAAATCAGTCTGACCCTGTGCCTCATGGGAACAGTCCAGCCCGAACTGCCAAGCCATGTCTTTCCTGGACCGGAAACAAGCATCCTAGGACCGGTTTCTGGCATTTCAGCCGTCATCAGCCAGGCTTGCTTGAATCCAGTGGCAAAGTGAGCAAGGGACCCACGTCTGGGCATACCCCCGCCAACTTAGGGCGACCAAAGCGATACAAAAGGGGATGATGGACGGAACGTTTGAGCCAATCAAACACTCACCCCCAGTCAACTGATCTGGGTTTAATCCATCATCATTCTTTAGCTCACTCCACCACCCCAGTTCAGACATGGCCATATGCAAATCAGTCTGACCCTGTGCCTCATGGGAACAGTCCAGCCCGAACTGCCAAGCCATGTCGTCCCTGGACCGGAAACAAGCATCCTAGGACCGGTTTCTGGCATTTCAGCCGTCATCAGCCAGGCTTGCTTGAATCCAGTGGCAAAGTGAGCAAGGGACCCACGTCTGGGCATACCCCCGCCAACTTAGGGCGACCAAAGCGATACAAAAGGGGATGATGGACGGAACGTTTGAGCCAATCAAACACTCACCCCCAGTCAACTGATCTGGGTTTAATCCATCATCATTCTTTAGCTCACTCCACCACCCCAGTTCAGACATGGCCATATGCAAATCAGTCTGACCCTGTGCCTCATGGGAACAGTCCAGCCCGAACTGCCAAGCCATGTCTTCCCTGGACCGGAAACAAGCATCCTAGGACCGGTTTCTGGCATTTCAGCCGTCATCAGCCAGGCTTGCTTGAATCCAGTGGCAAAGTGAGCAAGGGACCCACGTCTGGGCATACCCCCGCCAACTTAGGGCGACCAAAGCGATACAAAAGGGGATGATGGACGGAACGTTTGAGCCAATCAAACACTCACCCCCAGTCAACTGATCTGGGTTTAATCCATCATCATTCTTTAGCTCACTCCACCACCCCAGTTCAGACATGGCCATATGCAAATCAGTCTGACCCTGTGCCTCATGGGAACAGTCCAGCCCGAACTGCCAAGCCATGTCTTCCCTGGACCGGAAACAAGCATCCTAGGACCGGTTTCTGGCATTTCAGCCGTCATCAGCCAGGCTTGCTTGAATCCAGTGGCAAAGTGAGCAAGGGACCCACGTCTGGGCATACCCCCGCCAACTTAGGGCGACCAAAGCGATACAAAAGGGGATGATGGACGGAACGCTTGAGCCAATCAAACACTCACCCCCAGTCAACTGATCTGGGTTTAATCCATCATCATTCTTTAGCTCACTCCACCACCCCAGTTCAGACATGGCCATATGCAAATCAGTCTGACCCTGTGCCTCATGGGAACAGTCCAGCCCGAACTGCCAAGCCATGTCTTCCCTGGACCGGAAACAAGCATCCTAGGACCGGTTTCTGGCATTTCAGCCGTCATCAGCCAGGCTTGCTTGAATCCAGTGGCAAAGTGAGCAAGGGACCCACGTCTGGGCATACCCCCGCCAACTTAGGGCGACCAAAGCGATACAAAAGGGGATGATGGACGGAACGTTTGAGCCAATCAAACACTCACCCCCAGTCAACTGATCTGGGTTTAATCCATCATCATTCTTTAGCTCACTCCACCACCCCAGTTCAGACATGGCCATATGCAAATCAGTCTGACCCTGTGCCTCATGGGAACAGTCCAGCCCGAACTGCCAAGCCATGTCTTCCCTGGACCGGAAACAAGCATCCTAGGACCGGTTTCTGGCATTTCAGCCGTCATCAGCCAGGCTTGCTTGAATCCAGTGGCAAAGTGAGCAAGGGACCCACGTCTGGGCATACCCCCGCCAACTTAGGGCGACCAAAGCGATACAAAAGGGGATGATGGACGGAACGTTTGAGCCAATCAAACACTCACCCCCAGTCAACTGATCTGGGTTTAATCCATCATCATTCTTTAGCTCACTCCACCACCCCAGTTCAGACATGGCCATATGCAAATCAGTCTGACCCTGTGCCTCATGGGAACAGTCCAGCCCGAACTGCCAAGCCATGTCTTCCCTGGACCGGAAACAAGCATCCTAGGACCGGTTTCTGGCATTTCAGCCGTCATCAGCCAGGCTTGCTTGAATCCAGTGGCAAAGTGAGCAAGGGACCCACGTCTGGGCATACCCCCGCCAACTTAGGGCGACCAAAGCGATACAAAAGGGGATGATGGACGGAACGCTTGAGCCAATCAAACACTCACCCCCAGTCAACTGATCTGGGTTTAATCCATCATCATTCTTTAGCTCACTCCACCACCCCAGTTCAGACATGGCCATATGCAAATCAGTCTGACCCTGTGCCTCATGGGAACAGTCCAGCCCGAACTGCCAAGCCATGTCTTCCCTGGACCGGAAACAAGCATCCTAGGACCGGTTTCTGGCATTTCAGCCGTCATCAGCCAGGCTTGCTTGAATCCAGTGGCAAAGTGAGCAAGGGACCCACGTCTGGGCATACCCCCGCCAACTTAGGGCGACCAAAGCGATACAAAAGGGGATGATGGACGGAACGTTTGAGCCAATCAAACACTCACCCCCAGTCAACTGATCTGGGTTTAATCCATCATCATTCTTTAGCTCACTCCACCACCCCAGTTCAGGGAAGACATGGCTTGGCAGTTCGGGCTGGACTGTTCCCATGAGGCACAGGGTCAGACTGATTTGCATATGGCCATGTCTGAACTGGGGTGGTGGAGTGAGCTAAAGAATGATGATGGATTAAACCCAGATCAGTTGACTGGGGGTGAGTGTTTGATTGGCTCAAACGTTCCGTCCATCATCCCCTTTTGTATCGTTATGGAGTGCGGAAGAGGGCAGGGTTTGGGGGGCAGTGGACATCTGCCTTGCTCTCGTGCATTTATGAGGAATGTCACCCTGTGATACATGAGCCTGTAGGAAAGGGGGCTTTAGACTTTCACGTGCTAATACAGCTCATATAAGTAGCAGCACCAGGGCAGAGGAGACTCAGAAAGCAGAGGACGGAGAGAAGGAGTCTGGGGCTCTACGCCCCCACTCTTGTGAGCCTCCATACCACTGCTATGAAGCCAGCCCTGGCTATGGCTAGGCTTGTGCATACACTACCAGACAGCAAGCAAGATCGAAAGGTATGTACTGTTCACTAGCTGGCAGAGAAACCGTCTCTGTTTAGTTAGTCAGCAACTACCAGAACACAGTGCCCGTTACCCCCACTCAAGGGAAAAAAGAAACCTCTTTCCTCAGCATGTATCAAAGCAGGCAGAAACTACTACTCTACGGTGTACCCTACCCATCCACCAGGCAAACAGGTCACCACTAGCGCATCTGGCAACCTTCGCAGAGAACGCCACGGAACCGAAAGGCCTGATCTAAAAACCACAGTGACAACTTCCTCCCCATGCGCTATTCAAAGCAAAGCCGCATTAATGTGGGAGACATAATATCTCCATTCTTGCCACTAGGGTGCAGGCACTTTATGAGTCAAGAATTACAATTTCACAAGCAGAACTATAAGTTCCATAATGCTCTAAAAAGCCAATAGCTTCTTGATTTGTCCCACTTTGTGTGTGACACATTCAGACCTCATCCTGTTGGCCAGCAGGCTAGGCTAAGTGCTAACCCCCCCCTCCACACACTCCCTCATCTCCTTAGGTTGTCCTCACCACCATAGGCAGCAGCGTTAGGGCCAGGCAGCCACATGATATAAAAGATATGCATGTAACCTCTGCCCACTCTACTCAATCCTGTAAGAAAGCTCAGGGGTTTAAGGACTGATTTCAAAAGTCCCCTTAAAATAGTGCAGGGTGCTAATGCGTCTGCTACATATATCTTAGGGCAACATACAGGTCATAGTCTTTAAGGCCAGCAAGGCCAACTCAGCTTTTCATCCTTCAAAGGTCAATACAGCTCATGCTTTTGAACTGGTTGATAATAAAAATACCCATCTTTATGGACCTAGAGACGATTGTTGGACTTATGTAAAGACGCTTCAGTTCAGTCCACCCCACTCAATCCAGTCCATCCAAGGCTGCTCCTCACCACTGCTGTAAATAAACAACAAGCATTCAACTCCACATAATTCAACCCAATGTCCCACAATTCCACAACATGCATTTCAGTGCCACACAATTCCACACCACACAACATAATTACAATCCACATATTACCACTCAACACCACATAATTCAACTCCACCTAATTACATGCTACTCAATAACACATAAATCCACTCTTTGCCACAAAACAAAAATCCACATAAATACACTCCATGCCACATAATTCCACTCAACATAATTTCACTCAACACCACACTGTTCCATGCCACATTATTCAACTCCACACAAATCCATTCCACACAACATTCATAATTCAACACAAAACCACATTATTCCACTCCACAACACATTCCACTACACACCACATATATCCAGTTTACAACACATAATTCAACATCATACCACAAACCGCTCAGCCCATAATTAAACACCACTACATAACACCCACCAACACAAATACAAGTCCACATAATTACACTGCATTACACATAATCCCACTCCACATAATTCCAATGCTCAAAAACACATAATTACTATCCACATAATACAACTGCACATAATTCCACTACACAAATCCACTTCACACCACACAGCTCCACGCCACACAATGCCACAACTAACAATTACAATGCAACCCACATGATTCCACTACACACCACATACATCCACTTCAATCCATAATACAAAAGAAATATACATTTACAACGCCAATAGCTTTAACTCTCTTTTCTTTTAACACCCAAATCTGGAGCTTAGCTCCTACCTATTCTTTTTTGTCACAAAAAACGCAAAGCTGTCCACACAATTCCACGCCTCACAATTCAACTCCACACATTTCCAATCCACACCTCATAATTTGACACCAAACCACATAAAATACAACTCAACACAGTTACACTACCCAACACATCACATACATCCAATCCACACAGTTCCACGTTGTGCCACAAAATTCAACAGCACACCACATAATAAACTCCACTACATACCACTCCACAACACACAATAACATTCCACATAATTATACTCCATAACACACAATCCCACTCCACATAATTCCAGTACTTGATACCACATAATTACTATCCACATAATTCCACTACACAAATCCACTCCACACAGTTCCACGCCACAGAATTACACAACTAACTTATCCAATCCAACTCACATAATTCGACTACACACTGCATACCTGCACTCCATAACACATAGGTAAAAGACATTGCCATTTACAATGCCAATAGCTCTAAGTCAAACAAATGTGAGGCCGATTGCATTTCCAATGCTTGTTTGAGATGCAAATTCCGGCATGTTCAGATAGTTCACCTTTACTCTTTTGACCAAAGCCCAACATACATTTATTTTTTCTTGGTTGAGATATAAAGTCTTTCTGTGTACCCTTTAAATTGAGTGCAGTACCAGAACATATTAAAAAAGTAGAGCCCTTTGTTTTACAATTTTGAAATTATTTTAGATTGGGAATATATTATTAGAAAGTTTTTTTGTTGCTTTTTTGTGGATCATTTGTTGTACCATCTCTGTACATTCTTCTTGTTGAATTTAATTATATGGATAGTATTTATGTATTGTTTCATTTTTTAGTTTGCATCCTTTATTTTTGTCTACAGAGTGCTTCCATAGGAAAGGTTTGGCATTTGTCTCATCCCAAACAATGAGTAGGACTGACTTTGAAGAGCTATTTCTACTTCATTGTTACAGACAGACTGAGCTAATTTGATGTGCGCTATGGTGTAGATTACTTTTTCCTGATGGCTGGACTCTACGCTCAAAAGCACAACAATTAGTAATGCTTCCCGTGTCTGTTTTTCAGGTGATAGTGCATATTCTTTAAGTCCTTGGCTTCTGACACCATTCCTGCAGCCCTGCAGTGCTACACAGCAAGCTTTCAACAACATGCACAGCTTGACCTGCTCTGTGATGCAGCGGACCCTTAGGATCTTGAAGTGCCGGCTACGTTGCCTGGATCACAGCGGAGGTGGGGCCTTACAATACAGCCCAGACACTGCTTGCCAAATCATCTTAGCATGCTGCATGTTGCATAACCTAGCACAGCGTTCTGGGATGCAGGTGGATGGCGAAGAAACTCTACCTGCTTCTGTGGATATCCCACCAAGTGAAGCTCCACCTGATGACAGCGAAGAGGGCATCCAGACCAGAGACCAGTTAGTGACAACCATTTTTGCTGGTGAGTTTTTTCAAACTGATTAGCATTTTCGCTCATATTTTGATTTTTCAGAATTGGAACCCCCTTTGGTTTTGAGGCAGCCACATTATCTGAATCGATTTGCTTCTTTTGATTTCTTTTACTACTTCATTATGATATGGCTTAATGCAAATACTCTAAAAATGATTGGATCTAATTAACCCAGCTTTCTGTACTCCCCACACACTTATTCCTGCTATCACCACCCCAAATCCCTCAACCACACTTTAACGCTCCAATATCAACTTTTCCAAGTTACCTGTCCTGCTCCCTCCTACTCTTGTTGCCCAGTGTGAGGAAATGGGGTGTATTATATGGTGTGGGTGTGCAACCTCACAGTGTAGTACAATTACCAACTCCTTTCGGATCCCTTGGTTTGTCAAACGCTCAGCTCAACCCTGGGAAGCTGTGGATCTGAACGGCAAGGCTCACACAAAGGAACAAGTGTAAAGCATTTAAACAGCACCAAAACAATTGAAGGAGAAATCAACGAGAGACTAAAGAAATCCGACCCCAATTTATAAAAATACTTTATTTTTATGTATTTGTAGATGCCTCAATGAAAAAGATCAACTGGAGAGTTCCAAAGATCTAGAATTTGCAAGGTACAGTAAATTGGGATATTTCACTCAAAAGCGAACAAGCATTGGCAAATTTCAACAACTTTGACACGTAGAAAGTTTTTCACCAGAAGTTTAGGATAGCTGTAATGCGGCCAGTTAGTCACTTTAGATGACCAACTTCAGTTGGGAACCAGTCAGGGGGCGAGAAGGTCTTCAGAAACTCTTACCTCAACAAGAGAAGAGGTCTTCAGTCAGTTCCAGACACTTTTAGCATTTGCAGGGCTTTTCTATGGAAGTAGTCGACATGCAAGGGATGAAAGATGCTGAAGATGCTCAAAGGATGCTATGGATACGATGTGGTCGATGGGGTCTTGCTGCGATTACTCCTTGGTCCACGAAGGGAGTAAGGCGGTCCTGGTCACAGGTCAACGTCCCTCGAAGTCCTCTTGTTGCTGGCTGAAGCCCAGTCGCCACTGGATTACCAGTCGCCACTGGATTACTGGTCGCCCAGTGTCACAGTCACAGGCCAATCCTTCCTGGATCAATAACTCGTCCTCTGGGGGTCCCAACTGCACTTCTACACTCCTGGGCCTGGATACACTGCACCTGTGGCAATGCTTCTGGAACTGCGTGACCGAGACTCGACCTAGGCCATCTCTTGGTTCCCCCGGACAGAGGGACCCCGGTGGAAGCCTGAAGCACCCTCAGACTCACCTGGACTAGTGACACCAGTCCCTTGCAAACTGCAGGTAAACCAACGCTCCAGATCCAAAGAATCACTGGCCATCGGGCTCTCCGATGGGTCACCCAAATCCAGATGGTCTATGCATTGTGATAACGGTAGTCCTGCCTTCCACAAAGTTACAGGCAGCTACCGCGTTCGCCGGGTCCACCAAGCGTCGAATTTACTTTGTGACCCGCTTATCGCTGCCAAGGCTTGTTGGTCGCACTTCCGGCAACCGACCCCTGCATTCCACGCTGCACCTAGAGGGAACTTCATCCGACGTTCATCCAACATCAGCAGCTGCCCTGTTGTTGTGTTTTTGCATCTTTTTTGCTGCAGCACGTTTTAGCGGTAAAAGCAGCTCTCCCGCAGATCCGGTTCAGCACCAGGGACAGCCAGGACAACTTTGCATCCGGGCTTCACGGGCCAGGTAAAATTGAAATGACTGTCGTACCATGGTCCTGGGACCCGCATCACCTTTACCCTGTGAGGGTACACCGCAACTCGACCTTCAAGTGACCTATTGTCACCAGTGGTTTTTCCCTTTGACCACAATGTTAAATTTTCCCTGTATTATTTTGCACTGATTTCAAATTTCTTCAAAAATTTATAACTCTGAGTTATATGTATGCTATTCTGTTTATTTTGGTGTCTAAATTAAGACAAAAATAAACTCTGTTTTTATAAATTGGTGTCAGATTTCTCTTGCGTCATGTCAATTACTTATCAACCATGTTGCTACTCTGAAATGCTTAACAAATGTTCCTCTAGTAAAGCCTGACTGCTCTTTACCACACTACCTGGACTGAGCTAAGGATTTATTCGTGTGAATCCAAGGACCATCTTTGGGGTATCGTGATAGTATTACATGTTGAGATCTAACCCCCCTACACCATATAATACGCCACTTTCGTACATTGGTGTTATAGCGAGCAGTGGGGATCATTAACCTGGGTTTCGCAATACCACTTGGTCAGAAGTGATTTTGCACAAGAAATCCACTTAATTGACTTAAGCATCAAAAAAGTTTTTTAATTGGATTGTTAGGGCCCTGTGTAGACCCCCATTCCAGTAGTACATTTTAAAAGGCTTAGATGAAGTTGGGAAAAGGTTTACAAGTTAAAAAAAAAAAAAAAGGTCCCAACTTCCACGTAAAAGTTAGTCACAATGGAGGCTGGTAAGGTTCTCGACCTATCAGTCATTGAAGCCCTAGGATCAGTGATCTGAAGGTTTTATGCAAAGCAAAGGGCATTAGCTGTAGATAGACTGCTACAAAGGAGAGACTTGAGAAGCTCCTCGGCTCCTATGGGAAAGATAGAGAAGGAGGGCCATTCGTCAGAAGACCCTGAAGAGGGTGAGAATGATGCCCTAGCCCAAAGTGTTCATACTTGCGAAGACGTCAACTCTCCACCCTTCCCCAGACCCCCTTCACCAGTGGGAAGTGATAGTAGTAACGCTAGTAGACCCCCCCCAATGATAAGGTGGTAGGAACCTTCGAGGAAGAGCATGACCTAAGATAAAAGGAGATCTCTAAAGTCCCCCAAAGTTCTTTGCAGGAGGGTGAGCCTAAGACGTCTCTCAGAACAAAGCCAAAGGGTATCGGGGTAAAAACTGGAATCCAGCTACAGCGTCTGGGTTGTCATGGCTGTCATCAGGCAAGTCATAAGAAAGGAGCTGCAGCATGCTCCAAAAAGTACCCTTGTGGTGGATAATCCAAAGGGTTGGCTTGCATAGGAGTTGTAATGTAAGAGTACTCTGGAGAGGCCAGAGGATACACTGAGGATACTTTGGTTTCCATGGGTGGGGTGGATATTGAAGCCCTAGCTGTCCTGCCTCCAAGCCTGGAGAAGTATAGACTAAGACCGAAGATCAATGGGACTGAGGTAGAGGCTCTGAGGGATACAGGTGCCAGTGTTGCCATGGTGGCACTGATTTCCCCAGACCAAATGATTCCTGGTGTTAGTCACCAGGGGACCAGTGCTGACAATGAGCCTAAGCTCCATTCATTGGCCTTGGTAAGCTTAAAATGGGAAGGGGTTACTGGCTCAAGGAAGGTGGTTGTGTCCCCTACCATCCCAGTGGAGTGTCTGTTGCGAAATTATCTGGAAACGTCTGCATGGGCATAAGTGGAAAGGAAGGCTCACCCAGAAATGCTGTGTCTCCCTGAGTTGGTGTGTGTTGCCACAAGAGCACAAGCAGCACGTCCGAGAAGCTTGGATTCTGGAATAATGGACCAAGCTCCCAAGGACAAGAAAAAGGGCAAGCAATCTTCTAAGGCAACTTTTAAGAGGTCACATGACCAGGGGGAGAGTTCTCATGAGGGTGATTCCCTGGTACCTGAGGAGGGAACTACAGCTGATGGAAACTGGCCTGACCTGGCAGAACTCTAGTGCAGGGGGACCCTCCAGAGAGGATCTAGTGCAGGGGGACCCTCCAGAGAGGACCTGTGCCAAGGGCAAAATGAGTGCCCTGCTCTTGAAGGCCTTAGGCAGCAAGCTGTAAGGCACGAGGAGGGTGATGTCAGTGGTACCCACAGGGTCTACTGGGAAGATGGGCTTCTGTACACTGACGCCAGGGACCCCAAACCAGGGGCAACTAAGAGAGTGGTGGTCCCCCAAAAGTACAGAGAGTTCATTCTGACCTTTACCCATGACATCCTTTAGCTGGACATCTGGGACAGTCCAAAACCTGGGACAGGTTGGCTGCCCACTTTTATTGGCCCCAGATGTCTGAAAAAGTGAAGGAGTTTTGTATTTCCTGTGTGAAATGTCAAGCAAGTGGCAAGGCGGGCTCGCCACCAAAAGCTCCCAGTTCCACTTCCAGTGGTTGTGGCTTCCTTTGAGAGGCTAGGGATTAACATTGTTGGTCCCCTTGACCCTCAAACTGCATCCGGGAACAGGTTTGTTCTGGTGGTAGTAGACCATACCCCTAGGTACCCAGAGGCAACTCCCCTCAGGTCTGTCACTGTCCCTGCAGTGCCAAAGGCCCTCATTGGCATCTTCACCAGGGTTGGGTTTCCTAATGAGGTAGTCTCTGATAGAGGAGCTAATTTCATGTCTGCATATCTTAAGGCTATGTAGAATGAATGTGCAGTGAGCTACAAGTTTACCACCATCAGACAAATAGTTTGGTTGAAATGTTCAACAAAACCATGAAAGTCATGATAATGGGTCACCCTGAAATACTCTGAAGGAGATGGGATGTCCTGTTACCTTTTCTGCTGCTTGACTACAGAGAGGTACCACAAAACAGGGTTGGATTCAGGCCTTTTCAACTTTTGTTTGGCCATCCTGTAAGGGGTGGTGTGAGTCTAGTGATGAAAGGATGAGAAACCTCTCAAAGAGCCCAAGCAAGACATACTGGATTATGTACTGTGCCTGCGTTCACCTATGGCTGAGTATTTGAAGAAGGCAAATAAGCAATTACAGGCCAGCCAGAAGCTTATAAAGCACTTGTATGACCAGAATTCAGCACAGGTTGATTACCAACCAGGTCAGCTAGTGTGGATGTTGGAGCCTGTGGCTCCCAGGGCCTTCCTGGACAAGTAGACTGGGCCCTATCCAATCTTGGAAAAGAAAGGGGAAGTCACCTACTTGGTAAACTTAGGCACCCCTAGGAGTCCTCACAGAGTCAACCGCCTAAAACCCCACCAGGACAGCTGACATGACTCTGATGGTCACTGATGGAGATCAGGTGGAGGAAAATGAACCCCCTCCCTAACTTGCTGTCAGATAACACATGATGGGCCAGCTGAGGGTGCTGTTTTGTCTGGCACTCTCACTGCACAACAGCAATCTGACTGCAGGCAAACCCTTGCTGAGGTCTTCTCTTTGACCCCTGGTCAGACAACATGGTGTACCCATGATGTGGATGCTGGTGACAGCCTTCCTGTCAAAAACAAAATATACAGATTGTCAGACCAAGTCAAAGCTTGCATTAAGACTGGAGTCAGGTAGATGCTAGAGGTAGGGGTGATTGAGCCCTCTGACGGTCCCTGGGCCAGCCCAGTGGTACTGGTCCCCAGGCCTCGTTCCAAAGGTGGGAATTCTGAAATGAGGTTCTATGTGGATTACAGGAGTTTAAATGCAGTCACTAAAACTGATGAACACCCCATTCCAAGAGCAGATGAATTGATTGATAAGCTGGATGCAGCCAGCTTCTTAAGTACCTTTTATTTAACATCATTGTACTGGCAGATTGCACTCACCCTGGGAGCAAAAGAGAGGTTGGCATTTTCGACCCCAGATGGACACTTTCAATTCAGAGTTATGCCTTGTGGACTAAAAAGTGAATCTGCCACCTTCCAAAGGTTGGCGAATAGAGTTCTCTTAGGCCTGGAAAGCTTTAGCTCAGCATAGCTAGATGATATAGCTGTCTTTAGTTCCACCTGGGAGGATTCCCTAGTCCACCTGTAGGAGGTTTTACAGGCCCTACATCAGGCAGGCCTAACTATCAAGGCCAGTAAGTGCCAGATAGGGCAGAGTTCTGCTGTGTACTTGGGCCACCTTGTACGTGGAGGCCAAGTCCAACCCCTCCAACGCAAGATCCAGACTCTTCTGGAGTGGGAGGCTCCTAAACGCCTTCCTTGGCTTGATTGGGTTTGTGAAGGGTTATGGGACCATTGTGGCCCCACACTCTGAATTTACCTCCAAAACGCACACTAAGAAGGACATCTTGACCACAGGATGCCAAAATGTAGTAAAGTGCCCTTTTTGAATGCCCTTAGGAGTGGCAGAATAGAGAGTTCTCCGTAGAAAAGGTGACCCACACCCCTGGATGTGGCCACATTAAGGGCGGATTAGCTAAAGGGACTAGCAGACCATTGGCTACTTGCTCCCACACCCCTAACTCCCCTAAATCGATTATATAAGGGACACCCCTGACACCAGAACCTCAGTCCTGAACAACCAGCATCAAAGAGGACATAAGAGAACTGTGTCTGCAACAGCAGGACTTGCACAAAGCAAAAGAGAGATACCCTGCACCTGTGGCAACGCTCCTAGAACTGCGTGACCGAGACTCGTCATAGGCTATCTCTCGGTTTCCTCAGACAGAGGGACCCCTGTGGAAGCCTGAAGCACTCTGACTCCCCTGGACTAGTTGCACTAGCCCCCTGCAAACTGCAGGTACAACAACGCTCCAGTTCCGAAGAATCTCTGGCCATTGGGCACTCTGAGGGGTCACCCAAATCCAGATTGTCTAGTGCATTGTGGGGACTGTAGTCCTGCCTTCCACGAAGTTACAGGCATCTACCGCGTTCCCCGGGACCACCAGACGTTGAAGTTACTTTCTGCTCCACTTAACGCTGCCAATGCTTGTTGATCGCCAGTCCAACAACCGACCCCTGCATTCGACGCTGCACCTAAAGGGAACGCCATCCGACATTCATCTGATATCAAAAGTGGCCCTGTTGTGTTTTTGCATCTTTTCCCCTGCAGCACATTCTCTGGGCCCGACAATTGACA
The DNA here is from genome assembly GCA_963921515.1 of Calotriton arnoldi. NCBI lineage: Eukaryota > Metazoa > Chordata > Amphibia > Caudata > Salamandridae > Calotriton > Calotriton arnoldi. The sequence goes on from CAWUFW010012770.1 coordinate 239,891, forward strand.
ACTAAGGGGGAACCCTGCCGCGCTTCCCCCTGCTGTGGTGGGCCCGCCCTCACTCCCTGTACTTATGTCAGAGGAGAGCGGGCGGTGATCATGAAGAAGACACTCTGCCTGCATGGAGCGGGCAGGGGAGAAGCACACTGCCGGCTCTTGCGCCAGCAGAGGAGATTGCTGGTCTGCCGGGTGGGGGGGGGGGGCAGCCGGACAAACATAAGGAGCTGAGGAACAGAGCGCTGAAACTTTTCAGACACTTATCCCCCAGTCACAGATCTGGATTGAATCCTTCATCATTCTTTAGCTCACTACGCCACCTCAGTTCAGACCCTGCCATATGCAAATCAGTCTTGACCCTGTGCCTCATCGGAACAGTCCAGCCCGACCTGCTAAGCCAGGTCTTCCCTGAACCGGAAACAAGCATCCTGGGACCGGTTTCGGGGTAACACCCCTCATCAGCCAGGTTAGCTTGAATCCAGTGGCAAAGTGAGCAAGGGACCTACGTCTGGGCATACCCTGCCAACTTAGCGCAAACAAAGCAAACACAAGGAGATGATGGACGGAGCGCTGAAACTTATCAGACACTCTCCCCCAGTGGCAAATCTGGGTTGAATCCATCATCGGGGGGGGGGGCAGCCAGGGGCAGGGTCTCCGAGCTATCCCCAACAAAGGAGGCCATGCGGGGTGCCCAGGTGGACCCGGGCATATCTAACAAAACAAGAAAAGCAAAAGAAGCCACGCGGCAATGAAGGAATGGGCCAGAGCCACTCATCTAATATTCACGTTCCCTCAAAGGAGCATCCCATCATGCCCTATGGGGCTTAGTTTAGCCCAAACCTTTTACTGGATGTGGCAGCCCCATGATGGCATGGGCACCACCAACAATCAAAAGAGAATGGGGGGGGGGGGGCTGCAGAATTTCAGCAGCCATCCCCCAAAGAAAATTGTAAAAAAGGTATTGACCGAAAGTTTGCAAGGTCCGAGAAAATATGGCCCCTTTGGCTTTTTCAGCTAAAATCAAAGTACTCCTAAGGCTGGAACTTGTATTTTGCATCCTGGGAATGCAGCATCCTCTATTTTGGTTTGTTTTATTGCTCGTGTGTGGCCTAAGTTAGTCAAAGAAAGACATTGACACACTAATCTGATTATTACAATGCTTTATTTGCTATAATGTGATTATTACAATGCTTTATTTGCTATTATTGCTGACCTATTGTGGACCTGTTAATTGTGCAGGTCTCACAAATAATGACCTGTTTCGTTACAAAGCTGTTCTTGCTACTTTCAATATAACTGGCAATTGCTGTGGAAAACTCTTACGTCTAGCAGTCAGGAGATATTTTGTGGTGCACAACCTAACAGTTATTCTCTCATCAGATTGAATCTGAACTGAATCACAATGTCCATTGAAAGATCCCAAAGACCTGTGTGCCAGAATTGGCTGGTGCTACTAGTTTCAACTTGCACATCCTTTTTTTGAATTTCAGGCATATTCGTAGAATGAAGGGGGCTTTAGGAAAGGAGTAGGCAAATATTCCTGACCAAGGAATCAAAAGAGCTACCTCTGAGCCCCTGGTATCTGCTTGTGAAGAGTTTGCGTTTTACATTATTGGCACTTTAGTTTCTAAATATCAAGTGACCAAGCAGAATCTGTGTCAGTTTTGATAGCTTGCAGAACTTCATCAACATATTTGTCAAAAAGCTACTGGCCATCAGAGAGTTTATCATACACTTTAGGCTGGACCTCCAAACAAATGGACGTGCTTTTAATCCAGCCGCAAAGGTATAAATCTCACCACCACATTGCCATCTACATGAAACCGATGTTGGAGGCACCCATTGAAGCACCGGTCAAAGAAGATGAGACAAGTTCTCCCTTAAGGAAGAACGGTTCTGCCTTGATCTTTGCAATCGGAAGGCAACTTATTCAGCAAGGAACGTAGTTGTGCCACAACTGCTTGTCATAGTGTGCTAGAATAGCGTTGGTGTTGAAAATGTTCTTCTTTATAGATGTAGAAGCTCCTACTCTATTTTCATAATAACAAGGAGACAGCCTTCCTTGTCTGGAGGTAATAAGCAGAGTGAATTGTGAGATCGCTTCTGTGCTACAATGCAATTAACCTTCTTCTCAAGCTTGCCAACTGAGGTCATCCCTGTGGCTGGGTTCTTTGTTTAGGCCAGGACTTCCTGCCACAAATAATCAAGAAGGAAAGCTTTGATAGACTTGACTCGTCTTTAAAGTCAAATAAGAATAAGGTTTTTTCAACCCTAGACGGTGGTAGGTTGAATTTTTGAGAAGCTGTATCAATAAGGCTATGAAATTGGGGACTGTTTGGAGGCATATCTGTTGACTACAGCTCTGAGATTGGATCGTTATCCATCACTTAGTCCTCACACTTAGAGGGCTCTTTCAGTCTTATGCACACTGTCCTGACCATCAACTTCACCATGCTCCTGAATTGAAACATCCGGGTCAGTAGCGTGAGCGCTGGTTGTGTTTTCTGTCCTCAGGAGTGAGACGTATATGTTTTGTTGGAGGCTCTGCCGATGGCAATTCCATCGGGACATGCTGCAGTACACTATCTGTCGGGAAGCAAAGGTGGTGGCAGCAACGAAGTCTGTAGCGGTCCTGAATTGCTTGTCAGAGACCTAGTAGGTTGTGAAACCAGAAGAGACAGCAAGGGGCTGATATAGTAACCTAGTGGAGTTTAGCACTGCAGAAATAACAAGCTAAAGGAATTCCAAGAAGTCCAATGGCATTTGGACCAATAGAGGTGGCAAAAAACCAGGTTGATTGCTGTAATGCAGCAGTCGTTCATAAAGGTGATTGTCATCTGAGTACCTGGGTATTAACTGTTTGTCTAGGTCATGAGGATTGCCTCCTGATCATCATGGTCATCTTCATACTGTGATCCCTCATATTTCTGGATAAAATGCCTTATGGCCACTATCCACCTCACTGACATGTTGGCTTTCTGGGCAGGATTCAAAGATCTATGGGAGCAATACTGCTGTGATCTGTCTGGGCAAAATCACTTTAATGAGAACCATGCTGGGAACCGAAAGGAGTATGAGGAATCAACTGAAATCCAATTGTCAATGAAGCAGCTGTCAAATGTGGAGTCATTATTGTTATTGTTGTCGACAGTGGTGATGGTGCTGCCATTGAGTACATGGTCATCTATGAAGTGATCCATGATCACTTTATCGTACCATATCATAGATTTTGTCACAGACCATGATCAATTGATAAAGTTGTCCTTAGTATGACTGTCAACAAAGAGTCGATTTGTCAGTGTTCATGTCAACAATGGTCCCACCGATGAAGGCACCTTCGACATGGACATGGTTTACTTAGCACCCAGCATAGATTGCTTATCGTTGATGGACGAAGACTTGCTTGGCTCTATTGACTAGAGTTTCATCTACTGTATTATTATTGACAGTCGAAGTGGCGTCTTTGGAAGTCTGAGGAGATGATGGCGAAGTGACTGAGCTCTTGGATATGACCTTTTTTTGAGGGCTCGCTATTCACACTAGGGGTTTGTGTGTTAGAGGCAGGCACAGAGGTAATTACAGTAGAGGTTAGAAGAGTCTCAGATGGGGCTGTGACCATATACAATTTGCCCTCATTGAGCTTGGCAGGATATGTGCTTTTAGATAAATGTGCCCCATGTGACATCTCCTTAAGAAAACTCAGTGCCCTATCATTAATGGTCTAATTTGTGGAAGTTTGGCAGATTTTGAATTTCTCCACCTGATGTTCTGATCGATAAAGGCTTTTTATGTGTCCTCGTGATAGTTACCTGGTATACCAGGATTGGATCTCCAAACTTTGAAAAGTGCCATAGTTTTTGAAGTGGTGTCAGCCATTTGGAAGGATCAAAGGGCTCAGCCACCATTACAAAAAGGCCAAGGAAACTGATTACCTTCTGTAAATAATGGTGGGAGAATTCCCTACAAAAAGACAAACCCCAAAATTGAAGGAAAATATAGTTCTGATGTGAAGAGCATAGCTCTGGTAATTCTCTTGCCAGCTTGACTGCAGTAGAAAATCTGTGCAGTGTAGCCTCTGTGGGGGTTTGGAAAGCTGTGTCCCTCTACCTCATTGGACAGAGTTCGGGTCATATAATGATGGGGGAGAGACTGCATATAGGCTATGGCTGTTTTCATTGTTATTTGAGTCCATGAGAATGCTGCTGAATTAACATAAATTACCGAAGAATTCCTTCCTGCCGTACAACGGAAAATATTCAAGCTATGAAAGATCCTGTATCCAAGGCACCAACATGTTTAATAAATGGACAGCTATATTTTAGAGTATTGAAAGGAATGCACTTTCTGGAAAAGTGAGGGAGCAAGGTGTGGTTTTAGGGATAAGCATGACAGAAACACACTTCAACAGGTCAGAGAGCAGTTTCTGGTGCTTGCCACATGGTAGCTGTTTTGTTAATGTTTGAAAGGTGTACAATGAGCCACCATATGAGGATAATCAAAAGATGAAGCAAAGGCACAGAGCACTTGGGAGACCCAATATCCGGTATCAGCCAGGACACAGTTGATGTCGGATTCTCTGTTTGGGATTCCTGCCGTTGTAAACAATTTGCTGTTATTGATATTCCATAGTTAGCTGCAATTGTTGCTTTCTGGGCAGTTTTATTTTCACAAAGAGAGGAGATTTTTATTTTAGCTCTTGACACACCATAGAGTATTCACAACATGATGGTAATTTGTGCAGAGAATAGTATGATTAACATAAATTATGATTGTGTTCTTATTACATTTTGTTTGGTGTGCTGGTGTTGTGTGGTCTTTTTTGTACACTTCCTTTGTGAGTTGCTCACTTTGTTACTTTTGCTTCCCCTGTCTTACCGTTTGTGCTGCAGATGCTTGAGCGATGAAAGACACCACACTGCTACATCTCCCAGAAGACTAACAGTACATTGAGTGCTCTCACAGGAAGCAAGAAAATCTAGTGAGGACACTGAAGACCTCATGTATACAAAGAATTGGTCTGGGGCGAGCATAATTTCATGACTTTTGGTGGACTTCTGGAGACCGAAAGTTATTTGGGCAGCATTCTAATGTTTCATGGAATGTAACTCGCCACCAGTCTTTGAGGAAATTCTCCTGGCTGAGTGTGGCTTCTATGCAGCAAAAACAGTGCACAATTGAATAGATGCCTCTAACACAATATATGGTGTTTAGATGTTGTTTATTGTGTTTCTCTAGATCATGTACCATGAAAGCTACATTGATTTTGTCCTTTGCAAGAGTTACCCTCCATTGCTATCAGTTTTTGGGAACTGGTATCTGTGTCTTCAGGCTTGTCTTAACACAAAGGTTGGAGGAACTGGGCTTAAGAAGTAGTGGTCCTCTGTTACTATTATGGAGACATAAGAGAAGAACTTTGTTGTGCCACCCTGAGGCAGGGGCGCACAAAAGCCTTACTTCTGTTACTCACTTTCCATGTTTAACTAGAATGAGTTAACAAACAGATTCCTCTGTATACTTATTATTTAGCGGCCATTTTAGCTTGGTGGTAAGCATCAAAGGGTTTATTCAGCTTGAGCTCCTTTAGACTGTCTGATGATTTTGCTGTTTCTAAACTGTAAAGTACTGCAAAACTGCATATTTGATTTTTTTCTCCAAAGCGTTCAGTATCTTTTTTACCTTGACAACTAGGCTTTCAATTGGACAGAAAAATAAAATACAATGAGAATTAGCAATAAAAATAATGAAATTGTGCTCCCTCCTTCTTTGCCCCCATACAAATTGTGGGTGTGGCTGAGAAAATGTTACCTCTAACACAAGTTGTAGGCATTGGTATCCTTTGTGAATTAATTTGCTGTTTTGAATATTATCTGCTATCAGATTGATCATACTGGACAGCAACAGTATAGATGCTTTCCACTTCTCCTTTCTGTCCGACTTACCCCATATTCGTGGAATATCGTCTTGGCCGTTAAGAGCAGTTCTATACAAAGTCTGTAAAAAAAATGTGAAACCCGGCTAAAAGTGCAACCCAGCCCCTGCCCTGCAACATGCATGCTGTCTGTTGGAACCCCACTTCTCACAATTCATCTCACAGAACTATCATCTGTACTGTGCTCATATTTTGTCATATGCCAGCTATTTTTCTGATTTTAATCCCTTTTGCACAGAGGTTCCCAGGTATGTGGATGTTGCAGATCCTACTTTTCAGGGGTTACTACGCACATTAATGCCTTCCGGCAACTTGAGTTCCCTCACATTATTTGCAATTCATTTTCATCCACAAGAAAAAGTTTGTAGGACATCTGCCTTTTCTGTGTGTTCACCCCGTATTTTTTGCCTTTTGCTGGACACTATAGTTTTGCTTGCTTTAGGACTCTGCACTTTACCCGTCCTAACCAGGGGTAAAGTGATTATGATCTGTCTTTCAGCACAATAAAATAGTTCTCCTTCTAATTGGCATATTTAATCTGCCTATAAATCCCTAGTATATGGTGTAAAATGTGTCCAGGCTTGTAAGTTAAATGTCACTAGTGGACTGCAGCGCCTGTTGTGCAACCACTACAGTGACAGTATAAAACATGGCTTCCGGCCTACCATTGTAACCTGCCTGTAGCAGTGTAAAAACTGCAATTCAACCAGTCAAGTAAACCCTTTTGACAGGTCAAAACCTTCCTTTTAAATATTAAGTCACCCTTATGTAGGCTTTGTGGTCCCCAAGGCAAGGTGCATGGTATTTAAAAAGCAGGACATGTAGAAATTTAATGTTAACATGCCCTTACAATGACTAGCACCCAAAAGGTATTTTTCACTGTGGCAGGCCTAGCTGTCCTATGTAGACAACCAGAGTACACATTGAAATCCTAATACTGTATCTCGGGAATGGGACTTGCTAGAAAAGTAATTAAACAACTATTTGTCATAGTTCTTAAAAATCAAATTCAATAGTGAAGTTTGATTTTTATTAAATATTAAGGAAATTAACTATTAGAAAGTTACCTCTTCAGTGCCTTGAAGTTCCTGCAGGCTAATTTGCATTTGCTGTCAAACCTCTTCCTTCCAGGGATTAGCATTTGAATAAGTATGTAAACAGTGTGAAATGCCTCCCAGAAGCAAACAATAGGCTGGCCTGAATGCACATAATGACTCCTCTGAACCTAGCAGAATATGCAGGGTGGGGGCTGCAAGCATCCCTTTTGACATTAGAATGTCAAATTCTGCTTGAGTTGTAAAATCTTGCTTAACAGGTCTGCTGGGTTTACATAGAACACTTTGGGATGCTCTTGAAAGGTAGAGAACAGGACGGCAAGATAATTCTTGTGTATCCACTGTCTGGTTGATGATTTTCCTACCATACTTCTGTCTCTGGGTTTTACACATACCACTGGTGGTGCACTTGAAAGGGAGGGAAACAGGTTGTCAAAACAATTCTTGTGAATCCACTGTCTGGTTGCTGGAACAAATCTACTTTGTTCTATCAGACGTCTGCCTCTGGATTTATTGTGGGTACAGCTGCTGCCTCAAACTTGATTTAAGTGTTAAATGTGAGAAGACAATAGGATTTCCATAGTACACTCTCCCCCCAACCAAAGCTGAGTGTGGTGAAGACTTGCCATCTTGAAAATGCCCAAAGTGTGTATGGATGGCCCAGGAACTTTTATCCCATGGTTAGGGTGTGCCCAGTAGTAACTCCCACCATCCCAGGCATAAATGTGGCACCCCCAGGCTCCCACTTCAGAACACTCCTGGACCTGAGGAAGATCAGAAGAGGACTGGACCTGCAAGTCGGGGGTCCTCTTCCCTGGATTTAGGCTAGATTCTTATTATACATGGAGCAAAACTTTAATCTATTAAATCAAACAGAAGAGTCTTTTGTAGAGCAAACATGCTGAACTCACATATTTGAAAGTGCTCTCATATAATAATGAATAAAAAGGAGACTCTGAAATATATTTGCCTAGGATAACTCAATTTGAGACCAGTTTATGGGTCAGGTGCATTATTACAGTTAAGTGAAGTAGATTATTCAAGTCTCTAGACGTGGAGGTCTGGTAACATTCTTGTGATTTTTCGAGGCCTGCCAGTGTAGGTCAAGGGGGTGATTATCCCCAGGAGCAGATAGTGGAGCATGCCCTAGTATCCCTTAGTTGGGAAGTGGACAAAGAAGGTAATCTGGCGATACCCGAGGGTAGTAGCTGTCACTTCCAAGAGGTCACAGTAAATTGGGTCCCTGTCACTGCTCTGTGGGATACCTGTGCTAGTCAGATCACAGTGGTAGCAAGGCTGGTTCCCCCAGAACATTATCTCCCAGGACAGGTATGTAGGGTGACCCGGCCCATGTGCAGGACTTATTCTGCTCTGTGGCCATGGTATCCTTAGAATGATTGATTATAAGAGAAATGTCAATGTTTCGCGGGTTACTCCTTATCAGTATGTACTCCCAGACTCCATGTCACATTCCATGTCATGTTATCTACATGGTCACACATATGGGGAGGGATGCAATTACTAGTATTTTTAAGAAGCACTGCTGCAATTTAAACGTTCATAATTGTGGCAGAAGACTTATTTAAAGGATGCATTACTTGTCAAAGAAATAATCAGGGTAAGCAGACATTTGTGGTGAATAACGTAGCAGAATTCGAAGGCCCATTTAATAGACTTCGAGCAGACGTCATTGAAATGCTTGTTTGTTATGGGCTTAAATATGTTCTCGGGATTGTATGCTTGTTTTCTGAATGGGTTGAAGTTTATCTAACTAGGAGAAGTGACAGCATGACTTTGGCTTGCCAATTTCTGTTGAGACTTCTACTGAAGGTACAAATAAGCATATTAAAATACAGTCAATTAAGGAAAGACTGACTCAATAAGTGAGTTCCAGAGTGGAATTTAGGCAAACCATGCAGGTGTATTATAAAAATTCAAAAGGTACAATACAGAAATAATAAAGTGCAGATGCAGTAAGTCTCATTTAAATGCATAAAGTCATTGCCATGAAGGCTCTCAATAATAGAACAATGGATAATAATAGGCAAATTAATAATAGGATAAGTCTTAAATGTGCAGCAAAATCAGTAAGAAATCGGGCAGCATCCCTAGTAGAAACCCAAAAGGATCTGGCTCACCCCCACATTTGAGGGTTTATAAAGCAAATTTCCACATAGAAGAGTATGAAAACTGCAAAATCACTGGTGTGAGCAAAGAAATATAGATTTTTAACAAAGTGGAATACATATTATAAAGCCTTCATACAGCCGTACCACCTAATCACTAACCCACTATATGTGTATTTATTCAGCCCCTCAGATCTGTGTGATTTGGAGGTGTCAGAACAAACTACATACATAAACAACAATTCTGTCCTATGATATTCTTGACATCACAATATTTTTGACACAATATATATTTTCAACAATATTTTGCAATGATATTAAAGTCAAGCACCAAATGTGTTTACTTTCCCAGTCAGGAGGAACAAATGTTTCCACATCAGATGTGTGTTGTGTTTAATATTTATTAAGAAACTTCAGAATAGAGCTTTTTGTGATTGCAGGAGAAAGAAACATCTTTTGTGCAAGCTCTGCGAAACCTGGAACCAAGAAAAGCAAAAGTCGAAGTGAGGCTCGTGACTGTACTGTCTCCATAATCACAGACACTAATGATGCTTGGGGAACTTATAATGTTAATTTTACAAGGAGAGAAATAGAGGATCACTCACTGTTCTCATTAATGCATGGAGTTTGGTGAGGGATTGCTATGGGAGGACTGCTGTCTTCTTTTCTTAAATCTAGGTGACCAACCAGTATAAATATATTGAATGAGGTGGTCTTACCCATGTAATATAGCATGATTCATTATTGGTCACCTCATCCCACCCTGGTAAGGTGGTACTACCAGGGCAGACTCAACCTCAGGTTGGTTGAGGGAGTTCTTAAGATATAGTGATCATCTGGATACAGGTTGCTCTAAAAACACCTTAAGGTATACCACAGGGGTATCCTTTATTAAGTGGTACCTTAGGTACAATGAAAAACATTATGGTATATAGCCAGTGGATGCCTCTGGGTCAATGTACATGGCATCCTTATAGTCTGCCAACAGAGTTCTGCTCTATTACAGCCATATACTGATCATGAGCATTCTTCAGGGCTATAGAAGTATCCCAATTCTTTGCTGTGTGTGGATGAATACCCTTCAAACAGAAAAGGAATGACCTACCTTCCCTGTTGTTAAATATCCGCCTAAGATATAGAAACAACAAAACAGCATAGTTAATATTATGCACGTCGTTGTGCTCCATTGGTCTCAATCTGACTCAAGTAAAGCATTCACATATCGGCGCTCGTGAGGTTGAGTGACAGAGCAAAAACAAATCCACAACATGCAATCATAGTCACGGAGAACGCGCATGGTAATTACATGCATTTTCTTACAAGTGTTCCGAGGACTTACCCTAATTGGGATATTCTTTTACTTCATGGTCTAAGTAGGGGTGGCAACTCCTGTAGTCACACACTGCACATCGACTTTCATATGGTTGTGCATCATGAGAATCATAAACAAAGCCATGTTACATAATCTTAATCCCTAATGTGGTGCAAGAGTATATTTCAAAGAAAAGAAGGCTTGGATTAAAGCTTTACCGCCTATCGAAGCCCCGTAACACCCATTGTCCTTCCCAATAAATAAAAAATACCTTTGTGACACAACAAATATCGATACCCCAGCTTTTACTCACACCTTTAAGGAGATGCCTCAGCCATTTGCCTACTACGCCCCTTCCTTCACTGAATTCTCTGAAAACCCCATTACGATGCCCCCCCCTCCCCCCCGTATTTTTAGGTCTCGGCTCTAGACAGTGCATGCGCTGTCTCGAAAGAGACGTGTATATACTTTCGGGGCTTTAGCCCGCCCATAGGCTTCCAGTTTCCTGGCTCCATCTTGTCTCTTCTAATCTTTCTCCCCATTTGTCCATTGCATGTTTTTAACCCTCCCCGAGAGCATGGACCAATTACTACTATCCATCCACTCCTCCCATTTAATGACCATTTTAGGAACTTCTTTTTTCTTCGTTTAAGAGCCCACCTCAGAAGCGGTCGTGTTTTTACTCGCTCCAAGCAGTACGCAGTTTCTGTAATTAGGCCTGTAAATCATGTTCTTTTTTCGTTTCTTGTCCCGTCCCTCAATCACCCTCCTCCTGCTTTAGTTTTCTCCATCCCTCTCTTCTGTGTCTGCTTGACTTGTGCTTCTCCAACCGTTGTGAAATTGCTCTTCCCCCCACTGCTGATTTTTTCTTATCCTGTTTCCCAATCGCCCTCCTTCCGCTTGCTCCCTCCCACACCTCCATGGCTGTTTACCCTGTGCTTCTCCGACCGTAGTGGAACAGACATGTAAATCATGTTCTTATCTTGTTTTTCAATCCACAGCATGTTTCTCAATTACCAGTAGAGCATCTGTGGGGAGAGAGCGAGAAAGTCAGCAATTCTCTCCATGGTCTCCATTGCTTTGCAAGGTCACGTGACTGCTTCATTTCAGCTTCCCTTCACTGACTTATTTTCACCCCCCTCCCCACCCCTTAGATAGTTTAAACAAGTATTTGCAATGCAATAGGTCTCGCATTAACACGATTTTGAGCTATTGGCATTGTAAATGACAATGCCTTCTATTTATGTTTTGGGTTTTAAAACATAAATACAAGGCATTGTTATTTCCAATACTAATAGCTTAAAAAAATGCAATGAACCTCACCAACAGAAAGGGCGCTTTAGATATATCAGGTCAAAGAGCAAACACCCCGACTGGCGCAGATGAAAGCACCTCAGAATACTGAACGGACAGCAACTTCACCTGAAAGCAGACATCGTTTGTCACAAAATGAAGGGACCCATGCACTGGCGGTATTTCATCTCAAGGGAAGAAACAGGAGTTGTCAATAAAACGCACAAACAGCAGCTGCTCTTCACACAGTTGTGCTGGTGCTTTTATTGGCAGCGCTGGCAGGGGCAATAGGAGGTGCAATCTGCAGTGGCCTCCTGACGAGGGCCCTGACACTTATTGTTTTTACAAATTAAGCACTGTGCACGCTGCGTGCACCGCGCCTACTCTATACAGAGTGAAGCGCTGTATGTACTGTAACCAGACCCGCAGTCCCCATTACAAGTACTGCACGTGAAGACGCCTGTAATGCAATAGCCCCGGTCACCTGTGCGTTGAAACGCTGTGTGCATTGTAACCAGGCCGCAGGCTCTCACCACAAGAACTGCACGTGCAGATGCGTGTGATGCAATAGCACCGGTCACCTGTGCGTCGTAGCACTGTGTGCACTGTAACCAGGCCCACCATAAGTACTGCACGTGCAGACGCGTGAGCACGAAGTCGTGGTGCAGACCGGAGACGTAAGGCATCCTGACCTGCTGGCAGCTGGGCTCCAGGCACAGAGGAGACCACCACACAACGGCGGGGATGATGTTGGTATGATAACTGGCGAAGCTTAATTAACACACAGAAAGTGATGGGGCGTCGATATTGAATATGACATACCAGTGGCTGCAGCGCTCAACTGAACTGACACATTAATTCATGAAACAAAACACAGATGCCAGTTTCAACAATACGTTTACTATTGTAAACTTCATTACAATATTTTCTGCTGATTGCTTACTGAATACTGCAACATTATGTTGCAAGCCAAAACAAACAATTCCACTTGGTGAATGTAAACTACAAAATAACTAAACTCTGCCACATCAGGCACTGGTTTGAGACACTGGAAACACAGATGCTTTTAAAGTTGCTCACTAGGCACAGTCTCCACTGCCAAGGGAGAAACTCCTGTTAGCTTCTGGTGCAGAACCACAACCAAATGTCCATCCCCGAGAATACATTGCAACGTAATCGGCTTTGGCGTGCGGGCAGTGGAGACTCAAATCAACCTTTACTGACGGCATTACACAATAACAAAGGAACTGAAACGTGGGATGAACGTATTGGACCTCTGAAATAGACCCACTTTAACTATGCTTCAAGCAGGCTGAAGAAAAGGCGGGACTGCGTAGTCGCAACTCACAATGTACATGGTAAGGGGTTTAACTAGGCCTTCAGGGGGCGCGGCGCATTAACAGACCTACATAAGCTACGTGGAAGCGGGAACTCCTTTAACCGGTTAAGTGCCTACAGTGGTACGGTCTAGACACCCAAACAATAAAGCATAGAGGCTGCACTGGCGAATGTGACATTTCAAATACGTTGCACGGGTCCACGCAATATTCAAGTTTGTGGTCATTACAGGGTATAGGGTGGCCTTTCACAGTAGTTCCAAGTACAATGAGCATGGGGAAAGGGGGGGGTAACAATGGACATCCTGCACAGAAGGGCAACGCTCACTCGTCCGCAGTGTGAGTGCACAAAAGCAATAGCTTCGGGGACACTGAGTTTACTCAACCGCCAATTCCATGTGGATTTAGCTGCACTGTCAGTATCAACACAACACCCTCCCGCGAGGACGGGTTTAAACACGTGGGTCAGAAGAAATCCTTGGCAACAAAGCGCCGCCTCGCCACAGAGTTGCAGAGAGGGAATCGGGCGAGAGCAGAGCAAACCAACAAGCGAGGAGCGCACCAGCTGGGCTAGCAGGCAGCTGCACACATGCAAAAGGCTTGAAGTAAAAGCGAGCGTTAGGCTGGCCAAGAACCATAAGGCGGGGGGAAAAAACTCACGGTCTTCTGCACTGTGTAGTAAAAGGTTAAACTGCGCTGGGTTGATTAGCACGTCCTCTGGGTATTTTGATGGCCGCAGCTGCACCACAAACGATGCATTTATTTAGTAGTGTTAGCCCCAGCAGCAACGACCAAAGCGGTGTAGCTGATCACCCTTTTAAAGTCAGAATAACCATATGCACACAGGCAGCCATTCTGGCCCTAGACACTCTGCTTATAGAGCAATCAGTTATTTAAAGCCTCAATTCCCTCTCGCCCTCATCGTGGAGACTTTACTATTTGCTACTCCCCGGAACCCACAACAACATCCTGGGAACATATGCACTCCTGTTATGAGGCGCTTACCCTGGGCCTTCCCCGGGCCGGCGTGGCCTCCCTCTCCTAGTCGCTGGAGAAGTCATGGCTTTTGCCTTTGTTGCGCACCGTTAGGTGCTTGCGGTAGAGCTGTACATACACGTCCTTGCGCTGGTCCCCGGCCGGCAGCGCCATGCTGTTGGCCAGCAGCTCACTCTTGAGCATGTCTTTGGTCAGCACAGACGGGTCCTCCAGGAACTGGGGCATCCTGCACCAGCTCCCTGGTTCTTGCCTGGCTGGCCCGGATTAGTCCAGGAGCGGTTCGCTGTGCTCGGAGCTGCAGCGGGTTGAGGGGGCGGAGGCGTTAGGCGACAAGCTAAGCCAGACAAATGGAGCCCGCTCTCACACTCTTGAGGAGAGTAAAGCTCACCCCGCAGCAAAGCGCGCTACAATTGGACGAAGGCGGTATCAAGCGAGGCACTTATTGGCTGCCCCCTTCAAGACACCATAACCAGGCTCGGAGCTCTGTAACAGAAACCTTCAGTCGCACTAGCAAAACGGCAGGAAAATGCCCTGTTTGAATCGAGCGGGAGGGCGTGTGTGGAGCGGCCTGACTCCATCCTCAGCACTCCCCGCTTCATAGTGTCTGCTTATTATTGTGCTGCGCAATAGCATTAGAGCCCATACTATTTATGTAACGAGCAAATCCTCCCATTTATAATAGTCCTATCAGAAAGCTAGTGTATGTGGCATCCTAGAAATTACCACCATTCCAAGAGAAAAATACCAGCCGTTTCTTGTTTTAAGAGTAAAGCACTGCATTTTGGCTGCGCGCGCGATAATAGTGATTGAAAACAAGACTTCGGAAACATGATCCGTCACTACACGCCTCCTTTTGATAAGAAATACCCTCACGACAGCCGTTAAGCAAACGATCCAGTCCGGATGGGCCGTCCCAAAAGGAGACAGGGCGGTAACAAAGAAGCCTCATTTTCAATCGGAGGCCACCGTTTAACATAAACGATGACGCCAGCCAATGAAAATAATGGGCGGGGCTTCAAGTCCCCTTCTGAAATTTCCTCTACCACAATATGTCTCGCAGAGCGAGCAGCGCATGCGCGCTGCAACGCTAGGCGAGACCTAAAAAACTGGAACACGCCATAATGGGTTCGCTAGTTACTAATGAAACAGGCTACGGGAAGGGCATGTTTCAATTCACTGGATGGTCATTGTAAAGCGCCATATGCCACCAACTTCACTCCTAGGGCTGGAGTGCATCTGTATAGTAAGCGTTTTGTGGTTTGCAATACAGCGCACAGTACATCAGCCAAACCCTCCATGGTCGTCTCCATTGCCTGGCAAGGTCACGTGACCGCTTCGGTTCAGCTGCACTTCACTCAGTCATTTTCACCCCCCTTTCCACCCCTGAGATGGTTACAAAAAACAGAAACACTTCATAACGGGCTCGCTGGTTAAAACGGGCTGCTTGAAGGGCTTGTTTCAATTCACTGGATGGTCATTGTAAAGCGCCACATTCCACCAACTGTATTTTAGAATACAGCGCACAGTACATCAGCAATCCCTTTCATGGTCTCCATTGCCTTGCAAGGTCACGTGACCACTACATTTCAACTGCCCTTCACTCACTCATTCTCACCCCCTCCCCACCCCTGAGAAAAAAACTGGAACTGTCATAACGGGCATGCCGGTTACTAATAAAACAAGCTGCAGGAAAGGCCTGTTTTAATTCACTAGATGGTCATTGTAAAGCTCCAGATGCCACCAACTGCACTCCTAAGTGCTGGAGTGCATCTATATAGTAAGCACTTTGTGATTTACAATACAGCGCACAGTACATCAGCAATCCCCTCCATGGTCTCCATTGCCTTGCAAGGTCACGTGACCACTATGTTTCAACTGCCCTTCACTCACTCATTCTCACCCCAAGCACATGGTTTGTTATGTTGCAGAATTACAGGTTAAAAGCAAATGATCTTAAAAGGCCTATTGCAAGATAAAATAAACAAAGGTATTTTCAGCACCCACCTTTGAGATGTAGGTTTGGTAAATGTTGATGCCAGCACCCAACTAAAGTCACATTACTCAGAATTTGAAACAGCAACCTACCAGGGTCACCAAAGAGGCACTTTGCACATGCACGGTCTCTAAGCCCTGTGCAAACCATAATAACAGTGGTGAAAAATAAAACAATACTATTACATAACACTTTAAGGCTGACATATCCAAGAATTGGTTACTGTTACACAAATTAATAGGATTAATTTTATCAACCTTAGAACGTCCAAAGGCCGAGTTAGTCCTGCCAGGTTCTGGCCATGTGATCCAGTGATAATAGTCCAGTGGCCTAAAGACCTGGCTTACCACTTATTTGCAATGGCCTTGACATCTAGGTGGTCATTGTAAATCCAATTCACTGATCGGAAGGAAGGAATGGTCAGACAATACCATGTTTATGTCAAACCAGATAGACACAACTGTGACCCCAAAACACCATGTAGCAGGAAGAGGGAACACATTTAATAAAGGATTCCTGAATTTGAATCTACGCATGCAATGATCTCTGCATTTTGATGATTGTTAGCTATGATACTTCTAGCCAGTCGGATAGCTGGATGGGTTGGGTGCCTGCAGCAGGAATGTGTGTGTAACATGCAGGTCACAAGTATGAATTACACTAAGGCAAAAGGTACCTTCTGTTCTTGAGAGGTGAACAAAATAAGTATCATGATTTTACTAGGGAATTTTGGTAGCACTCGTTAAAGGAAATTTACAAATTTCATATTGTGTTTTGCTCTCTACCAAATGGTAAATTTAATTTGGGATGCCTTGTTCATGTATGCTGTGGTTACACAAAGGAGTAATGGTGCATCAGCTGCGGGCTCTTGGGTGCTGCATCTAGCTGGGGAACGTTAACCATCTGGCCATGCAATGCTGAAACACATTGTCATTGACAAAGCCAATAGCTCCCGCATTGCTTAGACCGATTGGCTTTGTCAGCCACCAGAGTTGATTGAGGTCTGGCTGGCTTGTCATGGCACATGACCTGTGATATCATGTCACATGAGTTTCTCCACCAATCTGTGAGCGCAGACTGAGTTGAGCACATGACAGACTTTCTGGTGATTGTAGTCCAGATGCTCCTCTACCTGTAATTGCTGCTGAGTCCTCTAGAAGACATCTTCCTAGTGTAGGCTGGCTATACTGGAAAAAATAAGTTCACAGTTTTAAACCCTTCTCAGATCCCTTTAAAGAACCCAGTCTCTCTGGGGAATTATAGTCCCAAGCGACCATGTCCTATCTTATCCCTTCTTCTTGTAAGGAGACGGGAAAACAGTCTTATGCTTTTATGTGGCCACAATTTCTCACATTAACTAATGAAATTCACTCATTGATAAAACACATTCTTCCAGAGAGAGAAAATGCATGCTTTCAGAGAGAGTACGCTGTTCACAATACATGGAATCTTTAATTCAGCGAAATGCAAAATTAATGGAGAATAACTACTTGCTTATGGTTGAAAGGGAAAAGAAATAACACCAAAAATACTTTAGTCAGTTATAATAATATACTCGGGAGTACTGAATAACCCACTACCTCACCATTCCTTCCCACAGAATATCATCGTTCAGCCCATGTTTGTCTGTTCTGAGCCTATAAACCCATAGTTGTTCCTATTTAAGAAGGGCTTTGTCTGTAAAAGTTTTAATTTCACAATGACTTACCATTCAGTGTCATCTTTGGTGTCTATTTTCAACAAAATGTCTTGTTAGCTTTGTACTGTCTTTCTTGCAACTTAGATGGCTCCTATGCTTGTTGATTCTCACTTGTATTTTGCTAGTTGTCATTCGTACATACATTAATGGATTGGGAAGAACACAAGTCCAAAATTGAAGCATCATCCGTGAACAGAGATGGAAAAGGAGACCTATTCTCTTTGTGCCTTTGAGGACCAAATTCTACAGGGGAAGAAGAAAGAATATGGGACTCTGGAATTGGCACAGGTGAAACGTTATGGGTATTAGGGAGTTGAGAAACAATCTCCAGAGCTGGCATCTTCTTTACAGGAGGTGTGTCTTGCACCATCAATGGTTTTGCTGGAAGAATTAGTGGCTGAAGTGGTTCCTGGAGATGATCTACAGCAGGGTTCTTCATCACTGGAGGGCCTGAGGGTAAAGGAGATGCCACTGGAGAAGGTAACAAAGACAGGAATTCAGTGGAAGACAGAGAAGCTGCTGTCGACATTAAGTACCTCCGTGTAGATGATCCTCACTTCAAGTGATGTGATGCTGATTTTCCTCAATGTTTAATGTTGAGAATACTGTCTTGATTTCAAATATTTTGACATCGATCGATGATCCTTCACCGGTGTCCTCCTTAATGCAGAGTGTTCCTTCTTTTTCAACATCAATCCTGTGGTAGAGGTTGTCCTTGGCGGTGAACACATTAGGATGGTGCCATACTTCGACATTGCAATCTTTGATGTCATGGCAGCATCAGGACTAGCCAGAGTGATCTGAATGAGGTGGATGACAATGTCTCTTTTTTCTTCTTGGATCTTTCTTTAAGAGAGTCCTTTGAAGGTGATGACCTGGTCCCACTGGAAGGAAGATATGCCCTTGCTATCCTCCGATGTTACCTTTTCTCCGCCACCCTGTGCTCTCTCCCTAAGTGTAATTCCTTCCCTGTTTTTTGGGGATTGGTTCCTCATCTTTTTACAGAATTCACACACCTTCACTGAATGTAAGGGTGGCAAACAAAACACACACAAGTCATGTGGGTCCGAGGCTATCTTCTTCCTCCCACAAGAGGGCACTTCACAAATAGTGATGACATTGGTCAAAAACGCCCCTGTCAGAAGCTAAATAAAGTAGAAATGCTACAGACATATCAACAATATCACATGAAGTAAAAGTCTGCAATCAAAACCACCACAGACTAGGCTGACAAAAACCCTGAAGTGTTTTGAGAACCTCTCAGCATAAGCAATAAAAAAGAAGTGAGGCTTTCAGGAACTGCCGGTGCAAGGCATGCTGGGATGTGGAAACTGCTGGCTCCTAATTAAAACATCTATTTGTTGGTGCAAGTGTCCATTATCATGATGAATGGCTGCACCTAAATACAAATGACCATCAGATACAATTTTAACCAGCGTATGCACTTAACGAAGTAAACATCAAAAAATATGTTGTTTTTCCGGCCATACTGGTAAATAAAATTAAGTACTTCACATTTTAGTCAGAAACATTGCTAGGAATCAAACAATTGCAAAGGAATTTTTTTTTTTTGAGAAACAAATTTTTATTGAGTTTTAGACCAGTAGCACAGGTGAAACAGTGGAGCCAGGCACACACAATACATCATTGCAAGTGATCATTAGTCCGTTCAGGGCAAGACATCCAGCAATTATAAGACAAAACATCTGCACAGCCCACCAGCATAAGGGTACAACCAATTAAGCAAGCTGTCCAAGCCATTTCCCCACACGCGTGCATGCATCTGAGGGCAGCGACGTGCTTCAAAGACCACCCGTTTTTGCTGCGCACACTAATCGTCACCCCTTCTCCACTTCGACAGAGCTGGTGATCTGGAAGCCATCCATTGCGAGGTGATATCACGCTTCACCACCAGGAGGGCCGTACCCAGGAAAGACCGTTCAGCCTTTGTACCCCCAGAACCCTCGAACACCCCAAGAAGGACCTGTAAGGGGGAAAGGGGAACCTCCCACCCCAAAACCTCCGACAACTCCCGGGTCATCCCTGTCCAGTACTGGAGCACTACATCGCAGGCCCACACCATGTGATAAAAATCTGCTTGGTCAGTTCCGCATCGAAGACGCGTGGAGGGGTGTCGCAGGCCTGCTCGGTGCAGACGGAGTGGAGAAAGGTATACGGAGTAAAGGTAGTTGGTTTGAATGAGACGCAGCTTAGCGGAGGTGGTGAGTTCCCGTGGGACCATCAGTGCATCTCGCCAGTCCTCGTCCTCCACGGAGCCTGTCCAACCCTCCCACCGGATCCTAAGGTGGTCTAGTGATCCGGGGGAATTGATATAAGTGTGATGAAAAACTGAGAAATCCCGCCCGGGCCATGTGCCCCATTAATAGCTTGACTTCCAAGGGATTGAACTCCGGGAGAGTATCCGTTGAGAGGGAGTGGGCTTGAAGGGCGTGCCTGAGTTGAAGGTATTTATAGAACTGGGCATGTGTAAGATTGTATGCCTGTTGGAGATCTTGAAAGAACCGATATATGTGTCCCTGACCATACATCCCCAATTGGTCCCAGGAACAGAATCCGCTAAGAGCTGCTGTTTCCTTTAACCAAGTTCCGTGCCAAAGTAGTGTCTTCTGCGTAAGCGTGGTCTCCCAGTAAACATGCCGCAAGGCCGCCCTCCATGCAAGGAACACCACCAGGGGCAATGAGAGAGAGATTGGCGCCCTGTAGAGCATGGCTTGAAGATGGGAGAAATCCAAAAGGGAGGATTCCACCTGGTAGGGGGGTTCCGACCACCTCCCGTTGAACCAGTCATGGATGACAAGCAGATGAGAGGATAGACAGTAGAGATAGAGGTTGGACATACCCAGGCCTCCATCATAGAGCCCCGTTGACAATGCTCGGACGAGAGCCCTGCAACAAAAATGTTGTCGCTGCGCTGTCAAGGGCAAAGAACCAAGTTTGAGGCAAATGAAGCGGTAAGTTCTGGAAAACATAAAGGAAGCATGGGAGAATCATCATTTTGTAGAGGGCAATATGCCCTAGGACGTTAAGGGGGAGAGTACGCCACCTAGTGAGGTCTGACTTGGTTTTCTGGACCAGGGACTGGAGGTTAACGGCCCAGGTGAACTTGGGGTGCAAGGCGATCCATAACCCAAGTATTTAAAGCTAAGCCGATGCAGAGGGATTGTTGCTTGCCAGTCAAAACAGTCCCTAGCTGGCACCATAGGAACTAACGTAGACTTAGAGGGGTTCATCCGCAGACCGGATGCCCGCTCTAACTGCTCAAGCAGCGGAGGACATCTGGGCCCACTCACAGCCGGACAGGCCAGGTATTGCAGGACATCATCCGCATACAATGCGATGCGGTCCTCATGGCCTGCACCCCAAATCCAACCAGTGTAGTGGGGATCCGTACAGATGAGTGCAGCCAGAGGCTCTATCGCCAGAGCAAAATGGAGGGGAGACAGCGGGCAATGCAAAGGAAATTTAATGTCAGGACAAACTTGGTTAAATTAAAATAGTGGTTAATCAAACCAATGAAATACTTCTCTCAAAAAATAATTAGTCTTTTATTTACACCAATAGAGAGTCTGTGGTGAAATGCACTGTTGTGCTGTAGCACTAAACGTGCCTCCAATTGAACTGCCAAGGAGAACCTCCTCCGGAATGGGCATCTAGTGGGCACAGAGCAGGCACCTCAATGATCTTTCTTGGGGAGGGGCTGGGTTTGGGAGGGGTGGTTTTGGCTTTGGAAGGGGCAGCTTGGCGTTTGGGAGGGGTGGGTTGGGCTGTGGAAGGGGTGGCTTGGTGTTTGGTAGGTGTGGGTTGGTCTGTGTAAGGGTTCAAGGCAAGAGCAAATAAAACATCTTCATGGGGAAAACGGTTAGAATGGTCGTGAGGGAGTTGGGTTTGGGAGGTAGAGGGAGTGACAGTGGGTGATGTGCGTGTGTCTGTTGAGGTTTCAGGTGCCTGTGGGTCTGGTGTATGTGATGTACATTTGGGTGTGTGTTTCTTCCTAGGTATATGTTGTTCGGGTGAGTGTGGGCGTTTGTATTTTGTGGGTGTTGTTTCTGATGTATGTGTATGGATGAGTATGCTATTGAAGTGCTGGTTGTGGTGCTTGTGGATGTGGTGGTGCATGTGGGTGCTGTGGTGGGTGTGGTGCCTGTTGGATGTGCTGGTGGTAGTGCATGCAGGTGTGGTGGGGTGGTTTCTGTGGGGGTGGTGGTGAGGGTGGGGTGGTTGGTATGGTGGTGGTGGGTGTGGGTGGTGGTGGTGGGTGTGGGTGTTGGGTCTGTATGTTGTTTGGGTGTATGCTTGTGTTTTTAGGTGCGTTTGTGCTTGTGTGCTGCTTGTGTCTATTGGAGTGGGTGTTTGCAAAGGTGTGAGCCTGCTTAGGATGGGGCTGGGATTAGAGAATTGGGATGGGGAAGGGGCGGGAGGTGGGGCACAAGTTTGGGATGCTTTGGAGGCTGCAGTCAGTGATGAGGCTAGACCTTGAAAAGACCTCTGTAGACTAGACATAGCACTGTGAATGCCTTCCAGGTATGCTAACATTTGTTGCATATGGCAGGTAAGCCCCTGGATGGCATTCAGTAGTGCAGTCTGGCCTACAGAGATATTCGATAGGAGGTCAATAGCCTCCTCACTCAGCGCGTTAGGGGACTAGGGCAGGGGGTGAGGTGCCTTCAAGATGCCACCTCTTTTAGGGGGGTGGGTTTGGCCAACTGGGGGGGGGAGCAAGAGGGAGGGTAGAGATGGTTCTCTGGGTGGCGGACAAGGATACAGTTGGTAGAGTTCCTGTTGGGTCCACCACAACTAGAGAGTGCTCGCTTGTGGAGGCCTCTGAAGATGATGTGGAGCTGGTGGCCTCCGTTGCACTCCCCTCACCCTCCATGCCACTGGGTCCCCTGGTGTTGGTGGTCTCAGCACCCGAATCCCAGTGGCCAGCTGCTTTCCCGCCTACGTGGCCAGTGTCTCCTCCGCCTGCTCCTGATGATGCTGAAATGACATACAGTAGTTTTATTGACTCTCTGTAAAGAGAACTGATCATGAACTTTGATCACAAATCAGTTTCCATGTTTTCATATTCCACCTGCTTCAAGGCTCTCACACGTTGGTTCTACATTAGCATAAGCTCATGCTTGTTGGCAACATTTTTAAAAGCCATTTGGTCACAGTTTTGTAATTCCCCATGATAGCTCCTATATAATTTATGATCTTGTCTCTTATCCATTTTTAGGTCTCTCCAGGAACTGTTTAACACCTCTGAAGGGTTGGGCTTTGTTGTTCAGAATAGTGAACTTATGTCACCAAAAAGGATATAACCCAAAAATACCTTTGTACAGTGTTTTTATAATGCCCAAAAATCTGCATTATTTTCTTTCACAAAAAGTAAAATGCGAATCAATTTGTGTCAACAAATACTGCAATGTTGTACCAATATTTATATAAGCTGAAAGACAGTTTCCTTTGTTTGGGCATTTCACAATGGTAACACTTACTTCAAGTAATTAAAGTATATTTTAAATGTAAAAAATATTATATGGATTCTGTACTGCAGTAGCTTCTCAATGTACCTACGCTGTTGAAGAAATGGAGAAAAATATTGTTTGGTGGATTGACAAATGACTTCTACAGCTTAAGTAAATACATAGGCCTTGATACATTTCTGATCTACTTCAGTACAGAGCAAAAACATTAACACATTTTTTTTTCCATAACTCTTTTTATTGAGTCAGCAGATATAGTAATTGCAGGCATTACAAAATAGTGAAGACATACAGTAGTCCATATATTGATTACTAAGCAGGTGACTATTATATAGCATTTGTAAAACAAGAAAGTAAACCTTTCGGGTCCGTAAACGACAGCCCCAAACATTTTGAACATCTGTGTCGTATACTGCAAAACAAAACCTTGGTCATGCCCATCAAGCCTATCTATATATATCATATCTAACCGAACAACGTTACTGCCCTGTGCTGTATCTCTATATGGTTTCGACTTCCGCAGGGTGTGGCGGAGGTGGTTCCAATAAAAGGCCCCTAAAATCCGCCCATCGTTTCCATATTTTAAAGTGTTTCTGAGGGCACCCTCGTTCTTTAAAGATGGGCTGCTCCTGACCCATACACCAGTCGAGGGCCGCCCTCCAAGCACTCAATTTGGGAGGAGCCGGATCCTTCCATGCCCTTGCAATATCCCTTTTAGCTAGGGTAAGACCCAGGAACAGTAAATGTCTTTTATAGATGTTGCCCCCAATTTCGTCTGTGATATGCAGAAGAACGAGCCTAGGAGAAAGAGGTATAACCCAACCTAACACTTCAGATAAACAGCGAATAACCCCCCTCCAAAACCGGCCCAGTGCATCACAGCTCCAAGTTGTATGCAGTAGTGTACCCTCCTCGCTACCACATCTTAGGCACATGGGGGAGTCTATCAGCCCCGCCCTCCAAAGTCGATATCTAGTGAAATAAGTGCGGTGTAAATATTTGAATTGGATAAGCCTGAGATGGGATGCAATTGCAGCGTATCTCGGGGACTCCAGGGCTTCTCTCCAGTCGTCACTGTCCAAGGGGCCTAAGTCCGTCTGCCATTTATCCCGGAGGGGATCTAAAGTCGTGGAAAGATTCGTCACTAACGTTTGGTAGATCTTTGCGGTTTTACGATCACCCAAATTCCCCATAAAAACTTTGGCCTCAATAGGGTTGAATTCGGGAAGGGATTCTAGGTGTGTAATATAGGGGGATAAGGCATGTCTCAGTTGCAGATATTTGTAGAATTGAGTATGTGGCATGTCATATTCACGTCTGAGTTCCTGGAAAGATTTCATCGTGGTGCCATGCATAACATTACCCAAAGTGGATATACCTATAGCGTCCCATTGTTTAAATCCTGCTAACGCAGTCACTTGTGGCATAAGGCCGCTCTGCCAGAGAGGGGTCTCCCCCGTCAACCGCCTCAACCACCCCACCCGACGCAGTGAGTCTGTCCACACACCTAAGATAACTCGAGTAGCTGGCGGCAGCTTACGCAGCTCTCTCGGCGTATAGAGCAGTCTGTGTGGCAACATATCGCCCATCAGCCATTTCTCCACCCGATAGGCCGGGTCATTGCTAATACCATACCATCAGTCGTTTAAAACCAAAAGGTGGGATGCTGCATGGTACGACTGGATATCGGGGGTCGCTATACCCCCACAATAGGTTGATTGAAAGCACGTTTTGAGTGGTACCCTAGCGGCCTGATCATGCCACAAAAAGCGGCTCAGCCTGGAGTTTAGCTGTCGAAACCAGAGAGTGCTATCTGAAAGGGGTGGTTCTGTAGTTGATATAGGAGGCGAGGGAGGGACACCATTTTAAATATTGCGGACCTGCCCAGTATAGAGAGGGGCATACGTGTCCAAGACTCCATCTCTGTCTGAGTGCGCATCCAGGTGAGGGCAATATTCTTTTCCCATGACACCGATTGGGTGTCCGAGATGTACACTCTGAGATATTTTAGTCCGGTTGTGGCCAGCGTTACCTCCGCCGTCCAGGTGCCCATGTCCGGACCCCCACGAACAGGCCAGAGAATAGATTTCTTGTCGTTCATATACAAGCCAGTGTGCTGACCGAAAATCTGCATGATGCGGAGAATACACGGTCCCGTCCGATGTGGATCCATAAGAAAAAACAGAACATCGTCCGCATAAAGAGCGATCCGATCCGAAAACCCCCCGGCCATTCAAAGCCCGTTACCTGCGCGTCGATACGAACCCATGCGGCCAATGGTTCCATAGCCAAGGCAAATAAATATGGGGAGAGGGGGCACCCCTGACGGGTACCGCGTCCTATAGAGAAGGGATCGGATACCCCACCAACTATTCAGACCGAGGCCGAAAGGTCCATATATAAGAGTTTAATATAGGACATAAGGCGTGGGCCTATGTTTAAGCGTTGCAAAAGAGCAAACAGATAAGTCCATCCCAACGAGTCGAATGCTCTGTCGATGTCTGCTAAGAGCAGAGCCGCCGGACCCCCGAGGCGATCAGTGGCCGCAACCGCATTGTGCACTCGTCGGATGTTGTGGCGGGTAGCCCGACGGGGCATAAAGCCGCCCTGATCTGGGTGAACCAGTTCTGGCATATAATGGAGAATACGATTGGCCAAGGCTTTGGCCAATAACTTTACCTCAACATTCAACAATGAAATAGGGCGATACGAGGAGTATTGATCCGGGGGCCGGCCAGGCTTGGGAAAGACCGTAATTTCAGCATGTCGCCAATCCGGAGGAAGTTTCCCTTCTTTGAGGGCCGCATATATCACTCCCAGATAGTGAGGGAGGAATTGAGTTTGGAACGATTTAAAAAATTTGCATGGTAAGCCGTTCGGACCCGGTGCTTTACCGGATCGTAGGTCGACCAGAGCAGCACTCAGCTTCTCAATAGTCAGCGGGGCATCTAGATCCTCCCTTGCAGCGTCCGAAATGGCCTTGGGAGGCAAATCGTCGAGATATTGGTGAATCAGAGGTTCCGGCAGGACGTCCTTGGGAGCATAGAGCTCTGTATAGTACGCCGCAAAACTAGCAGCAATTTGGGTAGGGTCGTGAGTGTCTAGCCGTCGCCATCAAGAATACCCGGTATGCTCACTGAACGGAGAGCTCGCTGACACAAGCGGTGTAGAAGAGAACTTGATTTATCGCCCCATTGATAAATTCTACTGCGGGACGCCAGCAAAGCCTGTCTGGCCGCATCGTGTAGCATATCAGCATAGGTTTGTTGGGGAAGGAGCAGTTGGCGGCGATTTGGCCCGCCGTGCTCACCTCTACACATCTGTTCTAGTTTCAATATCTGGGCCTCGGTCTGAATCAGCGCCTCCCGGTGCTTCTTCCGTTGAGTGGCACAGTATGCAATATCTGCCCCCCTAATGGTGGGCTTCATAGCCTCCCAAAGCATAACCGGAGAATCCACAGTGCCCAGGTTATCGGCAAAATACGTCGTAAGTGCCTGATGCAGGTGTGATTTATATTGCGAGTCTTGGAGATGCCATGGCGACAGGCGCCATCGAAAGGGGGGACGAGCCACCCCAGGGCGCAGAGTCAGATAAACCCCTGGGTAAGATATCAGTTGCTGCGATTCGAGAATAATATGAGCTTGGTATGAATATATAATCTAGCCTGGAGAAAGAGTCATGGACAGCCGAATAATACGTGTAACCATAGGTAGCTGGATGTAGGTGTCTCCATGTGTCCAACCATCCCATATCTCCCATTAGTGCGTGCAGACGTGTATCCCTCGGTGTCTCGGGTGCTTCGCGCGACCGCCACCTGTCCTGTGCCACATGTGCCACATCGTTCCAGTCCCCCCTTTAATAGAGAGGCCCATAGGCATTTCTAGCAGCGTTGTCGTCAGGTGCTCTACAAACGAGTCAGAGAGCGGGGGGGAGTGCATATATGCTGCCCAGGGTAATTGTATCTCCGTGTAGTGTCCCTGACACAATAATGTACCTACCCTGGGGGTCAGACCACGTTTTAGAATGTATATATGGGACTCGGCGGTGAATGAGAATTGCCACCCCTCGGGAGCCCCTGGTGAACCCTGCGTGAAAAACTTGTATATAGCCAAAGCGAGCGAGGCACAGCGCCTTAGTACCCATAAGATGGGTCTCTTGTAGTAGGAGAACATCACCAATGGCACACTTGGCCTGTCGAAGGACCGCACCTCGTTTGATCTTATTTAACGCCCCCCCGTATATTCCAGCTAACCACCTGAAGCCTACCAGCGGGGTCCATTACAGGGCAGGGCATCTAATAGAAGAGTGGAATTTCGGCCTGTCACAGGGCATATAGACCACAGAACGAAGCGAATAGGACACAGTATTATCAACAACATTTAACAAACCCAACCCCTCCCCCACCCACCCCACCCAATACCTCAAAACAGCTGAAGCATCTGTCGCGGTAAGTGTCGCGCCTCTGCCCCAACGGGAGCAGGGCACAACCCTATACCAAAGGTTCCCAAAGAAACTGTCCCCAAACATAGATATAGTTCTCAGATACTGAGAAAAGAGTTATGAGGAGTAGGCCTCACGTGGGCCTGTGACACAGCAAATGTCATCAGCACTGCAACCATTATAATGAAATTTCTCCAGCCACGAGTCATGTTGGTGACGGGTTCCACTGAGTCTCCGCTATCCGGGAGTCAGAGGCACTCCGCGACTTGGAACGGCGTCTCGAGCGTGATCTGCGAGTGGGTTTTACCTTAGGCTATGCCGCTTGTCGCGTGGTTTCTCCGGACGATGATTCAGAATCAAATCGTGGTGGAGTATGCGGCTTGTGTCTCTGTTTCTCATCCGTCCAGGCGAATACCTCCTCTGGGGTGTCAAAAAAGTGAGTACGTGGCTTGTAAATGACTCGCAGCCAGGCCGGAAAAAGCAGTGCATATTGGATTTTTAGGTCCCGCAGCCGGGCTTTAGCAGCTGTAAAGGACTGGCGTTGTTGTTGTACCAAGCGTGTATAGTCTGGAAAAATGAAGATATGGTGAGATTCAAAGTGAAGTTTGCCAGCCAACCTGGACTGTGCAAGGACGGCATCACGATCGTGAAAGTTCAAGAGTCTCGTAATAACGGGCCACGGCCGGGCCCCAGGTGGAGGTTTTTGCATTAGGGCACGGTGCGCACGTTCAATAATAAAGCACTGCAACAATGCCGTCTGAGGGATCCAGCTCACGATCCATTTTGCGAGGAATTGCTCCATGTTGTTGCCTTCACATCCCTCCGGAAAACCTACAAATCGAAGGTTGTTCCTCTGTGCCCTGCCTTCGGCATCTTCCGCCCTGATCACCAGCCCCTTCGTGATGGACTCCAGCGAGGTCACCCGCGCCTGAAGGGACGCGGCTGTATCTTCCACGGTGGAGATGCGGGTTTCGGCCTCAGTATCCTATCCACCGCTTTACGCAAGTCCTGACGGATGAGGGCAACATCAGATCCCACCTCTCCGATCTTGGCCTTGCGGGACTGGGGATCCTCAGCCAGACAGACGTGCACTCTCCTCGTCGCAATCCTGGATCTCCTGAAGGGGGGGGGGGCCCTACACAGGGAGCCCCACCACGATCACAGGCAGCCACTCAGCTGCAACCCCTCACTGCACATATATCAATGTCCGGCTGGTTGTATGAGGGGAGGGGGCTGCACAGGACAGTAGAAGGCCCAAGGATAATTTTGGAGGGGGGAGAACTTCCACCACACTGCCACTACTTCAGGCGGGCCTCAACAACACCCCACTCGCACCGGATAGCCTCGGGGAGCCCGTTGCACTCACCGCTTCGCCGTCTGATCACCAACATTAACACATTTGACTCCTAAATATCTCTAGTTATTTGAACTTTGTTTTACCATTGTGAAATTGTTTCACAACATATGCTGGCTTTCACTTTAGCCAGAAATTAGTACAACATCACAGTAAATATTACATACACTGATTCATATATAACTTTTACATCAAAATTCAAATGTAATTCACAATATCTAATATATTACCCCCTGATGCCTTCCTACATTTGCCTAATGAGTCATGATTCAGGCCTGATTTCGAGTTTTCTAGATGGGATACTCCAACATATATGTGATGGAACATTCCATCTGCAAATATCCCTGTAATTATCCCATTTTACTCCATCATTGATTTTTCATCTGGACATAACAAAGGACATTGAACAATGGTTTTGGGTATGTTTTACTCTGTCACCAATGTGTACACATTCCTGTCCGTGTTTCTACAAAAAATGTATGCCTATCACAATTATTTGTCCAAAACAGACTGGCTTACACACACATTTGTGAAGGAGTAAGACATGCAAATCTGTCACTTTTTACATGTATGAAACAGTATTTTAGATTCCCAACACATTTGGGATATGTTTTAAATCCAAAAAGTAGTAATTAATTCTGATGTAACTAGTAATTTTAGCTCACATGCTCACTCTTGTTTCTGTAGAATCCCAATTTACCAATGTGACGTTAGGAACATCCACTGTATCATAAATGCATATTATGTTATTTCACATGTAATAGGGCTAACAGTACATTATCCACAATAGTGAAGGTGCATCACACCTGACACAATAAAGACTAGTGGCATGTTTGGTACAACTGCCCCTTATGACATCAAGCAACCTGATCTATATTTTTAGTTTAGGCAGCCATGTGTCTGCTCAGAACAGTCCTTTGGTAGTGAAGAGAAATCAGGTGGTATCCTTTCCCACAAATTCATATACATAACACATCATCATACACCTTGTGCAAAAGTTACACCTTCAAGAGCTCTTTTTTTGCATTGGACTTGTGTCAACCTTAATGTTGATGGCTAAATTAGTTGCTGTAACAAAAGATTAGTTATTTAACATGTAGAACTCACATTAGAACTTACCCCCACGCTGCTGCTGTTGGGCTTTCAATTGCCCATCAAGGTCCGGATAGGCCACCACAACTATGCGGGCCATTAGAGGGGTCAGGGTGCGGCACACACGCTTCCCACTTTGCATGGACTTGCCAAGCTGGACTTCTGATGACTTCTCAGTCCAGCGTTGTAGGTCATCCCACCTCTTCTAACATTGAACGTTGCGCCGCTTGTAGACCCCCAGGGTCCACACCTTCTTGGCGATGGCCTACCATATTTCCTTTTTCTGATGGGCATTGACCTGTATGGATACAAGAAATCAAAGAAAAAAAGATTCTTTTGTGACTTGTTTGTTTCTATTGATGTAACACATTTTTACTACATCAATCATAAGCGTTACTCAAGAGTTACCTCACAATATATTTTTGATTTTCATTTAGCCAAAATAAAACCAAAAAATAATACTTTTGTTGTAACCTGTTGACTACCCTTATCCCTTGCCATTTCCTAAATTAAATAATCCAGGCCAGCGACATCATCTAGGCCGGGGGGGTCTAACTTTTTCTGTAATCAGAGCTACTTCTCATCAGTGAATTTCATTGTGAAATACAGAAGGCTAAACAACTTGCGCATTAAAACCAGACACCCCCATGCCCAGCTACATTGACCAGCAGCCTTATGTCCATAGAGACAGAAACTATAGTTTGAACTAAATACCAAGACTAAGGGCACTATGAAAGGGCTGCCATGTGTGTCAGTGAGAGTGTGCTCATTGGGGATGTATGAACATGTGTGTGTATGAAGGCAATAAATTTGTATAGGTGACTGAGAGCCTGTGAAAATTACACTGTTTGTGTAATTAATAACTCTCCATTTCATTTTTCTTCCATTTAAAAACATTCATAAGTATGATTTTGTTGACTACTCCAATTTTGAGTTGACCAGAAATGTCCAAGCATTTTCCATGTGAAATTCACTGTATTCCAGGAGAGTCCAATACCTCAGTGCTTCAGTTGTTCAACTCTGAAACTCAGCCCCAGCCTGGGCGACAAATCTAACTGAGCATTGCTCATTGTCAGGCCCTGTTCTCTGCAGCCTGATGATCATGATGTCACATGAACACAGCCTTCCCTTAACTTTGAGAAGAAAATATGACCTGTTGCTCATTTGAAAAATAACTCAATGCTGTGAGCTACTCCGAAGGTGTCTGGGAGCTACTGGTAGCTCCCAAACCACTGGTTGGAGACACCTGATCTAGGCTGAGTGATATGTGGGATAATGCACATAGGAAACATAATTTTCATTTGGTATGTAAAAGATCACATTTATGTACAATAGTAAATAAGATATGATGTATATTCTATATTTACATGATGTGAAATTTTGACATTTCACATGTAAATCATACATATACATAGATGTATCTCAAAATACACAGCAAATAAATGACACTTCACTTCAATCACTACACTTCACTCAGGGTTGTATGACAGAGCACGCATGGCTAAACCACGCATGCCTCAATCACGCGGTCGCAACAACGAATGCGTCTTAACCACGCATTCCTTTACCATGCATGCCCTTACAACTAATTTTGTTGTAAAGACATGATTGCTAAAGGGATATGGGTGGTAAAGTGCATATTCCAGCCCACCTACCCTGTGCCCTAACACCCAATACCCCAGCCCTGTAATCCACCACACCCCAGTCCTTAAAACTACCCTGACCACTCACCCTAAGCCCTAACACTCGGTCCCTGCCCCAAAAACAACCCGATCCCCCCCGCCCTGAGCCCTAAATCCCTACCCTCAACCTCAGTAACCCTGCCCTGAGCCCTAAAACCGACTCTGTCCTGCCCTTAAAACTACCCCTTCCCCTCCCCCCGCTCTTAGGCCTAAAACCCTGCCCCTTGCCAAAAACTACCCCGACCCCCAGTCCCCGCCCTGAGCCCTAAGGCTTACCCCTGCCCTTAAAACTACCACTTCCCCTCCCCCTGTCCTGAGGCCTAAAACCCTGCCCGCTGCCAAAAACTACCCTAATCCCCCTGCCCTGAGCCCTAAAACTGACCCCCTCCCTGGAAACTCGCCTTCCCCCTACCCTGAGCCCTAAAACCCAGCCCCAGAAAAAACTACCACGACCCCCCCACCTTAAGCCCTAAAATTGACCCCACCCCAAAAGACTACCCCCCTAAACTCGGCCCCAGCCCTTCCTACCTGTCTGTGTCCGGAGTGTCCTACCCCAATGCTTCCTGTTCCTCTCCCCACCCATCCAGACATCTAGACCGCTGTCTGACTTAAGCATGCATATGCGTGGTTATGCAGATGCGTGATTCAGGCAAGCGTTGTTCCACTTGCGGGGAACGGCATGTGTGGCTCAGCCCTCATTGTAAAGGCTGTTTCCCTTCCCTCAGGATCTCAAACGGACATGTTATCCTGTGTATTAAAAAAATCCCAGTTAGACAGATTTACAAATACATTTTAAACATGTACCTGTTCCTCTGGTGGTCTATAGAGCTGGCTGTACAGGGACAGACCCTCGGTTGCCACAATTCTAGCTCCTCTGGCGAGAAGGCTTGGGCCCTGTCACCTGCTGTTCCTGGCATCATGGCCCCCAAAGGTCAGACACAGCAGCAAATGTTGAGGAGGTCTTGTGGGCTACAGTGTTAGGAGGCAAGTGAGCTTTTTTTTAAAAGCCGCGTACATGTACACGACGTATGCGATGGTCATCAGCGATGGAAACGTCAATTGGCTGTTGTGTGTTACTTTCACACATGTTAGCATATGGTTAGCCTGTGTTTAGCCTGGGTTGTGGAGTTTCACACCCACTAGGTAGTCAACTTCCGCCGCAGTCGACTAATTCCAAATGTCCTGATGGCGAGGTCAGGCTGTCGCAATTTTCGATGGTCAAATAGTGTGTTTGTGAATGTTTAGTGCATCACCATCACTCAAAATGGTGGCTACTTTGTTTACACATACAAAATGCTAATGTGACTCATTAATTAAAAAAAATTATATGTCCCGTTACTGTGGTTTAATGCGATAGTTGTGCGATGTTTACACTTAATTTGACGGTATTTCGTTAGAAATTTCTTTTGAAAAAAAATGTGTTAATAATACATTTAAAATGTATTATTTACACATTGTTTTTTAAATCAATAGACATGTAAAAATGATAATTGTTAAAAATATAAACCAATTTTACATGTTGTGTTAAGATATGTTAAGAAACCATATATTTTTTTTGCAAAACATGACATTTGTGTCATTTAACTAAAAAAGAAATTTGTAAATGTTTTAAAAATGTTCTCGATTTTTTTATGCAGACATATGAACCCAGTGAGAATGAGGAGACGACAGCCTCAGGTGTTCCAACCATTTCCAGACCTTGCCACCATGGAAGAACGGGATATTATCACAGATTGAATAGGCAAACTATACTGGTTTGAAGTCATCAGCGGGGGCCGGATCTTCTGCCTCACAATAGAAATCCCATTTCTTTTACACCAATTGTAAAACTCATGGCAGTACTTAATTTTGGGGCCACAAGATCATTCCACTACACTGTGGCAGTATCTGGTGGAATGTCACAACCAACTTTCAGTGGTGTGCTACAAAAAGTTCTTTCTTCAGTGATGAGACACATCAACAGCTTCATCCAGTTTCCACAACAAGAGGATTTTACGAATGTGAAGGACAATTTCTATGGTTTGGGTGCCTTCCATATGTGGTTGGTGCAATTGATGGCACACATATTGGCTTAGTGCCCCCACACGCCAGGCAACAAGTCTACCGTAATCGGAAGAACTTCCATTCAATCAATGTGCATGTTGTCTGTTTAGCTGATTGTCTGCTCATTTCCCTGGATCAACCCATGATTCCTTTGTACTACGGTACAGCAGCATACCCCTGCAGATGTCACAACTTGGACCCAAGAGGGCCTGGCTTGTTGGTAAGTGCAATCTGACATAATATTGTTTGGGTAATTTCAAGGTGAATAATCTGAAATTGTGTCTTGGCTTTTTCATTTTTTCCATTTAGGAGACTTAGCTTGTCCTAACCAACCATGGGTGTTGGCACTGCTGAGGAATCCAACAACGCCAGGGAAAGTCTGCTTCAGTGAGGCCCACGGAACAACACGGAGGCCAGTAGAGTGGGCTTTTGGGCTCCTAAAGGCCAGATTTTGCTGTCTGGACAAGACTGGTGGAGCCGTCCTCTACTCACCTCACCATATTGCACAACATAGCCCTGTGACAGAACATCCTGCACATCGCAGAGGATGGAGACCATGAAGAGGCACCAGCTCAGGATGTTGAAGTGCTAAATGAAGATGTTAGTGGTGAACAGATAGGAATTGACGTACGTCAACATGTTATTGACAACTTCACCTGAGTGTAAGTATACATGTACATATTATGACATTATGGTTAAATCATCTTTTAATCTCATGAGGAGAACAGTCTGTGCTGGACATTTTTCTGAAGGGGCAAGTTGATGAAATCCAGGCCATAGATGTTTGTTGATCCAAGTGTTGACACATTGATTACTGGATTAATTTAGAATGTTATTCTTTGATTGTTCTTGGAAAATGTGTCCTCAAAAGTACTCATTTGTAATGTGTCTAATGTGCAATGTGATTAAATGGTTTTTTTTAAAAATCTGTTTCAGGATCCTTCACCATGTCATCTTCATTTGGACATTTCATCGTTGTGACATTTGCTGTTAATGCTGCTGTTGCGAAGTACAAAGGGAACATGAGTTGATCCTGTGTAAGACACTGACAGAGTTTGGCTGTACATATCTT
Source organism: Calotriton arnoldi (assembly GCA_963921515.1). Lineage (NCBI taxonomy): Eukaryota > Metazoa > Chordata > Amphibia > Caudata > Salamandridae > Calotriton > Calotriton arnoldi. Next base: position 274,791 of record CAWUFW010012770.1, read on the forward strand.
GTACTGAGACAATTGCACAGTGATTGAATGGAAGGTTTGAAAACTGCCTTTGGATTTATTTTCTGTTGAATGTTGACACCAAGCCAATATCTGCTGCTTGAACTGCTGTAACCGCATGTGGTAGTCGACACCAAGCATAGTAATCTCTCTTCACATTGCCAAAATATCATATTGTATTAAGTGTAAGAAGCTGTTGATGTGTCTAATCTTTGTAAGAAGGACTCCTTGTAGCATACCACTTAAAGTCAGTCCTGCCAAGTACCACGCATCAGTACCACGCATCAGGCGTTAGACTAACTCATTTCAATGTGGCGCTCCACATCACCGCACTGAAATGCATTGTCACGCATTATAGGCATAGCACCTCAGCTGTCACTCAAGCCTAAAACTGATAAACTAAACTGAACTGGAGTGGCAGCTAGCAGCGCACTGTGGCGTGCGTGTGCCGTTCCTTCTCGCAGGCTTGGGGCTCGGCTGACTGCTACTAGCAGCTGCTGCTGGCAGGCTGCTACAATGCTACATATCTCATGAGAACTCAGGAGATGGATTCCCGTCATGGCTCGGCTCTCAGACTATGACGTCATGTTGAGGTAGTGCCCAATGGCTACTCCCAAGACATGACAGCCCAGTCAGGTTGTATGATAAAACAGTCTGACATAGGCGCCACGGGGACGTCACGTCCTGCTGCCGGAGTTTGTTGTGGGAGGCTCGCTACTGGTTTGCGGCAAATCATGGTGCTCGCATCGCTTCCTGCTTACACCGGCCTCCATGTGGCTCACCTGCAGCAGTTAAAATCAATGACCCCCGGTGCAGCGGCAAATTCGATTAGGAGACGGAGTGACCGTTTCAGCGGCCGACTTCACTGGACAGAATTCACTGGGGAGGCGGGCGGCAAACCCGAATTGCCGCGGTGGCTCACGGCCTGAGTTTCCCTCATAGAGTCGCTGCAAGTTGAAGTAAGTGTGAGACAGTGTAGAGGCAGCGTGCAATAAGGCAGCTGCCTGCAGTCAGTGGGGGACAGTTGTGTTACAGAACTCACTGTAGTCGGTAATTGCGGCACAAGTTGGTACAAGAAACCAAGCTATCAAGCCTAGCTGCTCTAAACGGACTCTATATTGTTTGTCTTTGTCTGATTTATAAGAGTGCGCTGCAGCAAGAAAGGCTCCCGGTTTCAGCTTATGCATACTTTATGTCTCACAGGATAAGTTCTGATAGATCAATGTATTCATCGACTGTGTCTAACTGTTTCAGGCTGTTGCATCTCTTTTAAGGTCCATTTTAGACCATCACATGTTAGAAAAGTGTACATTTTCTGAATATAATATCTTTACATGACCACAACAGCCTTGCTCCGCTCACAAAAAAAGTGTCACTCCAAGTGTCACACGTAAGGCATTGAAATGTCACACATAAAGAAACTGCAAATATGGGAATGTCACACACACAAACCGAAAATTTGGCAGCTATGCATAAGCAATCTGAAAACTTGGCAGCTATGTGCCTGCCCTCTGTTACTGAGAACTGTAGTCACGCAGTCTGTCTCCAGTTAGTGCCCTTCCATTTTTGGTACTTTGCAGCAGTTTTAGGATCTTCTTAGAGTTTCTCGTTGCTCAAATGGGTGTAATTTCTGATATTTATATGTTTCCCTCGTCTTCATTGCTTGATTTTGCTCGCGAGAAAGTGTCACTCATAGTCATTGAAAAGTCACTCATAATTACACTGACGTTATAAAAATGTCACACATAGCAATCTGAACCTTGGCAGCTATGTAAAGTTGTTTGTGACATTCCCCCAGATACTGGAACAGTGTATTGGAAAACTCCTGTGGCCACCAAATAGAATACTGCCAGGATTTTAGACTTTTGGGGGCTCATTACAATGTTGGTGGGTCTGACACCGACGGCTTGTCGGTGTTGGACCAACCGACCTCTGCCCCTGCGGTCCGCCCGCCCCATTACGATGCGGCGGGCGGAGGCATTGGGCCGAGAGACCGGCCGCTGCATGTGCCCGTCGGTGCGTCGGAGGGTCAGTAATCCCTACAATGAGGGCAGTGCATTCTCAGGCACTGCCATAGGGATTACAATGTCCCTTTCCGCCAGCCCTTTCATTGCAGTTCGCCCACTATGAAAAGGCAGGCGGAAAGTGACTTTGGGGGCCCCTAGCAGGGCCCCCTTCTTCCCTAGCCTTCCGCTATGGGGCCAGGGGGGCACTTCTGGTTCCCGCTCTAACCATCCCTGCACCATTTTTCAGGCACCGCATGGTGCCTGCCACACGGTGCAGGAATGTTTTCAAAGTGTTTATTTTCTGTTGGGGCGTGTGCTGCAGTCTGCAGCACACGCCGCAATAGAAAATATACACATTGCGACCGCAGTGAAGGCGTTCGCATTGTAGTCGGGCGGTCCTGCTTCCACCATGGTGCCGACCGGCATCGTAATCAGGCCCAGAGTGTTACTGTTGTGCAGTTCCTATTGTGAGGCAGAAGATCTGGTTCTAGCTGATGACAAAACTCAATTATGATTTCCCTATAGAATCTGATTGTGAGGATTATATCCCCTTCTTCCATGGTGGCAAGGTCTGGAACTGGAAAAGTCAAAATGGTACTATTTGTGTTATGTATGGTTGGTTATGTTTCTGAAAGAATTGACAGACAAACATTTTTCAGATTTAATAATATAGTTGATGAGTTTTTGTTATTTGTATTTTGCTGTCATGGTTGAAAATTGAGAGAAACATTATCTATTTGCAATTCATTTATGATAAAACTATCATTTGCTTTTTTACATTTTAAAATGTATGATGGACGGAAGATTATAAATAGATAGAGCAAAGAAATACAAAACCAATCATTTACTTTGTTAGTTTTGCTTTTATTAAATAGAACCAAATATACTAACACAGGATGAAAACCAAAAAGCCAACAATATTAGAAAATAAAGTTATGGTGAATGAAACCATTATTGAAGAGCCAAAGTTGTCTGAAGTCCAATGTCCAAAATACAACTGGCATCAGAAAGGTAAATGTGTCCAGAAAATAGTCCACAGAGTGAATGGTAGTCACACACTGGAGGAAATTAGGTCCTGGGGCTGGTGGATCTACAGTTGCAGAGACTGAGGTGGGTGCATGTGTTGCCTCTTGTGGCAGGGCCTCCCTTTCTGTGGCTGAGGCAAATGTAGTTGGCCCAGATGTTGTTGGACCACAGAAAGGGGAAGATGGTTCTGGAAAAGCCCTGCACATATGGGTGTAAATGTCATGCAGCCTGTATTGGAGTTGTGACTTTCCATCTGAACATTGAGCTCCCTCAGCAACTGCTTCACCTCCTGGAGCTCTGTAAGGACCTGGCCCATCATGTCTTGGGACTGATGGAGGGATCCCAAGACTTCCTCGGTGGTGGCCTGGGTGACAGTTAACTCAGTGGCTTCACTTTGCTGGCTCATAGGTTCCCTGACACGACCCCTACTCCCACCACTCTGTGACCTTGATCCAGTGTGCCCCATCACACTGGTTCCTGGCTGAATTTGAGGTTGTGGTGCGGGCTGACCAGCAGCCAGGACTGGGGACACAAGATTGGGGTGATGTTGCTTTGGACACAGGAAGTTGAGGTGTCCATGGCCTAAGATGTAGTAACAACTGGGGTGGGAGGTGTAGGTGTAGGTGTGGGCCGAGTGAGACTCACTGTAGCCCTAGGCAGACCAGATGGACCAGCCAGCTTCTCATCATCCAGACTTGCAGGAGTGGAGTCTGAAGGCTTGTCCCTGGGGTAGAATGGAGGTCTCCTCAATGGCAGGTGTTTGCCCACATACCCTCGGTGTTGGACCTTTTATGAATGAATACATTATTAAAAGTCTAGATTATACATCAAATGTGTTTGAAGCTAAAAAAGTAGCAACCTAAAAGGAAAAATATATTTGACATAATGATTGTACGTTTCAGTCGTATTATAATCAATAACAGAAACAGTTTGAATGACACACAGAAGTAAATCAGAAAAGCAGGTAAAAAGATGTCCTGAAATGACAAAATAATTTAATTAGAAAGTATACATTAAATATAACAAACATTTCAATGAACACATAAGAGATGGGAAATGTGAAATCAACCATTCCAAGGCCTAGCATGCTAAAAATCTGACTATTACACACCCTAGAATGATATATAGTATTAGTCATCATATAAATATTGCAGAGTAAATTTAAAAATAAAGCACCACTTATATTCTGCATTCAAATTTACATACCTTACAATTTTGAAGTCAACAAACTTTGCTCTGTGAAAGACATGACATCAATTCTGGCTGGGATCCTGCTAATCAGGACCCCAGCCACTATGCTTCCTCCCTAAATTTGACATGGTAAATACTTTGGTACCTCTACAATTGGCTACTGGTGTACCCTTGTAAGTCCCTATATATGGTACTATAGTATCCAGGGCATAGGTACACCTTGGGTCTCCCACGGGCTGCAGCATGTATTATGCCACCCATGAGACACCACCCAAACTGTGACTACAGGCCTGCCATTTCAGCTTGTGCAAGCACCACTTACGACAGATATAAGTTTCCTTATATCTGATGTCACTACACTTAAAACCTATAAGTCACCCGTAGGGCAAGCCTTTCAATCCCGAAGGCAGGGTGCTGGGTTATAAGTGTGAAGGTGCCCCTGCATGAGAAGGACATCCCCTACAAACCCCGGAGTCAATTCACCAGGCTTTGTAAGTGCAGTCATCCTTTTTGATACATATAGTGGCCAAGCGTCATTATGCGATGGCTAACTATATAGTGGCTGTGCCGAACCTGGGCATGTTTGGTATCAAACATGTTTGAATCATACCCCAACACCGTTACCGGTGTTGGAGGTATGATTTCATGCACTGGGGGGCTCCTCCAGGAAGCCCCCAGTACTCCGGGTAACAGCCTTACAGGGTCTACCCAGGGGTGTAACACAGGCCCCCGCAGCCCCCGCGGTGTGGGGGGGCTCCCAAGCTCCAGGGGGCCCCCTCAGCACAGCACTCTGGCTGCAGAGCTCCTGATTGAGCCTGGAGGGGGCCCCTCCTTGTGCCTTGCAGGGAGGCCCCCTCAAGTTTTGTTACGCCAGTGGGTCTACCAGCAAGCTAGTGCTGCTGCCGATCCCAGACACGATTCTGCCCTCCTGCTGATGAACTGAGATTGAGCAGGGGAAGGTAGAACAATAGGTTTTCTGTCACAGGGAGGTGTGACCACCTCCCAGACAGGACTAAGTATATTAGGCTGGGGTGGCGGCGCTTACCAGCACCACCAGACTGCTTTGAAGCGCACATTTGGTGCCCTCCTCGCATACTCTAGTTGGAACCAGTTCTGGGAGCCCTTGGCTCCCGCTCTGGTGCGAACTTGGACAAAGGACATGGGAGTATCCTGCCCTCTGTCCAGTCCTTCCTCTGGGACGGACCCCTGAGTCATCCTAACCCCTTTCTTAGGGTATCAAATCGCTTACCTGTAGGTGGCTCTTCAGATTCATCGTGGGACACGACTCAAGCCTGAAACCACATCCCTCTTTGACCGTCTGGACACCTGGACTTCGCTGAAATTTGCCTGGAACCGAGACTGCATCAAGGAAGACTTCTGCTGCTCCTGGTCTCACTGTTCTAGAAGTCTTTTTAATCGCCTGTATCTGTGCTTCTTCCAGGATCTTCAACAAACCTGTGGGCATCAAGGACACCTGAAGTAATCTCCCTTGGAGTGAAGGAGTCACTCCCCTGCATTTGCAGGCATCGCAACAAAGCTGGACGGTCTGCTGCTCCTGACGTCCCACGGACTTCGAAAGGCTCAGCAACAGAGGTTGTAGTTCTGCAACTTCCTTGAGGCCTGACCTGTCCTCCCTGCAATTTTGAGGCCAGTATCCCTCACCGGAATCGCTGGGACCGAACCTCTGTGCGCCACGTTGACTTGCCGCTGCCAAGGCTTGTTGGCTCTGCACTCCAGAGATCTTCAGGCTACAAGAAGCTCCTGCCTCCAGCATTTCTTCCTGCCAAGATCAGCATCCTCACCACATCCTCTGCACCGTGGGCTTTACTCTTTGGTGAGCTGCTCGAGGTCCTCTTGCCACTCCTGTGCCTCTGCCCTGTGGGTCCTCTCGAGGGTCTTCTCCTGCTTCAGTGGGCTCCCCTGCTTGCTCGGGGCCTGCTCTGACTCTCCTGCACTTGGTGAGTCCCTTGGACTTTGCTGGTCCCAACGTTGCTCCTTCATCGCTTTCCACGTCTGTTGCTGCTGCCAAGGTTTGTTGGTGCTCCCGCTGGACACCGATCCCCTGGTTCACAACTTCCGACATGGGACAGCTCGTGAACAGTTCCTGGTCTTCCTCAGCATCGCTTGGTCCTCACAGCTGCAGCAACAAGGTCACTCTCATCACTCCTGCATCTTCCGTCATTGGTGGCATTGCTCTTCCTTGCCTCCTGGTCACCTCCGAGTGGCATAGACTCTGTCCACTCTGCTTGCAGGTTCTTCTCTTCAAAAATCCACCCTTGGATTCCACCGGACTCTTGCACAGTCTTCACCAGCGGCATCTTTACTGAAGTCCTCCATTGTGGTCTACTGCGGTTTCCGACGTCACTTCAAACCTATGCAACCGGCTTCCTTGGTGGGGTATTCTGGTTCCTGTGGTATCCACGAGTGGGGTGACTCTCCAACTTTCTGTCTTTACACGGGGTTTCCTCAAGGTCCACTGGGAAGGGTCCTTCTTCTTCAAAACTGCGACTTTCCTGTTGACTTCTATTGAGTACGCAGCTGTGTTTCCACTCTGCACACAGCCTCTGTGGGGTTTCTGAGTACTTACCTTGGGTGATTCCTTGTATCCCCAGCTTCTCTGAGTCTCCTGGTCCAAGTCCTGACTCCGGTCGCAGTTCGCATTCCACTTTCTTAGTATATAGTTTGGTCTCCCCCTGGAGACCACTGTGTATTGTGCTTACTTACCTACTTGCAAGTTGCAATTGAAGTATTGTGTGTATTTGTGCTGATATCTCGGGGTAGGAGACATACCAATGTGTTAGTGAGTGTTGTGTAATAAACACACATATTTTTATAACTACACTGTGTGATTCTTTTTTGTTTAACCTACACTACATGTTAAGATCTGGTAAAACAAACTGCTCAACACTTCTTCTGGACCGAACCTGAAGGCTGTTCTCTACAGCTACCACTTAGAGAGCTTTCTAAGGTTGTCTAAGACTACTAAAATCACCATACGGGTTGTCTTGATAGGTGCAAGGTGCTTCACTTAAATAAGTGTGCACCATATACTAAGCCAGCCTCCTACATTGGTGTGCAGCAGTTGAGATTGAAGTCTGCACTATTTTACCAGCTAATCTAGGTGTGGTTAGTTGAAAAACCATCATTAGCATTAGGCACATATAAATTCTTTTTATATAACAGTAAGTTCTACTGAACTTTTTGGATTGCTAGTTGAGGGTTTAGCACAACCCTTTCTACAATCCTTTTTAAGTTTAGTTTCCACTAGGGTAGGTAGGTGCGACACCACACTACACCTAGTTTACCGTGTCTTTAGTTGGGGATTCCAGTGGGTCCCAATCTTTTAGATACAGTGGCCTTAAGTTCCAGGACCTTAGGACCCTGGCTGCATCAAGGAAGTTAAAGACAGGCAGTAACCCTATCACTCAGCAACTCTTAGAGCTGCTGCTGCAGGATGGCCTCCAGAAAGCTGGAAGGTCGGAAGGGCAAAACTATGTGGGTGGGGTGGCTCCAGAAGATGGGTCAGGGGTGGTTCACCCCAGTGACACAAATTCTGAGCCAGATCTAGAGGAATCTGATGACTCCACACTGGTGAACTCTGATCCCCCAGGAAATAGTACAGATAGTACAGAGTGTGTCCCTAGAGGTAGGCCCCCCATTATTTTTCCTGGGAGGGTGCAGAGAATGCAGGCAAGGTCTAGATCCTGCTCTGTTAGTTCCAAAGTCTCTAACAAATCCACAGGGACCTCCATCACTAGTCAGAGGGAGGACTCCTTATAGAGGAAATACCACCTGCTAAAGTTTGAGAGGGCCAAGCTCAGAATAAAGCAAGAGCAGCTGGCCCTTGATAAGGAAACCTTAGAAGTACAGAGGGCTAGAAAGAATTTGGGACCAGAGTCCCATGATGGCAGGACTAGTGTCTCTAGGGTCAGGGAGCAATCTTTTGATGCTAGGAACCTGAGCAGGCTAAACCCTCCTTACCAGGAGAGGTATGATATCCATAAATGGATCACTGCCTTGGAGAGGGCCTGTAAAGTACAGAAGGTCCCTCAAGGGCAGTGGGCAGCTACCATCTGGCTCTCCTTTGCTAGCAAAGGCAGAGACAAACTCCTCACTGTCAAAGAGGAAGATGCTGACAGCTATACAGTCTTGAAGAGTGCCCTAATAGATGGGTTTGGCTTGACCACTGAACAGTACAGGGTCATATTCAGGGACACACAAAAGGCACACACCCAAGACTGGGTTGACTTTGTAGACAGTGCTATTAAGGCTCTGGAGGGCTGGCTTCATGGAAGTAATGTGCATGACTATGAGGGATTGTACAATTTATTGGTGAGGGAGTACATCTTTAATAACTGTCCAAATCAGTAGCTGCACCAGTACCAGGTGGACTCTGATCTGACCTCTCTCCAAGAATTGGGAAAGAAGGCAGACAATTGGGTCCGCACCAGGGTGAAGCAGAAAACCAATGGTGGTGGAGGTGACTAGAAGAAGCAAGATTCTTCTAAGGCCAGAGAGAAGGGTGGGGAAAAAGGTAAAGACAAAAAGCAGTTTTCACAAGGTCCCCAAAAATCGTCCTCTGGGGGTGGGTCCCAAACCTCTTCTTCCTCTGACAAGAAACCTTGGTGTTACCTGTGTAAGGAAGAAGGCCACAGAGCAAGGGATGCCAATTGCTCTAGAGCTAACACCAAAGAAGCTACTACTACTGCCCCTAAGGGAACAAGTACCTCGAGCACCAGTACAAGTAGTAGTTCAGCCCCCAAGAGATTAGTTGGGTTAACCTTGGGTTCTGAATTGAGTTCTGGCCTAGTCGGATCCCCCACTCAGGCTGTCCTTGTCTGTGACAGTGGTATGGAACTTGACACTTTACTTGTAAGTCCTACTAACTTGGACAAGTACAGACAACAGCCACTGATTAATGGTCAGGAAGCTGTGGCATACAGGGACACAGGGGACAGTGTCACAATGGTGACAGAGAAACGTGTGTCTCCTGACCAAATCATACTTGGTCAACTTTACCAAGTGACCTATGCAAGCAATGTCAGGACTGATCATTCCTCTGCAGTTGTAAATCTCAGCTGTGGAGGGGTAACTGTCCCTAAAAGAGTTGTGGTTTCCCCAGACCTACCTGTGGACTGTCTGTTGGGCAATGATTTGGAAACTTCAGCCTGGTCTGAAGTGGAGTTCAGCACACATGCAGAGATGATGGGAATCTCTGCCAGTGCATTTGCTGTTACTAGGGCTCAGGCCCAACAGTTAAGCACTGAGGGAGCACTGGATACTGGAAAAATGTATGAGCTAGCTCCTAAGAGAAGGAACAGGAAGGTAAGGAATTATCCTCCTCCCAGACTCCTAGTGAGGATCAGTCTCCTGAGGGAGATGACCCCAGCCCCCGTGAAGGAGCTGTCCTAAAGGAACTTGGGCCTGACACTGCAGAGTTCTTGGGGGCAGGGGGCCCTTCCAGGGTAGACTTGAGTCTGGAGCAGAAATCCTGCCCCTCTCTTGAACAGCTACGACAGCAAGCTGCTGCTGAGGAGGCAGGGAATGTAAGTGGGTCCCATATGATCTATTGGGAATGTGGGCTTCTGTTTTCTGAGAGTAGAGACCCCAAGCCTGCTGCCACCAGGAGGTTGATTATTCCTCAGAAGTACAGTGGTTTTCTTCTGTCCCTACCACATGGCATTACTCTTGCAAGACATCTTGGGCAAAGCAAGACTTGGGACAGGCTTGTCCCTTATTTTCACTGGCCCCACATGTCCAAAGACACCAAGAAGTTTTGTCGCTCCTGTGTCACTTGCCAAGCCAGTGGTATGTCAGGTGTCACTGCAAAGGCCCCCTTAATTCCACTTCCAGTGGTTGGGGTTCCCTTTGAGAGGGTAGGGATAGACATTATTGGTCCCTTAAACCCTCCATCAGCATCTGGACACAGTTACATTATAGTGGTGGTGGACCATGCCACTAGGTATCTAGAAGCTATTCCACTTAGGACCACTACAGCTCCTGTGGTGGCTAGTGCCCTTCTGGGAGTCTTTTCCAGAGTGGGGTTTCCTAAGGTGGTCTTGTCAGACAGAGCTACAAACTTCATGTCTAGCTACATAACTGCAATGTGGAAAGAGTGTGGTGTAAACTACAAGTTTACCACACCTTACCATCTACAGTGCAATGGGCGTGTTGAGAGGTTCAACAAGACCCCAAAGTGTATGATCATGGGACTCCCAGAAAAGCTCAAGCGAAAATGGGATGTCTTACTACCGTGTCTTCTCTTTGCCTACAGAGAGGTTCTTCAGAAGGGGGTGGGCTACAGCCCATTTGAACTTCTGTTTGGACATCCAGTTAGGGGTCCATTGTGTCTGGTTAAGGAGGGCTGGGAGCAGCCTCTTACACCTCCTAAACCTAAACAGGCTATTGTGGACTATGTCATCTGCCTGCGTTCACGTATGGCTGAGTAAATGAAGAATGCCAGCAAAAACTTTGAGGCCAGTCAGGAGCTTCAGAGAACTTGACATGACCAAAAGGCTGTACTAACTGTTTACCAGCCAGGACAGAAAGTGTGGGTGTTGGAGCCTGTGGCCCCAGCAGATCTCCAAGACTAGAGGACTGGCCCCCACACCATCCTTGAGAAGAAAAGGTAAGGTCACTTCCTTAGTGGTCCTAGGCACTCCCAGACGTCCTCACAGAGTTCTTCCTGTGAACCGCCTAAAGCCTTTTGTTGACAGGGCTGACATGAGCTTGCTCATAGCAACTGATGAGGGACAGGAGGAAGAGAGTGACTCTCTCCCTGATCTCTTCTCTCAGGACCCTGTTGATAGGTCAATTGATGAGTGGCCTTGGCAGGCAGCCTCAATGACCAGCAGCAAACTGATTGCAGGCAAGTCCTTAAAAAGTTCCCACACTTGTTTTCTCTGACTCCAAGTCAAACCACCTGGTGTACCCATGAAGTGGACACAGGTGACAGTCTGCCTGTAAAGAGTAAAATCTACAGACATCCTGATGATGTCAGTGACTGTATCAGGACTGAGGTCCAAAAGATGCTGGAGTGGGGGGTCATTGAACCTGCGGATAGCTCTTGGACTAGTCCTGTGGTCCTTGTGCCAAAACCTCACACCCAAGATGGTAAGAGAGAGATGAGGTTTTATGTAGGCTACAGAGGTCTCAATGCAGTCACCAGGACTGATACAATTTTCAGGGCAGATGAGCTGATTGCTACTCTGGCCTCAGCCAAGTATCTTAGTACATTTGACCTGACTGCTGGCTACTGGCAAATCAGACTTTCTGAGGATGCCAAGCCAAAAACAGCATTTTCAACCCCTAGTGGGCATTATCAATTTATTGTAATGCCTTTTGGTTTGGAGAATGCACCTGCCACATTTCAGAGGTTGGTGAACAAAGTCCTCACAGGTCTGGAAGCCTTTAGTACAGTATATCTAGATGATATTGCTGTCTTTAGTTCCACTAGGGAGGATCACCTGGTCCACCTCAGGAATGTTCTGGAGGCCCTGCAAAAGGCAGGCCTCACTATCAAGGCCACGTAGTGCCAGATAGGACAGAGCAAGGTTGTGTATCTGGGCCGCCTTGTAGGTGGAGGATAGGTTCAGCCATTGGAGAGCAAAATCCAGAACATAATGGACTGGGTTGCTCCCACTACTCAGACCCCGGACAGAGCTGAGGGCCTGACTGGGTACTACAGGAGGTTTGTTAAGGGATATGGGTCCATAGTGACTCCCCTTAATGATCTCACCTCCAAAAGAATGCCTAAGAAAGTTCTGTGGACGATTGGCTGTCAGAAGGCATTTGATCATCTGAAGCAGGCCATGTGCACTGCTCCCATTCTGCAAAGTCCTGATTACTCCAAATCCTTCATTGTCCAGACAGATGCTTCTGAGATAGGGGTAGTTGCAGTTTTATCACAACTCAATGCAGATGGACATGACCAACCAGTAGCATTTATAAGCAGATGGTTGACCCTCAGGGAGAAGCTTTGGTCAGCTATTGAGAGGGAGGCCTTTGCTGTGGTCTGGGCCTTGAAGAAGTTGAGACCATACCTGTTTGGTACTCACTTCATTGTTCAGACAGATCACAAATCCCTCTTATGGCTAAAACAAATGAAGGGTGAAAATCTCAAACATTGGAGGTGGTCCATTTCTCTACAGGGGATGGACTTTTCTGTAGAACACAGACCTGGGAGTAACCATGTCAATGCAGAATGTCTCTCCAGATATTTTCACTTAGAAAATGAAGACTCAATTGGGCAAGGTTAGTCTCATCTCCTTTCATTTGGGGGAGGGTTGTGTAGGAAAGTAGGATCTGCTTTCATGGTTACCCCCACTTTTTGCTGGTGTCAGTATGATTTTGTTTTTTTTAATAATCAATTTTATTGATTTTTCCAAGAGGTGAAAAAAGAAATGAAAGCAAACAGTACAGCATATCAGGCAGCATCGTAACATGTTGATTTCGGTACACAGTACAGGTACAGCAAAGTACAGTATAGTTACTCTCCCCCCTAGGGGCATAACGAACTAGACCCACCGATCTATAGGTGGCGCTCAGTCCAGCATACCCAGCCATTTGCCCCAGATTTTTCGGTGTCTGGCAGGGCAACCTCTGGCTTCGTACAACGAGAGCTCCTGTGTGGCGCACCAGTCAACTCCCCGGTGCCATTTAGCTATAGTGGGCGGGGTGGGATTCTTCCACGCAGCCGCTATGTCGCGCTTGGCTACCAATAGAGCAGTTCCCAAGAATATCTTGTCTGCCCTGGACCCGTCCAACCTGTCAGTGATGCCCAGTAATATGTTCAGGGGATTGTGTGGAACTTCCCATCCTAATACCTCCCTGAGCTCCGCTTCTAAGGCGATCCAGTAGGGGGCAATGTGTGGGCATGTCCATACTATGTGAAAGAAATCTGCGGGGTCTGAACCGCACCTCGGACATGTCGGGTTTGGAATAAGGCCAGCTTTGTGTAGGCGACTGGGGGCGAGGTAGGAGGTATGCAGGTAGTAGAGCTGGACCAGGCGAAGCCTGGCCGAAGAAGTGATAGTTCTAGGCGCCATCAGTGCATCCCTCCAGTCCTCATCCTCTAATGGACCCAACCATGCCTCCCACCTAAGTTTCAGCTGGTCAAGAGATGTGGGACCATTATTTGTTAGTGAGCGATATATGCGGGAGACTCCGCCTCTCCCTAGGTTGCCCATCATGACCTGGGCCTCAAGGGGACTGTGTTCTAGCAGTGATGTGCCGGATTTTATATGCGTGTCTAAAGCGTGACGGACTTGCAAATATCTGTAGAACTGGGAGGGATGAAGTGCATATATAGTTTGTAAGTCGACAAAGGAACGAACATGGTCGCTGACCCACAAGTCCCCAAGTTGTGAGATACCAATGAGGTCCCAGCTTCTAAAGCCCGCTAGATTCACAACCTCCCGCAGCCATGTACCCTGCCAAAGCGGTGTTTGCTGAGTCAGCTTGTTCTGCCAGTGAGTGTGTTGTAGGGAAGCGCGCCAGGCCAAGAAGACTGCGCGGGTCACTGTGGGGAGCTCTCTGGGGATGGAGGATCCATATAGCATGGCTTGAACGCGGGGAAGGCCCAGGTCGTTGAGTTCAGTTCTGTAGGCCGGGTCAGACCAACCCCCATTGAACCAATCGTGGACTACCAGGAGACGGGTAGCCAGATAGTACAAATAGAGGTTCGTGAACCCCATACCTCCATCAAAAGGAGAAATCTGGCAGCGTCGGAGGGCCATACGGGGTTGCCGACCGTTCCAGAGGAATTTTATGATTAGACTGTCTATGCCTCGGAACCAGGCGCTGGGATGTGGTGCGGTATATTTTGGAGAATGTAGAGGAACCGGGGGAGGATCATCATTTTAAATAAAGCTATTCGCCCTAGTGGGTTGAGTGGTAGTTTTTCCCATTTCAGTAGGTCCTGTTTGGTTTTGGTGATTAGGGGGGGGGTCACATTGAGTTCCCAGGCCAGGTCCGGTAACAGAGCGACCCATATTCCCAGGTACTTAAAGGATTGCCGTCGGATAGGAATGGTGGACTGCCAGTCGAAGCAGTCCCTAGAGATGTGTAGGGGGACCAACGTTGACTTGGTTGAGTTCAGACGTAAACCAGAGATCCGCTCAAAGGAGTGCAAGATTTGCAAGCACCGGGGGCCAGATCGTACTGGGTCCGCTAGAAACAGCACGACATCATCCGCATATAGCGAGATTCTGTCATCATGGGATCCTCCCCACCGCCAGCCCTGAACCCGACCCTCAGAGCGAACAAAATTGGCTAGGGGCTCCATGGCTAGGGCGAAGAGGAGGGGTGAAAGAGGGCACCCCTGCCTTGTCCCTCTGCCTATCTGAAAGATGTCAGAGAGTACGCCATTGACTTGTACCCGCGCAGTGGGTTTAGAGTACAGGACACGCACCATATGACGGAACTTGGGGCCCAGGCCCAGAACCCTCAGGACATCTCCAAGGTAACCCCAGTCGACCGAATCAAAGGCTTTCTCGAAATCGACTAGGAGAAGCGCTAGGTAGGGGGTTAGTACCTGACGGTTAGCCAGAGCCACGTGGAGACGCCGTAGGCAGTGCCTGGTGCCCCGCGCCGGCATGAACCCACACTGGTTCAGTGCCTGGTGCCCCGCGCCGGCATGAACCCACACTGGTCAGGGTGAACCAATTTATCGAGGTATGGTTTGAGGCGTTGAGCAAGGACCGTGGCAAATATTTTAATCTCCGTGTTAATCAAGGAGATGGGGCGGTAGTCCGCACACAATGGGGAGGGAGGTTGTGTTTTGGGAATGAGAACTATGGTGGCCGTATCCGTCTCCAGAGGGAAGGAGCCTTTTTTCGATGGCTTCCTCATATAGGGCCGCCAGGCGAGGGGTGAGTATGTCTCTGTAGGCGGAGTAGTATTCCTGTGGATAGCCGTCTGGGCCCGGGGTCTTGCCGGCTGCAACCAATGAAATGGCTCCCTGTATGTCTTCGCAGGAGATCGGACCTTCCAGTCCATCGGACTCAACTGCAGATAATGCAGGGAGGTGGAAGTCCTCTAGGGCAAGCAGCTCCTCCAATGAGGATTCCGGGTGGAGTATAGTTCGGAGTAATAGTCCGCGAAGGTTTGGGCTATTACTCAGGGAGAGCGGTAAGTATGTCCCGTCGAGTCACGGATCACTGGAATTATCCGGGCTGCTAGGGGGTAGGTTGTTAGTCTGTGTAATAGTTTCCCGTTTTTATCGCCCCATCCGTAGACTCGGGCTACTGAGGACCTCCAAAGGAGTCAGTATGTTTTTTTACTAGTCTGGCTGGGATCCTGCTAATCAGGAACCCAGCCACTGTACTTCCTCCCTAAATTTGTCATTGTAAGTACTTTGGTACCTCCATAATTGGCTACTGGTGTACCCTTGTAAGTCCCTAGTATATGGTACTAAGGTACCCGGGGCATAGGTACACCAGGGGTCTCCCATGGGCTGCAGCAGGTATTATGCCACCCATGAGAGACCACTCAAACTGTGACTACATGCCTGCCATTGCAGCCTGTGTACGCTGGTGCTCGCATCACTTACGACAGATATAGTTTTCCTTATATCTGAGGTCACTACACTTAAAATCTATAAGTCACCCCTAAGGCAGGCCTTTCAATCCTGAAGGCAGGGTGCTGGTTTATACGAGTGAGGGTGCCCCTGCATGAGTAGGATACCCCCTATAAACTCCAGAGTCGATTCTCCAGACTTTGTAAGTGCGGTCAGCCATTTTGATCCATATAGTGGCCATGCGTCATTATGCGATGGTTAACTATATAGTGGCTGTGCCGAACCTAGGCATGTTTGGTATCAAACATGTTGGAATCATACCCCAATACCATTACCGGTTTTGGAGGTATGATTCCATGCACTGGGGGGCTCCTCGGAGAAGCCCCCAGTACTCCTGGTAACAGCCGTTCAAGGTCTGCCAGCAAGCTAGTGCTACTGCTGACCCCAGACACGATTCTGCCCTCCTGCTGTTGAGCTGAGCTCAAGCAGGGGAAGGTAGAACAATAGGTTTTCTGTCACAGGGAGGTGTGACCACCTCCCAGACAAGACTTAGTATATTGTGCTGGGGTGGGGGCGCTTTCCAGCACCACCAGACTGCTTTGATGGGCACATTTGGTGCCCTCCTGGCATACTCCAGTTGGAACCAATT
Source organism: Calotriton arnoldi (assembly GCA_963921515.1). NCBI lineage: Eukaryota > Metazoa > Chordata > Amphibia > Caudata > Salamandridae > Calotriton > Calotriton arnoldi. Next base: position 291,178 of record CAWUFW010012770.1, read on the forward strand.
CTGGCAGCCCTTGGCTCCCGCTCTGACGCGAAACTGGACAAAGGACATGGTAGTATCTTCCCCTCTGTCCAGTCCCTCCTCTGGGAGGGACCCCCGAGTCATAGGGTATAAAAGGGCTTACCTGTAGGTGGGTCCTCAGAATCTTTGTGGGACAAGACTCAAGCCTGAAACCACGTCCGTCTTCGACTGTCTGGACACCTGGACTTCGTCTGGAACCCAGACTGCATCAAGGAAGACTCCCGCTGCTCCTGGTCTCGCTGTTCTGCAAGTCTTCGTCATTGTCTGTGTCTGTGCTTCTTCCAGGATCTTCAACAGACCTGTGGGCATCAAGAACACCCTAAGTAATCTCCCTTGGAGTGAAGGAGTCACTTCTCTGCATCTGCAGGTACCGCAACAAAGCTGACCTGTCTGCTGCTCCTGACGTCCCACAGACTTCGAAAGGCTCAGCAACACAGGTGGTGGTTCTGCAACTCCTTCAAGGCCTGACCTGTCCTCTCTGCAATTTTGAGGCCAGTATCCCTCGCTTGAACCGCTGGGACTGAACCCCTGTGCACCACATCGACTTGCCGTTGCCAAAGCTTGTTGGCTCTGCAATCCAGAGATCTTCGGGCTACAAGAAGCTCCAGCCTCCAGTATATCTTCCGGCTGAGATCAGTGTCCTCACCACATCCTCTGCACTGTGGGCTTTCTTCTTTGGTGAGCTGACCGAGGTCCTCTTGCGACTCTAGTGCCTCTGGCCTGTGGGTCCTCTCAAGGGTCTTCTCCTGCTTCAGTGGGCTCCCCTGCTTGCTTGGGGCCTGCTCTGACTGTCCTGTACTTTATTTTTCTTTCAAAAACCTTTATTGAACATTTGGCATGTTACAAACAACATTTGGCAGAAACTGCAGCACATATTGTAATCACGAAATAGCTGGCATTGTGATAGGGATACTACATGGTGCTCATCATGAGGCAACTTCTCAGGTGAAAAAAAAAAAGCATGGAACAATGAGAGAGTGAGTGACCAGTGGACTACGGGTGATCTATATGACGACTGGACGCAATCGCGTCAGACTCCGCTTCAGTGGTGTGGGTGTCGGTGGGATTGGGATCCTCGAGAAACTCGTCGGGGTTGGCTAATCTGTGAAGATAAGATATGAGGGGGCCCCAAATATCCGGAGGTCTGCTCGCAGCGGGCATTAGGTCCCAGAATTCACCCAGGAGTGTCTGGCAGTGAGCTGCATCCGCTAACCAATGTTTGACACGCGGCGCCGGATTCCGGCCCCAGTGAATTGCCACCTGTCTCTTGGCGAGCACCAGTAGCATTGGGACAAGCTTGCGGTTAGCATTCGAAATGTCTCTGACATGCCCCAGGAGGCACAGCAGGGGGTCAGGTTCGATGCGCTCCTGAGTGATATCGCTAACTACGGAGCATACTTCCATCCAGAAGTCTGAGACCTTAGGACACGTCCAGGCCAGATGCGCGAAGTCCGCGCCAGGAGCAGAGCATCGCACACATTTGTCGTTGTCCATCAGGCCCATCCTACGCAAAGTAACGGGGGTGCGGTACAACCGATGCATATATTTAAAGTGAATGAGCGGAAGGCGATAGTTGGGAGAGAGGCGCTTCGTTTGGTTGCAGCAGTATTGCCACCGTGTAGGAGAGAGGTCGCTAGCCAGGTCCTTGCTCCACGCACTGCGAGCGTGCTCAGTGTCTATGGGGGATGCAGCCAGTGAGAGCGCGTAGAGCCTAGTAACGATTTTATGCGAGGACGTGGAGAAGAGTAAATATTCAAGCGCAGTGTTAGGCTGGGGAGCTTGTGGAAAGGCCGGGTTGTCATTTTTGCAGGTGGCCCTGATATGGTAGTAAAGCAGTTTGTCTAGTGGTGCAGCATCTTCCGGCAGTGTGAGAAAGGTGTTACTGGGGTCGATGTCGGCATTAGTGCGGATACCTAGGCCTGCTGCTCAGCGAGCCATGCCCGCTGTCTGCAGCGGGGGGAATGCCGGGTTGCTTGCGAGCTGCATTGAGGGTGCGAACAGTGTTTTTGAGCCAGTGTATTTGTGTAGACCGTCCCAGGCCCAGCGCACGCACTCCACTGTGTCTATTTCGCCCCAGGGGATTTTATGCGGCAGAAAGAGCGCTGTTTGCAGTGGCCAAGGGGATGCCAGATCCGCCTCGACCGCGACATGCGGCTGGAAAGGTGTTGGGTGAATCCAGAAATGGAGGAAACTAGCTTGGGCGCATAGCACATGGAGTCGGAGATCGGGGGCACCCATATCTCCCTTCGCCAGGGGTAGTGTTAGGACATCATAGGCAATACGGGGCTGCCGTCCCGCCCAGACCAAGGTAATAATGTTGGACTTCAGTTTTTTTAAAAATTGCAATGTGAGTGGGATAGGGATATTCATGAAGAAGTACAGGAATTTGGGAAGCACAATCATTTTTGCGATGGCAATGCGCCCCGCCAGCGAGAGGGGAAGTTTTTGCCACATTTGCATCCTGGTCTCCAGCCACTACATTGCTTTTCCGAAATTGCATCTCCACAACTCGTCCAGATCCCTGGACAGCCAGACGCCCAGGTATCTGGTGGGACCATTAACCCAAATGAATGGATAGTCGGTGGGGAACGGTTGCGTGGCGTCTGTAAGTGGGAACAGGATAGACTTGCCCCAATTGATCTGGACCCCGGACAGGCAGCCGAAACGGATAACCTCCCTAGTCCTGGGGGCCAGATTCTCTTGCGGCTCGCAAATATATATCGTGACATCATCGGCATACATGGACGTGACCAGAGCACGGGACGGGAAGCCAATGCCTCGCTGAGTATGGTGCTGGCAAAGGCGCGCCGCCAGGGGCTCCATTGCGACAGCAAATAACATGGGGGACAGGGGGCAGCCCTGTCTGGTGCCTCTTGTGATTGCTATAGGAGCCGTCACCTGCCCATTGACCCTAATACGCGCCATTGGGAGTGTATAGAGGAGCTGAGTTTTCCGGACGAAGCCAGGACTAAATCCCAGGCGTGGTAGGAGGTAAAAAAGGAAAGGCCACTCAAGGGTGTCAAAAGCCTTGGTCGCGTCCAGGAGGACAGCTACAGCAGGCAAAGAGGGATTGATCTGGTGAAGGACCGAAAAGATAGTGCGCAAATTATGTGAGGTGGCGCGGCCCGGGATGAACCCCGATTGGTCAGGGCGGGCAATTAAGGGCATCAGCGGGAGAAGACGATTGGCCAGGAGTTTAGCATAAATGTTATTGTCGGTATTAATTAAAGATAACGGACGATAGGAATCGCAGCTCTCGGGGGATTTATCTGGCTTTAACAAAAGAGAGATCATGGCTTCGCAGTGAGATGGGGGAAACCTGCCCAGTTCCAGGCACTCATTATACATCTCAGCCATGTGTGGGACGAGGAGGGGCGCGTACTCTTTATAAAATGTGGGGGTGAGCCCATCTGAACCCGGGGCCTTGTCGCCCGGGAGACCCGAGATGACCTTTGAGATATCTTCATGTGTGAATGGTTCATCCAGATACTCCCGGTGACTGTTGCTGAGCCATAACAGCTCAATAGAGTCAAAATATTGATCAAGGGATTCCCTAGAAGCAGCCTCCCCCGCGGTGTACAAGTGTGAGTAGAAAGTAGAAATCCTCTCAATAATGTCCGAGGGGGAGGTAGTTCGCCCAGCGGTCTCGTCGCAGAGTGCCGTAATGTAGGTGGATGCATGTGGCTGCCGAAGAAGATTCGCCAGGGTTTTGCCGGGCCGATCGCCCTCCCCGTAACGGCGAGCGCGGGCCTCCCTCCCAAGGAACGCCACCTCCCTATCTGCTTACTCATGAAACTCCGTGAGCTTGGCCCTTATGGAGGCCAGAGTGGCCGGGTTGGGGTCCTGGGAATGCTGGAGATCTAGAGTCTTGATGTCTTTTTCCAGGCGCTCAAGGGTGCCCCTAATGGATTTCAACACCCCGGCTTGCTTCGCGATGCATTCCCCCCTTATTACGATCTTGAAGGCCTCCCAGAGCGTTGAGGGTGACTCAGCGGAGCCAGTGTTGCGCTCGAAGTATTCAATAATAGCACCCCGGATGTCCTCCCGGAACGCGGCGTCGCGGAGCGAGTTGGGAGGGAGGCGCTATGCGAACATGCGATGCAGAGTAAGCGGAAAGCGCAGGCACAGACGCACCTGGGCGTGATCAGACAATGTGCGGGCCAGGTGATCTACTGAAGTGGCCCAGGAGGCGACATCTCGGGTGGTAAGCCTGACTCTCCTGTACTTAGTGAGTCCCTTGGACCTTGCTGGTCCCAACTTTGCTCCTTCATCGTTTCCCACGTCTGTTGCTGCTGTCAAGGCTTGTTGGTGCTCCCGCCGGACACCGACCCCCTGGTTCTCGACTTCCAATGTGGGAGAGCTCATAATTGGCTCCTGGTCTTCCTCAGCATCGCCTGGTCCTCACAGCTGCTGTGACAAGGTCACTGTCATCACTCCTGCATGTTCTGTCATCGGTGAGCATTGCTCTTCCGTGTCTCCTGGTCACCTGGTCACCTCTGAGTGGCATAGACTGTGTCCCCTCTGCTTGAAGGGTTCTTCTCTTCAAGAATCAACTCTTGGATTCCACTGGACTTCCAGTCTTCGCCAGCGGCATCTTTCCTGAAGTCCTCCATTGTGGTCTACATCGATTACCGATGTCACTTAGAACCTATGCACCCGACTTCCATGGTGTAGGTATCCTGGTTCCTGGGGTATCCACGGGTGGGGTGACTCTCCAATCTTCTGTCTTCACACGGGGTTTCTTCAGGGTCCACTGGGAAGGGTCCTTCTTTTTGAAAACTGCAACCATGACTTTCCACTTGACTTCTATTGAGTATGCGGCTGCGTTTCCACTCTGCTCACAGCATCAGTGGGGATCCTGGGCACTTACCTTGGGTGGTTCCCTGTGTCGCCAGCTTTTCTGAGTCTCCTGGTCCAAATCCCGACTCTGGTCGCGGTTCGCATTCCACTTTCTTAGTATATGGTTTGGTCTCCCCCTGGAGACCACTGTGTATTGTGCTTTCATACCTGTTTGCAATTTAAGTATTGTGTGTATTTTTTGGCTGCGTTCGTCACTATATATAGGACGCACCTGGGACATGACTTCTGCTCTACAATCCGGTCCTGAGGTCAGACACTGACCGTACATACTGGAGGTGCGAATGCCGGGCCCTTATCAGGGAGCCCCAGCATGACACATCGAAAGCACATTGTTTGATATTGTTTCCCACTTACGGAACACTGGGATATCGTTATATTTCGCATTGCGTTGCAAATTGCCTACCAACTACTACAACCCAACTTTGGATTATTAAAGTCCACATAAAACAAAAGCCCTGATGAAGTTCAATCTTTATTGAACGAAACGCGTTGGCTGAAGCCCATTTTATGATATTAAAATAAAGGAATTCTAACCGTAAAGGAATTTGGTCTGTCTTTATCATTGGGAAAAGACAATCTGGTGGTGCACCTCTCCACATTTATCCATTGTGTGTATTTGTGTAGATATCTACGGGTAGGAGATATACCAATATGTTAGTGAGTGTTGTGTAATAAATAGACATATTTTTATAACTACACTGTGTGGTTCTTTCTTGTTTAACCTACACTACATGATTAGATCTGATAAATCAAACTGCTTAACACTCCTTCTGGACTAAGCCTGAAGGCTGCTCTCCACAGCTACCACTTAGAGAGCTTTCTAAGGGTGTCTAAGACCACTATAATCACCATAAGGGTTGTCTGGATTAGTGTGAGGTGTTTCACTTAAATAGGTGTGCACCATATAGTAAGCCAGCCTCCTACAAGGACCATTACACAATGGGAAATGTAATGGAGGTTGAAACCTGTAATCTTAAATACAATAATAATAATACATTGAAACACACAACCAAGACAAAAAATAGATTGATACAAATATATATTGGTTTCTATGTGTGTAAAAAGGTGCCAAAACACATTAGCAACAGCTAAATGAAAACTAATAAGGACGTTTAAATTTAGTGACCTATTCAACAGTCTACCTTACCAGTCTCCACTCCACCAGGGATTCCTGTCAAGCCTTCAGTATGTAGGATCTGCAAGACCTTCTCCTCCCATGGAAAGAGTTGTAAGGGGGGGGGCAGGGAGAACCACCACCAGTCCTCTGGGCCTCCGAGTGAGGCTTGAAGGCCTCGAAACGCACTTTCCCACGCAGGTCATTCCACCTCTTCCTAATTTCCTTCTGTGTGTGCAGGTTGTTTGCTACAGCATTCACTCTGTCAAGTATTCTGGCCCACATTTTTCTTTTCTGATATATGGTTGTATTTTGGACTTGGGCTCCAAACAATTGTGACTCTACTCTTAAAATTTTATCCACCATGACTGATAATTCTCCCTCTGTAAAACTCTGCCTATTCTTTACATTTGTAGTTTACATTTGCTGCCGTAGTGTGGGAGTCCATTTCATGAAAAGAAATAGGGTTGCCAAAAGAAAAATGCCAGCCATGTGTTGTTTAAAGAGCCTGCAAAGATCTCGTCTTGACAGTAAATAGAGTTAAAAAATAAAAAGTGTGTATTCATTTGTAATGTGACTTTTCTGTCTTTGTTCCCTTTAATTATCAGTCATGGATCATTCAGGCAGCTCTAGAACACAATTAAAAGTGCTTTCTATTTATATTTGCTGTTCGAAGTATGCACAGATAAGTGCTGAAAATACGGCTTTAGGTGACTGCTTATTTTTGTACCGTCTGGGACATCAAAATAATGAGCTGGCAACCCTAATCATAAGACTCGAAGTTTGTTGCAGGATCAGCACATTATTTATTTCCTCCACCCTAGATCCCTGATTAATGCCATAATAGCAATAGTTTAACTTATATCTGAAACCCTACGCCGCCGTCAATAACATGCTGAGTTACTTCAAGTGTCTGGGAATGCACCCCCCCCCCCAAAGTTCGGGTCTAGTTGCGCCCCTGACTCACACCCTGGCAGACAATCTAGGCTAAATATAGAGGGGCTTATTTACAAGCCCCTGGCGCCACTTTTGCGTCACTTTTAACATGGGAAAAATGACGCAAAAGTGGCGCAAGGGGCTTGTAAATAAGCCCCAGAGGGTTTTATTTACAAGCCCTTTGCGCCACCGATACGTCACTTTTTCCAATTTTTAAAAGTGACGCACCAGCGGCTCAGGTGGCTTGTAAATAAGCCCCAGCAGAGTGCCTCCTGCAAGGCCTAGAGAAGTACATCTCGTTTTGGAGAAAGCTGCTGCTGTCCCTAGCGGGCAGAGTGGCGGTTTGCAACATGATTATACTACTGAGATGTCTGCATGCATTTCAAGGGACAATGAGTCTGCTGCCGCGGTCAGTAGTCCAACAACTAGATAAGTTGATTACGACATTTCTTTGGGATGGCGCACACCCTAGGATAAAACTAGAGACTACCGTATGACAAGGGAAGGATGACTCTCTCTGATCTCGAAGTTGACTATATAGCTGGCCAGCTACAGCACTTGCCCCTGTGGTTGGCCGACCCGCCCAACCGCGAGAGGGCGCTCCCCAAGGGAAGCTAACAACGGGAGAGCTGAAGACTGCATACCTAGAAAGGCACAAGGAAGGGCTTGGGATCCCAGAATTGGTAGTTTTAATGTCACAGGTCTGGGCCACTACAGTAGATATGTGGGAAGTGTGCCCCCTTTAGTTCAGACATGGAAATGCGGACTCAAGCGGCATTTCGTGATATAGGGCTATCCCGGGGTGCGTGATGGATAGACGGGGGCTGCTGGGAACTGGGAGATCTATATGAAGGGGCAACCTATCTCACATTTGGAGAGGCACAACAAAAATTTGCAGGAGGACCGGGACAATTCCAGACATTCGCCAGAGTGACCGCGGTGGTGCACAAATGCTGGGCTGGCTTCCCAGGACACCCACCGGGAATCGCATATACTAAATACTATGGTGGACCTGCAGGCAGGTGGTATATATGCATCCTATTCTATAGTCAACTGATACAGGACAAGGTGAACTAACCCCTGGCGGTGAGGGCTAAATGGGAGCCGAATATAGAAGTCCATTTCACTGACCCAGAATGGGATAGAGCTCTGGGATACGATAAGATTGTCACTAGTAATGTCCGGTTTTGGCTGATGCAAGTCGAGATATTGCACAGAGCCTATTTCACCCCCCTCCACTCCCTCTTTGCTCTTAGTAAAATCTACTCGACGGAGGGAAAAGCCAGAGCCCACAATGTAGACTCCCAGCAGCAAATCTTCTTCATATGCTATGAATCTGTCCGGTGATCACATAATATTGGGGAGGGATCACTTACTGCTTAGCGACTATCCCACCGTTGAGAGTGGGTTGTTCCCTCAAACACTGTGTGCTGGGGTTGCATCCTACATGTAAGGTACCATACCAATTTGTATCTCTGGTATTATTGTTAGCAAAGCGCAGAATCATTATACACTGAACAAACCCGGGGGGCCCTCCTATATCGCGGTGGTTTGGGGATGTTAACGAATGGTTGGTAGCCGTGGAAATACGACTTGCAATGGTCCGAAGGACGATAGGGCTCAAAAGGATATGCATAACCTGGCGATTGATGACCGTCACGCTGTTTGACTTAGATGTTGGTGAAAGGGGGTGGATCGGGACCCACGAGCAGGGAATGTGATATGGCTACGGAGAGCGGTGTGATGGACTTAATGTAGTTAATAAGAACTGGGATTGTCTATAAGCGCTGCAATAGTTGTATTTGCTGTTATACAAAACGAATAAATATATTTTTTTTTAAAAGAAGTGAGAGCATTTTGAGGATCTCACCTAGGGCTGGCAACTGAAAAAAAGCCACAAGAAGCATGCTTTGGAGTCTGGTGAAAAGGCACAGGCTGAATCATGCAGAAAAGAGGGAAACCAAAAGATGGCATTTTGGGATGGAGAAGGTGGCTTGCACAGATCTGGAGAGGATATACCCCTACCCATAGTCCCCAGTGGCAAGTCTCTGACTATTCGCACACTGACAATCATGGGTGTACACTGAGGGTCATGAAATAAAAGGCAACACAGAACTGGGCTCTGTGATCTGGCAGAACACACAATATGTGCCCTCCGTTACTAAGCAGGGCTGCTGTCACCTCACCGGACAGGACAGTATTAAAGGTGGTGGCAGCAAACAGATTGCAGTGGCAGAGCAGTCCATTTTACCCGTCATCTGTACAGGGACAGTTGCCTACTTACTCTTGTGTTAAAATTGGTCTGTCAATTGAAAACGGGTCCTATGCTCCATTCGTGTGGGACATGGATGCAGCATGTATTTTACTCTACGTACCTGTAGTAGTTTGAAAGTGGAGTATATGTGCGGTGTTTGACTTATGCAGCCCAACAACCTACTTTTGACCTCCTCTGCAAGAGTGATACCTAAAAAGAAGGTTTGAGAGAGCCTGCCTAACATCACTATAAATTGCATGGCTTCTCCAAAGCATTCCAGAGGTGGACCATATTCTAGCGAGTGGAATATAGAAGCAGGACATACCTTTGAATTGCAAGGACAGACATTCCCCATCCTTGAACTATTCTTCCCCAGAGATGTTACCCATAACAGACTGAGAGGTAGCTGAATGGGAAAGCTTCTCCTTTTGCGTCTTTCTTTTGGGCTTCCTCAATAGGGAGCTCCCAACCCCAATCCACCTTCCCGCTGACACTAGAAGACCAAGATTGTATCTTGAAGAGCCTGGGAGGAATGCTCAAAAGTCAACAGCTGCATGAAACTCGTGGATCTGTGGAATACACAAACACTTTCTGCCAACCAAGTTTAAGTATGATGCAGAAACATTCAATCAGCGATCCATGATTTCTCATTGAGCAGTGCTGGGTGTCCCACAGTAGTGGAGAATGAGGAATTCAACTTAGCTTAAAGGCTGGGGTTTCTGACTGCCAACTTCCTTTCGACAGGTTCGGGAACAGGAACATGGAAGTTCCGGAACCTGCCAGGAAGAGCTACCTTGACACCACTTTGAAGGAAGGAACTCCCTGGCTGCTGAGAAGTGGTATTGGAGGTATGCTTGTACGAAAGACTTCTGCCTATAAGAAGTATGTTGAATCCCTTTTAAAGGACCATGGGGCAAGCAGAAGTTACTGGGCCCAAGCGTGGTGGTTGCGGTCTTTTACTCCTGATGTCCCGGGGCCCAACCTCCTATGGTTCCTGAGTAGCTCGGCCAAGTACTATCCCTTTCAGCACTTGCCTGTCAGTGGTAGCATGGGTCGATCAGTGCAAGGCTCTTCGAGGGGGAGGTAAGTGTGAGGCCTACAAAGGCTTAAGACTCAAAGTACACATAGCAACCACAAAAAATTTATTGTGAAGCCAAATACCTGCTTTTATAAAGAAAGTAGTATTTTAAATTGATTGCACAAATCATAGAATAATAGTATCATAGATTCGACACAATAAATAATCCCCACAGCTTCTTAAGGTCAGTGTGCTTGCGCAGTTCCTGGCAGAATGCCTGAGTCCTTCTGTCCCATCTAGTGGGGTTGGTTATTCCCTATTATATACTGGTGGTGACTCCCACTGCAGCCCACACTAGTTCCCATGCAGCAAAGTCTATGTCTCGCCTTAAGAGTCAATGTTGGCAACATTTAGGTGCTATCTTTGTGCAAATCCGCAGCTGGCCAGACGGCCTAGAACAGTCTTATCAGACACGATGGCAGACAGTAATCTCAGAAAGACCGAAGCACTCCTTTATGAGCTTTGGTCTCCTGACGCCAAATGGCCTGCAATCCCTTGCTGTCTGTCTAGGATGACGCATCGGCCTCAACAGTCTTCGGACGGCCTACGTTGATGTGAAACATCCTCACCTGGCTCCTGCAGCAATCAGTAAGTGTCCTCCCTGGCTTCTTCTGCACAACAAACCAGGGAAATGGCCTTGACCCAAGGTGGCCCCCTTCCTGGTGACACAGGGTTCGCAGACCTTGGTCCTCACATGAGCGATGGCCCGCATTTCACAGTGGGGCTTTTCCTTGTCACATATGGGGGGTTGCCAGGATTGGTGCTCACATGGGTGATGACCTGCACTTCATGGTGGCCACCCTTCTGGCCATTCGGGGGTCATTGACTTGGCACTCTCAAGAGCGACAGCCCGCACATCACAGTGACCCCTCTTCTGGTGACACAGGTTCACCGACTGTGGCAAGATTAAGTGGGCAGCCTGCACTTCTGTAGTGGTCCGGACGGGGCATCTTACACTTCACTCACCAGGATCCTGGACACCCGTTGGGCCTTGCACCCTCCAGGCACTTTCCTCTTCCTCAAAGGGCCCACTGATCTTGTCAGAATGCTGATACTCCAGACTTAGGGCAAGAGGTCTTGACTCTCTGGGTTATGGCCCAGAAATAGGGTTACTGGTTGAGGGGGTGAAACCTTACTCAGCAGCAACAACAGTTTCTGTCACGGTGAAAAACAAGCAAACTCCAAATTAACCTGTGCTTAACCTTCTGGTAGTATGGCACATAAGCAGTCTGGCTTAACTTGAAGGCAATGTATAAAGTATTTATGCAGCACTTCAAACAGTAATAAAGTGACAACACAAGAAAAATCCCACAAATTTAGAAAAATTGAGTAACATTTAGTCAATTATTTGACACAAAAAATAAAAATCCAATCTGTAGAACTGGAGATATGCAATTTTAAAGATTTAAGAAAAATAGTACCAAAAAGCACAAAGCACCAACTGTGGTTATCTGGTCGTGCTAGACCGGGACAAAGTCACAGGTTCAGGCCAACCATAATGGAGAACGGGCAGACTACAGGGTCCAAGTTAGACACGCTGACCAAGAATACCTTAAATCCTGGTTGCGGAGCAATGTGAAGTCCCGCGTTGAGGATGCTTCGTGCAGAAGAGGCGAATCGAGGTCCTTGCGTGAAGATGTGTCGCATAGCGGCAGTTCCAAGGGAGCTGCAGTGGCGTTGCGAGTTCCGTGCATGGAGATGTGTCGTGTAGTAATGGTTCTGAGGAGCTGCGGTGGCAATGCGATGTCCTGTGTGGAAATGCATTGTGCAGCAACGGTTCCAGGGAGCTGTGGGCTGTGATGCAAAGTCCTCTGTAGGGGATGCGTCACGCAGTGGTTCCGATGCGGAGTCTTGCGAGGCTATGCGCTGTGCTGCGTGGGTTCGCTGGGACCACAGATGGAATGGAAGAGCACCTTCAGGGTCACTTCAAGTGTCCAGAACTTGGGTGGCACCACTTGGGGTAGGACTGACAGCAGAAAGAGTGCAGGTGGGTTCAAGGTTATTGGAGGCTTCTGTCCCTGAGGCTCTAGTCAGGAGGTGAGCCAACTAGCCCTTGGAGTCACTCTGGAGGTCCTGGATTCAAGATGTCAAGATGCAGGTCCAGTCCTTCTCGCTCAGGCAGGATGGCAGATGGGCTGCAGGGCAGCCCAACAGAGCAGCAGGGCAGTGAAGCAGCACAGAAGTCCTTCTTCTTAGTCTGCCACTGGTCCAGATATGTACTGAAGAGTTGGTTCTCAGAGTCCATTATTTATACCTGGTGCCCACTTTTCTCCCTGCCCTCTACCCAGTTTGTCTGTGGACACAAAGGACTAGTGACAAACCCTTTATGAGTGTTTTCAGGTAGGGCATTTGGTTATGTGCAAGTGTGGTAGGTGACAGCTCGTCCGCCGGTTACGTCAGAGGGGCCTATCCTTCCAACACCTATCTTCTCTTTGTGTTACTGTCTGGGAGCAATCCACAAAGACCAACTGTCAGCTACATCTACTCATGTGACCCAGGGACAGGCTGCAGGCACCAAATGGTTGGGACAAGAACATGCCAAATTTCTAAAAGTTACTAGAGGAAGGGCCACCGGCCCGAAATGCATTGCGTTTTTCTGTCATCATGGATACCCAGGATAAAAGTGTATTCTGTCGTGCTGTGGGATAAAGGCCTGGATGGGCATTTCCTAGGCATTTGAAGCTCAGAATCACGATGCCTCTGTATTAAATAATGGATCAAAATACATCGTATAAGTTTGAATAAAGAAGGATTATCTGGTTTAAAATTGGTTTCAAGTTCTGTATCCTTGTGGAGACTGGAATGAACGCAGTGCAACGTAAAGCTGGTGCGTGACGACGCACCAGATAATTGTGAAATTTCTAAAAGTGGCATTTTCGGAATTGTGATTTACATTTCAATTTTACAGTTGATAAGGGCTTTAAATTACAATTCTTTAGACACCAAACACGATATTCCTATCTGCTCTCAATTGAAAGTTATCACTTATTAAATATAATAAGTTAACACAAAGTTCTCTTCCAGGGGATCCTCATCAATAGTCATAAGCATTGAATAGTTCCGCCCATGTGTGGGGACCCTGGAGCACATATTAAAGTATACATATATGTGTGTGTGTGTGAATAAAAAGTGTATGTAGTACTTTTAACAACATATAAATATATATATATATATATGTATGTATGTATGTATGTATATATATATATATATATATATATATATATATATATATATATATATATAGACACACACACATATCTGCAGCCTGTAACAAAGGATAAATATGTCCACATTACATTGAGTTTTCACATTAAATCATCCAACAATTGCCAAGGTATTTCTGTCATAAATATAAAGATGATTCAAAACCTTTATTTAAAAGGAAAATGAAAGGGAATATGTGACATTGTTAGCCCATAGGCTGCATTCAAAGTACAACAGAAACACAGTGCCTTACCGACCTATTGCATTCTATGTTGTTCACAGACCCATGGCGCACGAAACACCCGGGGCCCGCAATTATTCATTTTATTCCGCTCCGCATGGCTCATGGTCCCGGATAGATCACTGGTACCTTACCCCACAGTTATTGCTAGAAGTGCAGACGATTGACTATCTTCCCCGCACGCTATCTGATCATGCCCCTGTCTTGCTCTCGGTTGACTTCCTTACAATTCCAAGACAACGACCTCTATGGAGGTTGCCTCCATCAGCCTTGCTCGATTCGGTGTTCCACACTGAAGTGGGCGAAGCCATTACGGAATACTTCTCACACAATGAGGGAACGGTATCTTCGCAGGTGGTGTTGTGGGATGCCTTTAAGGCATTTATCCACGGGGTCTGTGTCTCCAAGCACTCGGGTGTGCTTAGTTCTATTCGTGAGGAGTTTGGGAAAATAGAACACAAACTAAGGGACATGGACATATCCGCCCAGACCACCACCTCGCACGAATCATTGCATGATCGTGCAACAGTAATGACTGAGTTCACTGACGCAGCTGCCCGCGAGGTTAAATTTCTTGGCAAGTATGCGCGAGCGCGGACATATGGGGAGGGTGAGCAGCCCGGCAGGCCACTGGCCCGCATTCTCAGGCCCCATTATCAGTCGGCATTTATCACGCACCTTGACACGGACGCTAGTGGCACACTGACGAGAGGAACCAACATCACTGCAGCTTTTCTCGCTTACTATACCCATTTATATACGACGCGTGACCCTCCGGCGGGACAATCCTTGTTGGATTACCTGCAGGAGGTTGCCATGGTTTGGTTGGAGAGGGGAAAGCGCGAGTTTCTTGCTTCCCCGATAGATGTAGTAGAAATTAAGCAAGCGATAGGGGATTTGGCCGGAGGCCGTGCCCCTGGGTCTGATGGCCTAACCAGGGAATTTTATAAAGGCTATCAGCATCAGCTAGCTCCGAGATTAATTAAAGTATATAACGAGGCACTACAGAACGGGTCTCTTCCCCCAACTATGCACGAAGCTATTATTCCACTACTGCTTAAACCAGGGAAATCACCGCGCCACTGCTCATCCTATAGACCATTATCGCTACTCAACCATGACTATAAAATCCTTGCCACAATATTAGCCACCCACCTATCATTACTTGTGGATACCACATTATGCCCTTTTCAAGTGGGCTTTGTTCCTGGCAGGTCAACTTCGCTTAATTTGCGGGCTGTCTTTTCAGTCATAAATCAAATTGAGCCTACATTGCTGGCCGCGGCCGTCCTTTTGGATGCCGAGAAGGCATTTGATTTGTTAGAATGGCCCTTTTTATATGCGGTGATGCAAAAATTGGGTATTCCTATTGGTTTTCTTAATTTGGTGCGCCTTTTATACCCCAACCCAGTGGCTCGACTGAAACTCAATGGTGAAATCACAACCCAATTCCCTTTGTCACGGGGCACCAGACAGGGATGCCCACTCTCGCCCTTATTATTTATTGTGGCCATGGACCCTTTGGCGCAACACATACAGGAACAGCATCTCCATCGTGGCTTACAATTTCACACAGGTCCGCTTGTCGCTTCATTTTATGCTGATGATGTTATGTTTTTTGTACGGAAGCCGGCGGACAATATTCCCCTGCTCCTGCGTGAGGTGGTTCGATTTGGAGTGTACTCGGGATTAGTTATTAATTGGTCCAAATCTGAAATTTTTCCACTGACCCCCACAGCTTCCCAGGAAGATTTTGAGTTCCCCTTAAAATGGTGTTCAGAGTCCCCCAAGTACCTAGGCATTTTCTTACATTGCAGTGCATCGGAGGTTATCCGCCTTAATTACGGTCCGGCTATCGACCACCTCACGATGCTGGTGGATAAATGGATTAAACTTCCCCTTTCTATGGCCGGTCGAATATCCATAATGAAAATGGTAGTCCTGCCACGTTTTCTGTACTTCTTTTTAAATATTCCCATCGCTTTAACCTCAAAATTTTTTGACACACTCCGGTCTCTACTCATTCGCCTTGTCTGGGCAGGCAAGCAGCCTCGCATAAGCTGGAACACTTTAATTATGCCATACGAACGTGGGGGCTTCGGGGTTCCCGATTTTTACTTATATTATCTTGTGGCCCAAATCCACTTCACGTATTATTGGTATCACCCTGATGCCCGATTCCAATATCTTAAACCTGACCGTTTGCAAATATATCCAAATTTGCTATCCGCTGTATTGCCGCAGGGCCTGCCTCGCTGCCCCACTGAGATTCAAACACTGCCGACAACGTGCTGGGCATGGACTAAATTACGGCGGTACCTGCAAAAGGAGGTTTTATACTCGGTGCACATTCCTTTGGCAGACAACCCGTGGCTACCACCCACCACTGAGACTCTTACCAAACGTACATTAATTAAACATAGAATCCATATGGTTGGTGATTTGTTTACAGACTCCCGGCCGTGCACGACAGCTGAACTCCTCTCTCACGGGGATGCCACATATATGGACAGCTTCCTCCTGCATAGAGTTTGTGGATCCCTACTTGACGCCATACCGGACGCTTTGACGGAGCCGGAGGAATTCCCTCCTCTTGCACTTGTGATCACTTCGCCCGACAGTACTCACTTGGTCTCCCGCTTATATCATTTATCCTTATCCCTCCGCCCTGTAGTTGGGACCAGGGCGCGGGTGGCCTGGGAACGGGATCTAGGTATATCAATAACAGACACTATATGGCATTTCTGCTGCGTACAAACACGATATATCTCAAACAATCACTGCCATAAACTCCTGCATTTCAAATATTTACATAGAATATATGTGACCCCAACATTACTTGCGAAGATGAATCCCAGCTTATCGCATGCATGTGTTAGATGCACTACCCCTGCTGCTGATTTCCCACACCTTGCATGGAATTGTGCAGCTGTGCGAGCATATTGGTCTTTCAGCATATATCCCTAAAATGGAATTGACTATAAGCCCCACACCACTGATGGCATTGTTGGGGTATGTTCAGCCTCTGAAAAAATGTATCAGAAGGTTCACTGCGATTGCCTTACTTATCGCTAAGTGACAGGTATCACTGCATTGGGGCGGATCAAGTGTGCCTACTGTGAAGGCTTGGTTGCGTGATATGATTCACTGTGACACTATGAGTGACGTGTATGCCACACTATTGCCACCCACCTCACGCCCCGAGATATTTGGCAACCGCTAAAGGCCTACTTAATTAAGCACCCACTTGATGGTGACTGAGAAGTGCCTGCAGACAATCATACATCAACATAGCACATAGGGTCATCGAAGCATAAGACTAATTGCTGCCAAATAGTTGATACTACTAATGTAGAATAGACTCTGCTTACATTTCAAGAATGGATATAGTCGGATGCATTAGATCAAACGCACGAGGTGTATAATTGGTTAAGTGTTTGTTAATTGCTCCTGTACCTTGCTCACTGTTGGGGTATTGTTATTACTGTCCTACTGGCATTCCACTGTGTTGGAGTGCAGCACATTATCATGCAATGACAACATTATTGTTTGTCTTTTTGTTTGTTTTGCAAATCTCAATAAAGAAAAAGAAAAATAAATACAACAGAAAAATCTGGCACCGTGCCTTTAAGACCTCACAGGACCCTCTGTTTCCCATCATGCCTCACAGGTGATAGTTAGGTCAGTTCTTTTTTCTGGCTCCTACTGTTAGGATTCTGAAGCACTGAGCTCTGCTATTTTTTGATATTTTGTCAGAAAAATATCTTCATGAACTCCAGTTTTCAACTTTATCTGAAAGATCTCAGTACCTAGAGTCCAGTGTGCTATTTTTCTGACAGGAATTATATATTTTTTCTGTCAGTCAGGCCTTCACTTTTTGTGAAGTGCCCCTCTTGTGGAAAAAATAAGGCGCAGACTGATCCCCACTTGGTCTGTATCATGTGTCTATCAGAGTCCCATCGTCCAGACTCTTCTCCTTATTGCTAGAAGCTCTCCAGGTGAACCGTGAAGGACAGAGAGAAAATAAGGCTGCATGGACTCCAGGAGAAAGGACTTACAGGATCTGTAAGAGGCCTTGAGGAGTCTCAATCCTCCTCCAAAGAGTCCTTCTCTCACCCAAAAACAGCCCACAGAGGAAGATCTCATGAAAAGATGAGAAACGCCTAACCCGATCGACATCGAGTGGTAGGACGTCAAAATTGGAGAAAATCCCTGTTTGTTCTCCATAGATGTTGAGAGTGGCTTCGGATCAAACTCGCCACTTGACGTCGAGGCACACATTGCCTTTGAGGGTTCCTTCGATGTCCATGCCTCATCGCCGAGATCTTCACTGCTGTCAAAGCGGTCGTCGGTGATATGTTCACCATTGAAGCATTTACCGGCTGCAACAGTGCCGTCAATGCCCAAGCGACATTGGACTTTGAAATCAAGATACCTGTCGACGTTGAAGACTACGCTGTCAAAAGATACACTGTGTTCGTCGACTTCGAGGACACACCGGTCGATGTTGAAGCAGCCAGAAACATCACAGTCGACGTCAAAGACGTGGTCTAAAAGAGTATTGATGTCAAGAAGTCGTTCAAAATCATCAGAGGTGCAGATTTTAGCATCTAGGTCAGCGGAACCAAGGTCTTCTTCACCAGCTAGGCCTGCTCCTGGGACACCTGTGAATCTCTCCCTATGTTGGTTGGAAAGCGTGCGCAAGTGGCGAAATCCTGTATCCCACAGTCCTGACTAAGATTTTTGCAGACGTACTCTAGATCCAGGGTTACTCCGCGTACTACTTCACCAAAATGCACTCCTCCAGGTGCATTCCCCTGAGACTCTCCCTCAACACTTCTGGAGAGACGAGTGACTGCGCCAAAGTCCCCGCGATGATCCAAGACTCCGCAAAGTCGTAGACCAAGGCCAAAGTCTGCTAGAACCAGGCCTACCTCCAGATCTCAACGATCTCATTGTTCTAGGTCATGGCATGGGGGCGATCCTCAGTGAGGGATTACTCTCATACCTTAACAGACACATCACTAGCAAGAGTGTTCCCGGTGGGTGACATCACCACTTTCATTGAGGTTCTCATAAGAGGCGCATCAAAACTGAAAATTGATGTGGCTGCGCCTACCACCTCGGCATCAGTTATTTTTTAAACACTGCATCACAGAGCTGTCTCAAGACCATTATTTAACTAATAACACACAAAGGATCTGGAGGAAGCATTAACCCTACCAAAAAAGTACTGCTCCTATACCAATAGAATCTCACACACGGTTGTATGTCTGGTGGCACAAGTGTAGAAAGCAAAAACCTTATGTGATAATCAAAGACAAAAAGGAGCATTATGCTTTTAAGATGAGAACCTTCACTCACCCGAAGGTGACATGCTTCATCATTGGGTTCCCTCCTCACACAAGGACCGCAAGGTACCTAGTGTGGGCTATAACTCCCAAGCATCAAGAAGGGATGAGCGAAGGTGTTTTAATTCAAGATGAACAAAGATAATATACTTGAGTGAGGGCAGAGTGCAAAATAATGTAAGGTGTCAGTAAAACTATTTCATGGTGGGCTGAAATTGTTCTTTATTCTGGTGCCCCCATTCAATAGGGTTAAAAATCATGAGAGGACAGAGGGTAATGGAACTACCCTATCTTAAGTGGTCAACATGTTTCTACCCATGGATGGCTCAATGAAGTTCGAGGGCATTCGTCAGGACCAAAAAAGTGTGTGTCATTCTGCTATTATAAATAAAATATCAAATACCAGCCATACATTAGACTTTGTAGATATCAGAGTGGCCCATAGCATGTAGCAGGGTCTACCTATAACACTGAAAAAAAAATAAACAGCAATTACTCACATTCATAAAGGCAGACTTTCCCTTAAGATGTCACTATGTTAGTTAGACAAAGTGTGATGTATACAAGTGGCAAGTGTGTCCGTCACCAAAATCCACACTTGTGTTTGAGGGTAATAATAAAAAGGAAAAACATGCGGGTAATCTTACCCAGAATGTGTGTATAAACTCCACTCTCAATCATCAGTCCGCACCTACGTTGCAGAGCTAGATGTGTTAAAAACAGAAACAACAATTAAAACACTCATCCTATTTTAACCATTGCTATTGTTTAGAACGAAGTACTCTTGAAGGCCTATTAAGTCTGTCTTATAACTAGAAAGGGAATAAATTGGCGTGTAATATGCTCGTAGGCCACCTTCTATCAACTTGTGACCAACAACTCTCTTCTAAGATTAAATTGACGTTCTATAGGTCTGGAGTGCTTGACCCATGCAGCACTCTGACAGGAATTCCTTCCATGAAAACCGTGTAGGAATTATAGGAAATCTGCAGCACTTCAGACATACAACACTCTGTGAAAAACGTGTAGGAATTGTGCCAGGCATAACATATCAAACCATCTTGGGTTTACCTGATTTTAGGTTATTACTATTTCTTTTTTTTTATTATTAATTCTTTATTCTGATGTGAATACACCATAAAAGAATGAGCACATATAAATACAAACGCTGTTAAAATGGTTAAAAATTTAAAAAGACAGGAAAAAGCCACCAATGGTTAAAATGCAGTTGGAGCCAAAAACAAGAAGTATGATCAAATAGCTTAAGCCATAGTTAAACTTTAAGATAATTCATCCTGGCCCACCACATAGAGTTTAAAAAACGCGATACAGCATAGGCTATGAACAGTTCAGTGTTGTATTTTAGGAGCCTGAAAGCTTCTTTGCAGTGTGTTGTGCCAAGGTTTCTGCATAACTGGATCAGCCCACTATGCCTAATTTTATGGTAACCCTTGCAAAAGAAGAATACATGTAGTTCTGACTCCTCAGCCTCGCCACATGCGGGACAACCCAAAGTGAACCCACAGGACCATTTGTTTGTATAGGGTCTCAGGGGGAGACAGCCATGCCGAAACTGCATATACAATTTTCTGGCTAATGCCGGTCGAATATCATCTAGGCATGGCTCGATCTTATACATTACCTTCACATCCAAGAATTTTGAGGTGTTGGGTCCAAAAATTTGAATGATGTGGTGGAGGGTCTTCCTTTAATTAACCTCCCCCCAGCATCAATTCCTTTTGTAATTGTCCTTGCTGGGGTCCCTGTCTTAAAAGATGGTCAGAATGAATTCCAATACGAGCCTAAAAACAAATGTTTGCATTGGCTTGTTAGATATTGCCGTTTTGCTTATGCCAATTCCAACAATATACTCATGACACGTAGGGTAGCCTGGCTGGGCAACAGACCCAAAGATGTCTTTGGGGACTGTGTCATAATCAATTTTAGGGACACTCGTATTGTACAGAATCTTCTATATCAGAGCCAATCCCTACCTATTGCCGGCACTGCCAATAGACTTCTCCCCCTTACCTATTTTCATTTGCCTGCGACCTCCCCTGACTTAAGGGTCAACCGTAGAGATGGTTACATTGATTGGCATCAGAACTCAATACTGACGAGGCAGGGTGCCGTACAAACAAGATCATATACCTTCAATTTGCCCCTGGCTAATAGATTTGGGGTACTTGAAGATGTAGACTGACTCATGGTGGAGTGGGAATCTAAGACAAAGGGTATGTGTGAAACCTTAGTGGATAGGGAACATTTATGTAAGAGTATGGTACGAAGACCCACAGTTATGGTACCATTCTTAAAACATGAAAATGACTGTAGAGGTTTTAATGTCCACCCTAAATTGCCCCCAGTTTCTCTTTCATCAATCCCTAATTTTAATTTTCCTCTTCATATATTCACGTTAGCAATAGTCATCCTGATTCCCCAGCATTTATAGGTAATTCAGCTAGGATGTTTAAGATAATGGAACCCAAAAGTTGTTCTAGAAATCTGTCTACACTGTCAGTGGTCCCCAAAGTACACCCAGTTAATGAAGTTCAGGGCGGTCCTTGTGACAATTCTAGTGTGTTAAATAATATTAAGATCTTGTCCTGGAACGTGGCAGGCCTAAAAAGTAAATTTTAGGTTATATTATATGGCAGGATTGTTACAGTATGCAGCGCAGTGGTGTATGGAAGGTCGCAAACGGACAAGGAGTTACTGGGGGACTGGAACGATGGGTCTCGGTTACAAAGATTTTTAATGATGGGATCAAAGGTCCCCAGGGATTGCCCCCACATAGTGAAGCAAGTAGCTGTGTCCTGGGAACAAGCATCACTTTGGTACTTCGCAAGGCACCTTACGCTGTAGCACTCCCGCTCCAATGGCTAAGGGGATTTCAGAGTATCCAGGTATCTATGGATATTTCGAAGTGGTATGAGGGAGGAGGTATATTGGCAGGGGATCTGTACCAAAATGGAAGCTTCCTGACCTTTGATGAGGCTCGGGATTGCTTCCAGGTACCAGCAGGGCAATTTTTACAGTATGCCAAAATTTCGCGTGCGGTCCGTGAGATATGGACCACCTTCCCGGATAAACCACAGGAGTCATGCATACTGGCATCACTGTTAGACCCGGGTTCTAGTAGGGCCCTAATTTCGCGTTTATACAAAGCCCTGAAGGAAGACCGTACAGCCGATTTATCGGTAGTCAGGGGGAAATGGGACGAAGACTTGCCCCTCCCATTGACAGATGGGGAATGGAAGAGAGCTCCGGCTCAGGTGGCTGAAGCAACAAGTAATGCCAGATTCAAGCTCATCCAATTCCATTATTTGCATTGCACGTACCTGACTCCGCAGCGCCGCGCGCGATTCACCCCAGGGCTGGTCTCATCCTGTCCTCGATGCGGCACAGACCCTGCCACATTCCTCCATATCATATGGACTTGCATACGATTGCAGCAGTATTGGAATAAAGTGGTACAGACTCTCTGTTCTGTTACAACAGTCCGAATAGAAGTCGCTATAAAGCAGTGTCTGTTGGGTGTATTCCCAACCCCGAAGAAGGGGACACATATAAGGCTTAAATTCGCACTGTTAGGATTGGTTCTGGAAAAAAGACGAATTGCAATAAACTGGATCCGTTCAGCTCCCCCTACACTAGATAAATGGTGCACAGATATGCATGAATGGGGTGTGGCGGAGGACTGTCGCCTTAGGGCTGTGAGATTCGATAAGAATGCTGAAGGAGATCTGACTGAATGGGGACAGATGCTGACAGAAATGTCCACGACGATAGCTCAGGGCCATGACACCACTGCGCCTACACAATTGCTCACTCACGACACGCTAACATCTAGCGTAGACAGTCCGAATGTCTCCTCCTCACCTATACTACATTAATAATGCCAGTTCGCCTGTCAAGCCACATAACGAGTGTTATTGCTGCTGTCCGCTGCCAGGGAAGAAGGGAGGTAGGTAGGGTTTACTCTTGTAGTTTTTATTGTTTATATATTAGGTTTGATATGTATAAGGAACTAAAACACATTGCAATGTACAGTGCACCACGGGGTGAGTGGTGCTGATGTTGGTTGGCATGAACACAGCTATCACAGAAGTATGATGGGTATCCATGTAAAATGTATGTGCTACATGTCTAAAATGTGATGTGATGCAACGTGGCTAATAAAAAACAAGTTATAAAAAAAAACATATCAAACCATGTTCATATATGAGAACTGTATTTCATTTTTATGCGGACCGCTACACAATGATAAATTGAACTTCCATGACGCCATGTCTAAACCAATCATTAAGTTGTAATGTGTAATACTCGTACCAACATCCGAAATAGATTACTTACAAAGAGGGCCATATCAAAGCCCCATGGAACATCATCCCATATAACGTTACCTCACCTAACAATGTTGTTTTCAACACCACCTCGTAATGCACATACCTCCTGTGCTTCTGCTTGGCGACCTGCGTGTTGGGCTGACGAGAGGTGGAAGTGTTGTGTAACAGGTCTTTATCAAGGAAACTCCTTGTTCTAACCAAGAAGTGGAGCAACAAATCATGGGATATGTAGTCGTTTGCATGATTTTAAAATTAAATGCCTAATCACAAGCACAAAGTAGGGTCCAGACCAGGACCGTTTGTTCCTGAGGGCTGATCCTTCACCAGATTCAGTCATAATAGCCGCTGCTTGCAAGGCGCATTCTGTGGCCTCTTTCTCATCAGTCCTTACAGATAAGGACAGCAAGCAAGTAGACTCTATTGGAAAGAAGATGTGTGGAACATCTGCTTCTTTCATGAAAGTGGTGAGCGCTTCTGCCTTACTGGTACGATATGATAGGTCACTGTGGAGCTTTCTCAGTAGGTTTACAGGAAAGTTACCTAAGGAAGACAGACAAGACTTTCTGGAAGTCCTGCATGAAGGTGGATTGGTATCCAACCAACTAATCAGTGCAGCTGTGGACGTCTCAGACCTCGCCGTGCACGGATACTCACATGGCATCTGCGCAAGAAGATCTTCCTGTCTGAATCTCACAGCCTCAAGCCAGAAGCCCAATACAGGATAATGAATCTTCCGTTCTTGGGGAATTCCCTGTTTGGCACCCATGCATATGAGGAAATGTCCAAGATTAAATCTGAACTGGACGCTCTCAAAGCTGTAGGCCTGGTGAGGAAAAAGAAATTCAGGAGGAAGTACAGGCCTTATGATAGGCAGTGGTATCAGCAGGGGGTTCAAACCCCTTACTGGTCTCAACAGCAACAACCAAAAGCCAGGTCTCATTACCATTCTCACAGGCCAGCCAGGAGAAGAGGATCTCAATGACAACCAGCATCCTCTACCAAACCAACTGCCAAGCAATGAGTCCTCACTTCCCCCTTCTCTGTTACCTGCTCCAGTGGGGGAAAGTATTACCATGCACCTGGAAGAGTGGCACGTTATCACAAGAGACAAATATGTATTAAACATTTTGCAAAATGGTTACTCTCTTCGTTTCAGATCTCCTCCTCCCATTGTTCCACCTTCGAAAACATCATGTCATCTGCTATACCTCTTGCAAAAGGAAGTCAGCAGTCTGCTCCAAAAAAAGGCCATAGAGGAGGTCCCTCAGACCCACAGAGGGTTCGGTGTCTCTCGCTATTTCCTAGTGAGGAAAAAGGGTCCAAAGCAAGAGTTCAGACCCATTCTGGACTTGAGAGTGCTGAATACATTTATATGAAAGGAACAGTTCAGGATGCTTGCTCTCCACCAGATCTACCCACAGCTAAATAAGGGGGACTCAATGTGCTCTATAGATCTCCAGGATGCATATTCCCACATTCCGATTGCCACAAAACACCGGAAGTTCCTAATGTGCTCTATAGATCTCCAGAATGCATATTTCCACACCCCGATTGCCACAAAACACCAAAAGTTCCTACACTTGAAAGTGGCAGAGAAGCACTATCAGTACAAAGTGCTGCCGTTCGGCCTGAAATCGGCTCCTCAAACATTCTCAAAATATATGGCCGTGGTCGCAGCATCCTTAAGGAGAAAGAGAATATCCGTCTACCCTTACCTAAAGGATTGGCTCATAAAGAGTTCTTCTCTGCCACAAGCAAAAGAGCATTACCGAATTTGTGTCAAGACACTGCAAAAGCTTGGTCTCCAGATCAATTAAAAAAAATCCATACAACATCCAGTCCAGATCATTCATTACTTGGGGGGTACTCTAGACACAATCACCACAAGAGTGTATCCTTTGGAGGAGAGACTATCCTCAGTCAGTCTGAAATGTCGCAATCTCCTGCACACTCCTCGTCCATCTGCCAGACAGATAGCGTCTTTGCTAGGAAGCATGGCCTCTTGCATTTTCATACTCCCCCATGCAAGACTGCACATGAGACCTTTGCAACAATGTCTAGAGGATCAGTGGAATCCGTTTTTTGATCACTGGGAAGACAAACTGATCCTGTCACAAATTGTGATCCAGTCGCTACCATGGTGGTCTCAGAGAATTAACTTGCTGGTAGGAGTTCCTTTCCACCAGGAACCTCCCACACAGACACTGAATACAAATGCCTCTCTCCAGGGATGGGGCGCTCACATTGGTTCCTTTCAGACCCTTGGAGTATAGTCGGATAAAGAGCAGAAGTATCATATCAACATGCTTGAGCTGAGAGTGGTTCATCTAGCCCTGAAGTCCTTCTATCCATCGATAACAGCAGACTCTCTCCTTATCCATATCTCCAATATGACCACCATGTACTACTTAAACAAGCAGGGAGAAACTCATGTTCGTCCCCTGTCCCTGGAAGCTCAGACCATCTGGAAGTGGCTTCAAGCCAGGAACTTGACAATATCAGCCATTCACCTGCTAGGAGTTGAGAACATGCAAGCAGATTCTCTCAGTCACAATTTTAATGAAAACCACGACATGGAGTCTGCTCGACGACATTGTGCAAGACATTTTTCAAGAATGGGGGCATCCACACATCGATCTGTGTGCAGATGCAAGCAACAAAAAAATGCCTCAACTGTGCGTCCAGGTTTTCCCAACCAGGGTCAAAGGGGAATGCCCTTTTTCTAAGTTGGTCAGGGAAATATCTTTTTGCGTTTCCACCAACTCTTGTGATTCCCACAGTGGTCAACAAACTGTACAGGTCCAGGACCAGAATGATCCTTATAGCATTCGGAATGGCCTCACCTGTGGTGGTTCATGGACTTGCTTTACTTGTCGGAGAGACCACACAAGAGGTTGCCATGCAGGCAAGATCTCCTGTACAAGCTCGGAGGGCAGATTTTCCATCCCAACCATCCCTCGCTGAGTTTGACAGCATGGTTCCTGAATTCCTCCAATATAGACACTTAGGCTTGTCGCATGATTGTATGAACATTCTCAGAGTCCAAAAGAACTTCCACCAGAAAATTGTATTTCTTCAAATGGAAAATATTTTATTTGTGGTGTGCCTAACATAATCTCCATCCAATTTTGGTTTAAGAAGATGTAATTCTACCTTACCTTATCCATTTAGCTAAATCTGGTCTGCAGTTTTCCTCCATAAAGGTACAGCTCGAAGCAATTACGGCTTACAGAAAGTCCCATACACAGACCTCTTTCTTTCTCATGCCAGCGGTCAAGGATTTTTTAGAAGGGCTTACAAAGGTATTTCCTCCAGTTAGATCGCCTTCTCCCCCATGGGAACTTAATGTGATCCTTTCAAAATTAATGGCCCTCCCTTTCAAACCAATAAACAAAGCCTTGTAACAACACCTCACGTGGAAGGCGGCTTTTCTAGTGGCCATTATTACAGCACGCAGGGTCAGTGAGATTCAGTCTCTGTGTGGTAAAGAACCTTATACAGTTTTTCACTCTAATAGGGTGGTCATGAAGATCCATCCTAGTTTTCTCCCCAAGGGGGTGTGTGATTTTCACAGTAATCAAACCATGTCACTTTCAACTTTCTGTCCTAACCCCTCCACCCCAGTGGAGAGGGCTTTGCATTCTTTGTAAATTCAAAGGGTCCTTAAGTTTTACTTAGATAAGACAAAACACATCAGACAGTTGGACCACTTCTTTGTCAACTATGGTCCAATGAGAGCAGGCATAGCTTCCTCCCAGCAAACAATCTCTAAGTGGATAGTTTCCTGTATAATGTTTTCCTACCAGTTAGTCAACAAACACTTACCTCTGGTAGAATGAGCCTTAGGTCTGGCAGGTAAGGAAGTAATGGCTGCTCTATTCAGAAATGTACCCATTTCCGAAATATGTAAAGCTGCAATATGGAAATCGGTACATACATGGCCAGGCATTACTGTCTAGACTCAGACACTCAGATAGACACTTGAGTAGGGCAGGCTTCTTTAAGGAATCTTTTTGGATAATTGTGACAGCTGCTATTAAAATTCTTTCATCTGCATGTTGTGGGGTGGGCTAGCTATTCTATTCAATACTAATGGCTATTGAGGAGGATCCCCTGGAAGAGAAGGATAAATTGCTTACCTAAAATCCTAGTTCCCTTCCAGGGGAATCCTCATCATAGTCATAATAGGCAACCCTCCCACCTGCTCGGACGAATATTTAATACTGCCTCTTACATGTCCTTTATGCTCTGGATTCCATATCACCGTAAAAAAAGACCCAACCTAACTGTCACCTGTGAGGCATGATGGGATGCAGGGGGTCCTGTGAGGTCTTAAAGGCAAGGTGCCTGTTTTTGTTCTGTTGCATTTTGAATGCAGCCTATGGGCTAACAATGTCTCATATTCCCTTTCATTTTCCTTTTAAATAAAGATTTTGTATAATTTATTTATTATATAGAGATTTCTACAGCGGTGGCTAGACCCGAGGGTATCAGAGCTCTTTACAACATTGTCAAGGCATTATTAGTCAATAACAATACAGTATAATTGAAGTGGCGAACTAGTGTAGAATCCTTGGGAGAAACATGTATAGAACGAGGTATTAATTCCAGAGTGAGTTAGGTGTTATTTTCTGGATGGTTGAGGTGCTGATTGAGGAGGAATTTTTTTAGTTGTCTCTTGAAGCTCATAAAGGAGGATGTTAGTTCTGATATGTACTAGGAGAGAGTTCCAGATTTTGGGCGCCTTGCCTGAGAAAGAGCGAGAGAGGGCTTTTGTTTGATTTTGGGGGGATGAGAAAAAGTGTGTTGGAGCTTATTATATTTCTCGTTTGGCCTGTCTTGACATCAGGTAGACTGGCTTACCAGTGTGTAGAACTTTGTGGGTGAGACAGGCAGTTTTGAAGCAACAGCATGCTTCCATTGGTAACCACTTTTGACTTTTCACTGAGGGAGAGACGTGGTCATATCTCTTTGCTGCGGTGACCATCATTGCCGCTGCATTTAGAGTGGCTCTCAGTGGGGCTGAGTAAGATTTCGGGGGGCCTGTGAGGGTGGCGTTCCCGTAGCCCAGTGCAGACAGAACCAGAGCTTGTGTGGCAGTTTTTAGGTCATGTGGTGGGAGGAAGGGCTTAATTTTGTTAAGGAGTTTTAGGTTGTAGAAGGCACCCTTTTCTGTAGTCTTTATGTGTGTGCTCATGTTCAGACTTGAGTCCAGGGTGATTCCCAGAGATTTGTCGGAGTCCGCCTGAGTCAGTTTGCAGTTTAGAGCAGCTAGGTTATTTAGCCATTCTTGGATCTGAGGGTAGTGGCTTGGACAGAGTAGAATTTCCGTCTTTTCTTGGTTGAGTTTGAGGTGGTTGTTTGCCAGCCAGTTTTGGACTTTTACGAGAGTGGCATTCAGTCGGCGTATGTCGTCCAAAGAGGATATTTCATGGAGAGTTGGGTGTCTTATGGTCTTCTATTCTATTTATGACAGAGATACCTTGGCAATCGTTGCGTGCTTTAATGTGAAATTAGGACATTTTTAGCCTTTGTTATAGGCTGTAGATTTGTGTATATATATATATATATATATATATATATGTATATATATATATACACACACACACCACACACACACACGCACACACACGCACACATATATATATATATATATATATATATATATATATATATATATATATATATATATATCATGTGATCAAGGCTCGGACGAGCCGAAACGCGTTATGGCGACAAGGGAAGAATAAAGTAACTAAGAAGCACCAACCTGGGTCTGTGTCCGTTCCTGGATGAATCCGATGTGTGGCGGATAGATGAATATATATATATATATATATATATATATATATATATATATATATATATATATATTCCACAAACGCATCGTCCCAAATTTCGATGAACAACACACCACGGCCCAAACTTCTTTCAGCATGATTGTTTATTTAAGCAATGCCACTCTACGCGTTTCGGAGCGTCTGCTCCTTGCTCATGAGCAAGGAGCGGACGCTCCGAAACGCGTATAAATATATATATATGTAGGAGGATGGAATCTGACTGCATGGTTACCCCCACTTTTTTTCTGGTGTTTTGCTGGTTTTTGACTAGTTTGACTGGGATCCTGCTAATCAGGACCCCAGTCTATCTGCTTTCTCCCTAAATTGGTTGTTCATGTACTTTAGGTACACCCCAGATTGGATTCTGGGGCACCCTTATAAGTCCCTAGTATATGGTATACTATGTACCCAGGGCATAGGTAGCCCCAGAGGCCTCCAGGGGCTGCAGCATGTATTATGCCACCCCTGAGAGACCATTTAAAATGACACCACAGGTCTGCTACTGCAGCCTGTGTAAGGTGGTGCATGCACCCCTTACTTAGATATAGGTTCACTATATCTATCCTAATCACTGCACATATAAACCTATCAGTCACCCCTATGGCAGGCCTTATCAATCCTGAAGGCAGGGTGCTGGGTTTTATGTGAGAGGGTGCCCATGCATGAGCAGAGCCCCTCTGCAGCCTTCGGAACCTATTCTCCGGGGTTGTTTGTGATGCAGCCAACCATATATACTTAAGTGCATTATAACCTCGCGGTAAATGCTAACTTTAAAACGGCTGCATGGAAACATGTCGTGTTTGGTGTCAAACACCTTGGAATCATACCTCCACACTAGTAACTGGTGTGGGAGGTATGATTCCACCCTCCTAGAGGGAGAAATATGACAACACCGGGACACCCGGTACCAGCTTTCTTGACCCTGGCATCACAAAATGGATGCTGCCAGCCACAGACACGAGTCTGCCCACCTGCTGCTGGACGAAACTCCGGCAGGGGAAGGTTTGACAATAGGTTTCCTGTCACAGGGAGGTGTGACCACCTCCCAGACAGGCTTTAGTGTATTGGGGCTGGGTGGGTGCACTCTGAGAGTGCTTTGATGTCTGCACTGGGGGCACATTTGGTGTCCCTGTGCATAGTCCAGCTCAAACTGGTTGCAGGAGCCATTTGCTCCTGCTCTGGCGCGAAACTGAACAAAGGACATGGGTGTAGCCACCCCTCTGTCCTGACCCTCCCATAGGTGAGTCCCCAGAGTTTGTCCCACCCCATCCTTGGGTATAAAATAGGAACCCCTGACTACATGACTTTGGATTTTACCTGGACTAAACTCTGCTACAGAAACCAAGTAACTTTTGACGATCTACACTTCGTTGGACGACAGAAGAATCTCCCTTGGAGTAAAGGAGTTACTCCCCTGCTGAGCAGGCACCTAAACGCATCTGACCAGTTTGCATCTACGAAGCTCCTGAAGGACTCCGAAGGTTTCTGCAACACAGGAGGTGGGTTCCCGAGGTCTCTGAGGTCGATCTGCGCTCTCAGCAATTCTGAGGCCCGTATCCCTCGTGGGGACCGTGAAACCTGTACCCCTGGGCACCGTGTACATTTGCAGCAGCATATGCTTTTCAGCGATCCCTGAAGCTGTGCTTTGGGCTACTTGTAGTCCTGACCCCGAGCAGTAATTCCACTGAAGATTTCTGGCCTACACTCCACGAGTGTTCCGTGGGCTGGTATTTGGTGATTCAGCTCGAGGTCCCTTCGCGATCCCTGGGCCGTTGGCCTGTGGGTCCCTGTGAAGGCAACTTTAACTTTCAGTGGGCTTCCCTGGTTGCTCCAGATGTGCCCTCACTCTCCATTGCTTGGAGAGTCCCCAGGGGCTTGCTGGTCCTCACAGAAGCATCTTTTCTCTGACCGCGTGGGTTGCAGTTGCCAAGGCTTGTTGGTGTTCAATCCGGTCACTGACCCCCAGCACTCGACATCCTTCATGGGACAGCTCCCCTTCGGACTTTGGTCATCATCAGCGCCTCCTGGTCCCCATGGCTGCAGAGTCAAGCTTCGCCTCTTCTCACCTGAAGCACCCGACATCGGTGGGCATTCGATTGCTCCGCTCCTGGTCACGTGAAGTGACCCAGACTTTGTCCCCTCTGCTTTCAGGTTCTTCTCATCTCCGATCCAGGCTTGGATCACACCGGACACTTTTCTTCTCCACGGCAGCAGTACTTTTTTGCATCACGCCATTGAAAACGACGAGGGTTTCCGACACCACTTGACCCCTATGCACCCGGCTCCTCTGGGATAGGTAACACGGGTACCTCGGTACTCTCAAGGGTGCTGGCCTTAGAACCTTCTATGTTTAGCTGGGTTTGCTTAAAGTCCTCTCCTAAGTGTCTTTAATCTTTAAATTTCCAACCGCGACTTTCCCATAGAGTTGTACGGAGCTCGCGTCTGTGTTCCCACACTGCACCCGTCCTCCGTGGGTCCCCTGTGTCACTACCTTGGGTGGTTCCTTGGGGTCCCAGCGATTCTACGTGCCCTAGGCACTGTGTCTAGTCAAGTCGTGGTTGTTATACCACTTTCTTAATATATGGTTTGGTCTCCCCCTGGAGCCCACTGTGTATTGTGCTATTTACTGTTGTTCTAGTGATTTAATATTGTGTGCCTTGTTCTCTAATCTCATAAAGAGGTTAGTAGAGAGTGTTTAGTAATAAATACATATATTTTATATATACCTGGTGTGGTTCTCCTTTCATTTGGTCATTCAGGAGGTTATATACTGGTAAAACAAGCTGCTTTACATTCCTTCGAGACTTAGCCTGAAGGCTGCTCTCCATAGCTACCACTAGGATAGCTTTCAATAAAGGTTGTCTTTAACCTAATCATCAATAAAGGTTGTTTAATGAGAGATGCGTTGGTTAAATCAAGTCCAGAAGTAAGCACTACTACTAATTGGTTATCTAGTAGAACAGGGTTTCGTAAGTGCTCTACATGTAGGGCTTGTAAATTTGGCATTAACACCATCGAATATACCAGCGTTTTTGACTCTAAACCTACAAAAATTAAAGGGTTATTTACCTGTCGTACAGAATATGCAGTCTACATACTACAATGTTCATGCCACCTGAGTTATGTAGGCAGCACCAAGCTGCAAGTATTTAATCGCATTTTACAGCATTTACGGCAATAGTTAATTCTGACCCTAGTTACCCTGTTGCCCGTCATTTTAAACTTGTACACAATAACAATCTCAATGATTTAAAATACTATGTTATCGATGCTGTATCCAAATCACCTAGGGAGGAAATCGTGAAAGGAAACTCCGTCAACTCGAATCTCAGTATATTTTGATCCTCGATACTAAGATGCCAAATGGGCTTAATACGGGAGAGGATCTTCACAACTTTTTATGAATGTAATTATCTGTACAGTATATTATTCGAATTTCATGATTCATTTTTCTAGTCTCTATTGTTAGTTTTTACTCTAGGATGTATAGTTGTTATCTTGATTTTACAGCCCGGTAATGGGACTCGTGCGACTTAGTGTGCCTGGTTTTTACCTGGTTTTATCCAATTTTATGGATTTTAGCTGGGTTTTACTTGGTTTTACTGGGTTTTACGAGGTCTTATGAGTGTTGGGGTCTGGATTTTAACTATCTTTATGATTATTGGTTTACGTATTCTTAGCACTGTTGACAATAGCTGGATAAAAATCCCTTAGATATTTGAATGCCAATTTAGACCTGGAATGACACATTTATAATTTTGGTAAATTTTTGTCTAGGGATTTCTCTTTTACACCTATGTCTACTGTATATTATAGTTATTATGGGTCGTTGTGAAGGTGGGGTGTATTGGAGTCTCTTATATCCCCATTGACCATTTTTAGGTGTATGTATTATAAGTGCACTTGCACTTTATTATATCCCAATCAGGAAAGTATGTAACTATTATACTATGGTACTAAACCTATGGGTTATCCCTTTTGAATTCGTACTGTATTTTGCACTTGCACTTTATGTATAATTATTAGTAAGCATCTTGGCCTCCATGAATTTTAAATTGACTGTCGGCTATGAGTTTAATAGTCGGCATCGCAGTTTTATCATCAAGCACTAGCACTTTTTATGATTCAACGTCCTCTCCTCAATCTATGTGTTCAGCTTATGTCTACACGTGCTCTTTAAGTATTGGGAATTTTTTTCCATGTTTTATCTGTATAGTTTTAATATATTATACTAGATTTATTGTTTATTTTAAACAGTAGGATATATAAAATATGAAGAGTCACATCTTTTATTTTATTATGTTGATCTTATAGGAGCTGTTATGTGTAAGTAATATGTGAATTGTAGTATGTTTTCTCTGTTTAATAGAGGGAGGAGTTGGATCTGCACTGTGTCACTTTAAAATGTTCAATGTGGTTCAGCGGGTCGTGTGATCAAGCTTGCGGGAGCGCAGGCGAAACGCGTTATGCTGGGCACTTGCCAACAATATTGATGCACTGTTTTCACCGAATAAAAGCACTTTTTCTCTGGATTTGCCCCGTGTGGTCTCGCACTGCTGTGCTGTTACTTAGTAGCTGGCGCTTCAAGGATTTTGGTTTTTCTATATATATATATATATATATATATATATATATATATATATATATATATATATATATATATATATATATATATATATATATATATATATATATATATATATATATATATGGAAAACCAAAAGTCCTTAAAGCGCCAACTTCACAGCAGCACAGTAGGTATATATATTCCAACATTAGTTTCCGCGGAAGACCCAACGCACTTGTCAGTTCTATGCATCTCTGTACTCAGTTGGATCCCTCTGTCTACACTCTCCTGAGCCACTCTACTGACTCATGGGGAATCCTTCTCCTCACTCATGGATTTGTGAGGCACCTAACCTTAATTTTCTCACAGATGCATTTCAGTGGGCAGACAGTACCAGCATGGCCAAAAACGTGATGTGGCCCATTCCACAGCTTGGATCAGACTTCTGTCCCCAACCCAAGGAAAACTCTGCCCATAAGGAGAGCAACCAACAGAGGCCACTGACAGCTGTCAGTGTCAAGATCCAGGCCTCAGGCCATTCAGAGTTCTATGACCTCTGAGGTTTCTCAAAGTCCGGGTGTTAGGCACCCTTCTTCCACTCTCCTTCCCACCAGTCCTGGGGTGGTAGCCTGAGATTGGCCACCCAGACCTGTCGTGTAGTTCCTAGGAATCCCCAGGACCTGCGTGTTTTGGATGACCTAAACTGCGGGCTTGGTGTCCCAACCGCTTCCGGACACCCCCACAGGATATGTCAGCCGTTAGACAAGCTAGCTCTACAGTGCCACTACCACCCCCCCTGTATCTTACAGTGGCGTAGGTAGTTTCTGGCATCCACTGAACATGACAACCCTGATTCTTCAGGGATCGTGGAAAACAGTACAGTACTTTTTGCTCAGTCACTCGTGCTCACTGATTCTCAGACAATACACATGATGGCGATTAGGACGTTTCAATAAGTATTTCTTGGTCCAGCGTCAGTCTTGTGTAAAACATGTTTGCTGCGACAAACAGGAGACAGAAACATACGAAAGAGATTGCTAGTACCAATATAGTAATTAGTAGATACATTTCTACCATAGTGCTAATAAGATAAACATAAGCAGTTCAGATAAAAACAGTAGCACTTGCATATTCCTAAAATGCGCGCCCTAAGTAATTTGCCTAAATGTATCTAACCTAGATCTGTAGGTGTAGCATGTATATGCGTATCTGTAGTCAAGAAACCCCTAGGGAAGAACCAGCCTCCTCACCTGATGGTTGAGAATGAAGGAGCCCGTCTCTGCTTCGAGGATGACACCCGCAAGGGATGTCAGACCGCTGCGTGTCGAAGATTCAGCATGCAAGACCCCGTGTCAGCTTGGAAGGAATTCTCCTCTGATTTGCAGGGGGAAATAAGGGTCTTATATACTAGAGTGGTCACTCCAGGGGCTCTTCTAGAATCGATATGTTTTGAAACAATCATAAATGTTTTGAAAACAATCATAAATGTTTTTCCAAACAAATGCGATCATGCACAGCGGACTGTTGGCCAAGGATGAAAAAAAGTGGTGACCCTTATACAGAATAATTATGCTGTGCCTGGGGACATGTTTATGTACGTCAGGTACAGGGATTATGATAGAATACTAAGAGCCTGGTGTCAAAGACACAGGAGCAAGCTACTAGGTAAAAGGTCACCTGTTTGGAATCGTTATTGTCGTGTGGATGGGACAATGTATGTAAATAGGGGTATACATGACAGGACTAGCCTAAAAGACATGACAGACTAGGGTCTGTACTCTGAGGCTGAAAAGGCAACAGGGGTGAGTATTTTATCATCATGCCCCCCCCCCCCATCTGGGCTCCCATTCCCTCTGCTTGGGAGTGGTACCCTCAAAAAACTGAACTGTCAGGGCGACTTGAACTGCCACCCCTCGCAGCTCTCCCGATTCAAGGGGCAACTTATTCCCCAGAATGCAGTCAATGGGCATCTAAGGACTAACTATGACCCTTCTCTGGGTCACCTCCCCACCCTACTCCAGGGATATCATGGCAATAGGGCGGAAAAGGTCCTCCCCCTGGAACTGAGTTATGCCACACAGCTGGCCAATGACCTGCTCTGGAGAAACCAGCCTTTCCACTACCATGGTCTGGCTAGCCCTGATGTCCCTCAAAGCAGTGATATGCATCCCACTAAATTTCACCTGGTAGAAGTGATGACTCTCATTCTCATGGATCACCAGTTCACCCTCTGAATCTACCTCCCAGATAAGGGAGATCAGGGCATGGGCTATGACCTACCCCTGGGGACTACCTACCCCTAAGGCCACATTAGCCACTCCTGTAGGGGTTCCACTAATAAGCAGTTTCTTAGAACAGACAGAGTACTCTTGCTTTTGCCCTAGCTGAGAACAATCAAAGCAGCAGGAATGGAAATGGGACACCCTGCGCCATCACCCACTCAAATCCCCTCCCTGTTTCTCAGAAGGGGTATGGGAACCCTTTACTCCTCCCTTATTTGATGGCTTACCTGTGTCTTCCTTGACCTCCCCCCTCACTCTGCTGGACGGACCTGAGACACCTTTCTTGGGGTCACTCGCAGGTACCTTCTTATGGATCCTGGTACTGAGCCAGCGTCCAACATCCCTTGCAAGCTCCCTGGGACAAGTGAGCTTACTATCAATTTGGTGTTGGCGCAGCCCTGCAAAACAAAGATTGAAAATGTGCTCTCTTGCCACCAAATTGTACAGCTCTTGGTAATCTTTTACTTCACTGCCCTTCACCCAACTATCCAGTGCCTTGCAAAACAAATTAAACACAATCAACCCAGGACTGGTAGGGAAGCTTCGGCTGTCCCTAAACATCTGCTAGTACTTTTTGGGGTTGAGGCCATGCTTCCTGACAAGGATGTCCTTCATAGGGGATATCACATCCTGTCCCCCTTCTCTAGAGCCAGTAGGGGTCCGTCATTTCATTGTGTATGTGCCTCTAGAGACTGCCCCCAATCCTCCTTATGGACCCTATTCATCTCCAGAGCCACCTCATAGGCTTCAAACTACTTGTCAATGTCATCTCCCACAACAAAGTTAGGCACCAGACCCTTTGGGATGTGGACCATCTTCTCTCCTGGAGGCACTGCAGATATGCTGCCACCAATATTGCTGGACTCCACTTGTTTAGCTCTTATGTCCAGCTCTCTGAGACTTAACTAACAGGCCATTGTCCTCTCCTCTATGGCTAGTCTCTTTTCCTCCAAGGCTCTCTCAGCTTTTGACTTTATGCCTTGCCAAGGCCCTCTCAGACTTCCTCTTCTCTGCTTCCAACTTGAGCATGGCCATTTGCAGCCTGAACTCCCTTTCTGCCTTCCTGTCTGCCAGTTCCTCTGGGGACAGGCCTTGTGAAGACATACTCTCCGCTCTGGCTGGAGTTCCAGTTCAGGAGACAAGTCATACCCCTTTCTTGAGTGCTGCATTTCAGGCCCTGCTTTTGCTCCTCCAAGACATCCTCCTCATCTCCATCCTTTGTTGCTGTCAACTGGTGAACCTCCTCCCAGGCCTTCAGAGCTTTCTGAAGCTCCAACTTTTTAGTGCCCTTCTTGGTTTGCAGTCCCCATTCACATTTTTCTTCCACCCACTCCAAAATGCATTAAGGGGCAATGTTATCCCACTACAGTCATTGACTGACTTTAGTATGAGTTACAGCATTCTGCCCTTCCACAAGGAGCACACACAAGGTAGTTCTCTTCAGTGACGGATGTACAATGGTAATGTGTTCTTTTTTGAGACTAGAAAAACACTTTTGCCTTTAGAAAAAAAAAATCCTTTAGATTTAATGAGGGCCCAGCAGCTTCCTGAACAATAAAGTTTTGGAAAAACCATGACAAAACAAAATGAATTACCAAATGGTTGGTGGCAAACACCAGACCTATTGGCCTTACCAATGTTTGTTTATAGACAGTATTGAATTGTGCTTTGTGATTGAAGTATTTTTTTTAATTGTTTTAATATTTTTTTCACTGAGTTCTGAGTTTCTACCTCACACCAATTTTCCTGAATGAATCCTAGACTGCTCTGCTTTGCTACCCTGAAAGATGAGTGCTAAATGGGTGTACCAGGCACTGAGGTTTGGTTTTAACAATAAGGTAAAGGCCCAGTACACCAGTGATAAAAGACTCCTGTGGTTAGAATTACACTGGGACTCCTGAAAATATTCCCAAACCTGAGAGGCAGGGGAAAAGGCCCTGTGCGATGGTGCAATTGGAAAATGGACCAGGAATGCAGAAAAAACGCTACTTATGGTGAGAAAGCATGGGTAGGAAACAAGGCAGAGCTTAGCCAGTAAGAAAATGTTTTGCTTGAGTGCCCCCTGACTCAACTCAAAAGAAATTAAAGCAGGAGCTTCCGGGCGTTACCGTCCATAATACTGGGCTGGATTGAAAATCCATGAACAGATGAGCCCTGCAGACCGGTGGGTTCCAAGGTATTTATGAAGTCATAGACGGGGGATTCTTCGTCCCCCAGAAACCACAATGGAAATCATTGAGGGGCATGATTCTCTCAACGCACAAATAAATAAACTTACCTCCTCCTGCTTTTTTTTACTAAGCAAGATCAGGAAGATATTCCTGTATATACCTTTAAATTACAAAAAGAAGTAGTAACAGCACTTGTGTTATCATGACTTGACTATTGCACTGCAATATATGTTGCTATTCATTAGCGTTCTTTGCAAAAACTGCAATATCTCCAGAAAGCTGCAGCAGGACTTCTGAAGAAAATTCCCAAGTTTCAGCCAGTGTCTGAAACTTTGCAAGAACTTCACTGGTTGCCAGTGAAGAAGAGGGTCAGATTCAAGGCCCTCTGTCTCGCCCACAAAGCCCTTTATAGAGCTGCCCCAGACTACTTAAAGAAAAATCTCACATGGTACAATCCTAGCAGGTCACTAAGACTGACTAATTCCAGAACTATCAATGTCCTCAAAATCAGGAGATCCAACTGGGGAGGCAGAAGTTTCATCCACACCATAGCCCATCTGTGGAACAAGCTACCGGAACAACTGAGAAGTCAATGCAATTTTTGAACTTTCAGAAAAAGCCTTAAAACCTGGCTGTTTTCCGGTCCTTAAATTGAGAGGCAAGTTCATTTGCAGGAATATATTTGTCAGTAGGGTACACTAGCGCCAAGGCGCCATAGGCATTCGCGCGCTCTAGAGAATATATTAATATCACTTCACTGCAGGATGGTGAGTGTGCAATGCAGTAAAGCTAATTTTAACCCCATAGAAGACTGCAGAATGATTGCAGAGAGGCATAGGTGTT
Source organism: Calotriton arnoldi (assembly GCA_963921515.1). Lineage (NCBI taxonomy): Eukaryota > Metazoa > Chordata > Amphibia > Caudata > Salamandridae > Calotriton > Calotriton arnoldi. The sequence continues at coordinate 330,286 of CAWUFW010012770.1, forward strand.
TGTTTCTCACACGGTTTGTGTCTTTAGGGACACTTGCAAGAGCACATTAAGCCTTTTGTGGTTATTAGTGTTAGTGAAGCTCAAAGCTGGACCACAATAGCTACATGGGACGATAATCAGATGTCCACGATGCCGCACTTCCTTAGGAAAGTGTGCCCGCCGACAGGTTGAGGCAGTATAAACTTGAAAAAACTACTAGGAAACCAAGGTAACAAAAACACAAAAGTAATTGAAAAGGCAAGATTCTCATGATTTAACAACAAACACCTACACAGCTGTCAGTCGGTTGAACGACATGCAGAAATTGCATGCAGCACTTAGTCATATTATGGTAATATAAACCTTCAGAGCTGTGTAAAATGTGTCAGTTAGATGTAAGTCATACTGCACCAGATACCAACATTTTCCATCGTAGCTGTCAGTCACCCGAATACGAATATCTGACGCTATACAGCTTTCTGTTAAACATGCTATTTGAACGTAGTGATAAATCTTAATGCTTAATATGATACCACATCATTAAATTATTGACTTCATTATAGCTCATAAAGGAATCATCTGTCTAGCTATTGTCCTCTGGTGCACTCAAGAGTTGGACCTAGATTGGGAAAAATGGCAGTGCTCCCAAACATAACTGGATCTGATAGTCTTAAGCACCATAAGAAAAAGTGACAAAAGCTTTAACTTAAACAGAAGAGCCTCCTTCCCTAAAACAACGATACCCATGGCCCTCTAAACATCAATAACTCATTTAACTTTCTGAACCCAATTGTTCCAAATCCAGGCCATTCTCTCCTGAATTAGATAAAATCACAAATATTGACATAGAAATGTTCTCTCATAAAGCAGATGACTCCATGCTCAAGCTCCAACCTCACGTAGTCCAGTAATGACATTCATTTGACCCTTTGGGCATTCAAGAGTTTTTACATATTTTGAACAAGTTTGAGCCATTTTCCTGCACGAATGAAAGCTTAGAAGCAAAGCTATTAAGCAATTGTCGGCATTTTTTGCAACATGTCCTATCCATTACGACTGCTTCACTGGAGCAAGGTACTTGTCCCTCTAATATGCTTAGATCAAACTTCAATATGTATGTCTACACTGTTCAGTGAAGTAAAGTATAAACGAATATTATAATACATCGAGTTCATTGCCTAAGACAAAATAACAGTAGCCTCAATTAACTTTCTTGAAATATTTTATTATCCCTTTAGGATGATACTCTTTGCACAAATTACGATGCATCACACTAGTTCGAGCAAATGTGCTCTTACTAGAACCGACAAACCATGATCACCAACTCTAGTCTTATCTCTAAGGCACAGGCTACCTTCCGAGTTGTGATCTCGATTCGATTAGGAACCTGATGCATAAAGGCAATTTTGAGACTCTCAATTTACTCAGAAGAACCAATCTGTAGAGTTTTCTTTTATTCGTCACCACATTTATGGCTAAATTCACAAATTGCCATAATGTGTTTAAAGTCCATAATTATGGTTAGTACTGTATTTGCAATTGTTGGTGGATTTAGCTAACTGTACCATAAAATATATGAAGCTACTTTCTTCCATGTTTTCAAAGTTTGTCAAATCAGTGTTGTTCTCCAGATCCCAGGAGCCCAAGAGGCACTGATCAATCATTGTGACAAAAAGCGCATGTCGTTGTTCCTGGGTCCCAGGAGGCTGGGCATTACTAAACTACTCACTGAAAGCCAAGTTTCTCCAATATGGGCTTTGACTCTGAGGAAGATACATAGGTCAAGCAGTCATTGCTTGCTTTTGAAGCTTGTTGTGTTTTTTTCTAAAAAAAACTCAAAGAGAGGTAACACATAAGTAGCAATCATTTTGAAAGTCCAGTCAGTGCTACGTATCAATACCCTTATGCAACCAGCAATAAAAGCAGTGGTTTGCCATTAAACCTTCTTGGGTTCGTCCCTTGATCCGAGACACATGTACAGACTCTCTCGCTGACGGGGCCATGGATAGATGGGAAGATGGATATCAGGCAGCCGCAATTCAGTCTTGGCTTAGGTTCCTCATGGCAGGCACACTGCAGTGTGGCCTTAAATTTCCTGATGCAAAGTTTGCGCAGGTGCTAAAATTTATAGGTTGCTACATTTTTCTCATGCACAGCAAGGTGTAGTTACCTGTAAACGTAGTTCTCATTAAGGGTAATCTTCATTGAAATCATAGGCACTGAATTTGTCCAGCCCAAACGCGGAATCCTGGAGGACCATTATAATTTTCTTCACTTTTCATTAGAAGAGAAAATGTTCTTATTTCAAAACAATTTAGCAGTCTATTAAAATGCTATGTTGGCCAATAACATTTGATTTCCTTACGTAAAACAGCCTATATAAAATTAAGCAAACACTTAATAAACTAGGTGACAGGAAAAAACATTTCACAAACCTTTCTTTCAGTGCTTAATTTTTAAAACAAATGCCAGGGTCCTTGCCAGGAGGCCACTCTAGCTTGCACCACCCATTGTCCCTGCCAGTGTTGTCAAGGACAAAACCAACACAACTACTAACCATCCCACTCATATAAGTGTGACAGCTCAGACTATTCCAGGGCCCCAAAGCTATATGAATGGCTTGAGCGGCAGGTATTAGTCATTTTACTGTATACTAAGCAACTGGGGCCGTATTATGGTAAATGCACATATTCATTGTTTGCGCTGGGCGCAAAATTCATTGTTTGCGCTGGGCGCAAAAATAGAGCGGCTGCTTTACAGCCTCACCGTGTTTTCACAGTGCAGGCAGCAAACCGCCTGTGCTTTTGAAAGGGATTAGAGATCCCCTTGCAGGCGGGTGCAGTCAGTGACTGCATCCGCCTGCAAGGGGATGTCTGGGGGGCCATGGGACCTGCTTATCCATCTCCAGAGGGCTGCCATCAGGGGGCGCACTGACAGTGTGCCACCATTTAGATGGGCCACCCTCAGTGCGCCTCCTGAGGGCTTCTTTGCCTCTGCCCCCGCGTCTGTAATACGGTACGTGCACAGAGGCAAAGCGATTCCCTCATTTGCATGGGGCACACCGCCATGCAAATGAGGGAACACCCCCTGCAGATAGCGCTGGCGCTTTATTTGCGCCAGCGCTATCGGTATTACAGAAGGTGCAGCACAAGCGTCTGCAGCCCCTTCTGTAATGCCAAAGTGCCCCGGGGGTGCGTAAAGGGGGCGCAAACACCCATTGCGTGCCCGGGGCACTTTATGTAATACGGCCCCTGTTGTTGTGTTCATCCGTAAATTAGCTAAAGAGCGCCTCTATGTGGCAGACTGTTATAAACGCTGGTGTTGACAATTAAGTGCCGAGCACCGGCAACCACCGGCTCAAATTAAGCACTGCTGTTTTTTTTAAGGAAATTTAGAGAAAAGTTTGTATAATGTAGCCATATAAGCTGCAGCAATGGAAGTCTGGAAAACTGACAATGCAACCTTCAGGACTCCCAGTGCTCGAGTAACCTGTAATTCTTTGTCAGTGACCGTTGCTCCAGTTGGTTTTCTAAAGGGAAACACAAGATATTAGAATGTGCACCACCAAAATCCTTATTCATTCTAATGAGAAAGAGGGAGGTTTGTTTATGACCATAATGGAGATTCCATTGAAGAAGACCTAGGATTACAGTAAGTAACTATTCCTTCTCCTTCAGTGAATCTCGTTGATAAGAAGAACTGAATAGAATAGCAAGCCCTTCCCAGGGGTGAAGCCAGCATTGGTACGTGGAGAGGGGAAGTATTGAAAATGTCGTAGTGCTGTTGGCCACTTCGGTGGTCTGGGTAGCTGGAAGGGTATAATCAGAAGGAGTTGGTTTGACTGTAATTACCAATGCATATATGTAAGCATTATATATAGGCAACTATACTTTAGACTTTAACAGCTAATGTACGCAGGTCTGTGCATTTTAACAACATAAAGCTAATAGAATAAAAATACCACTTAAATTGGGGGCTGACACTCACCAAAAGCAGAATATACTAGAGAATATACCACTCACGGAAAAAAACTCTATAAAACGTTGTGGTTCTCTTGAAAGAAAGAAATGGGGTTTTATTAATAGTTCACAGGGTCAGACTTGGATAAAAAAATAGGCCTAGGCACCAAAACAGAAGTGGCCCCTATTAGTCAATTGTAAAGAAATGCCTCTTTTTGTATGGTCACCCCCAAGTTTTTCGATTGATGCTGCTGGTTTTTCGACTCTGAGAGTGCACTGAGGCCTGCTAATCAGACCTCAGTGCCAGTGCCCTGACCCTAAAATGTATGTTGATTTGGCTGTACCCCAATTGGAAATGGCTAACCTGCCTATAAGTCGCTAGTATACGGTACCCTTGTACCCAAGGCATGTAAGTTAGAGGGGTACCCCAGGGCTTGCAGCACTGATAATGCCACCATGGAGCTCCCCTAGTAAAACGAGTCCCCAGCCCGCCACTACAAACTGGTAGAGCAGTCATGCACTGCCAGCCTGGCTTTGCCATTGAGCAATAGCAAAGCGACCACTTCTGCAGTGCATCTGTGTAAGTCACCCCTCAGGCAGGCCTACCGAGTCCTAAGGTAGGGTGCGACATATGATACAGGCAGGATATGTCCTTTACATGTCCTAGCAGTAAACATGCAAAACTACTGATTTACTGTGGAAAGACTTGGTCGCCCAATTGGTGAGTGCATGCTGACCCCTCAGCTGTGCAAACTCCTGAATGGTGCAACCAAACAGGGCACTCCAAGGTATCAAACAACTTGTTACATTAAGCCCGACTTGTATCTCAAGTCAAAATTAATGTAACTTGTTGCAGTGTGCAGCTTTAGCAGAGCTGACACTTTGTTGACTTTAAAACTCCTGTGCCTTTCCAGGCACACATGAAGCCTGTTCCACAAGACAGCTTTCTGCACTCCTAGGACACACACCAACAACTCCCAAGAAGGAGAACAATGAGTGAATGCAGGCCAGGGAGGTGTTACCTCCTCCTGCAGGATGCCACTTATGTGTTAGCCCCAAACGGCAGGCTTCAAAGGGGAGCCTACTTTGAAGGGCAGATGTGTCCCGTTAGGTAGGAGGGCTGCCCCATTATTTAGGCAAACAGGCTGGCACGGGGAGCAGAGAGGGGAAATCAGTTGCCAAACCGTTTTCCCCAGGGATGTGTAGCCCTAAGGTAGCCGCATTCCAGTGGTGGGCTAGCGAGGTCTGAATGCAGAGAAAGGGGTCTCACCATCTTGGGAGTGGGCACAATGGTGCATCATGGGATAGCCAGATGCTACACTCCAGATGAAGTGGTCACCAGGTGGTGGGGAACCTGGTAGCCTATTGGCTACCAACTGCATACTGCCCTGAGGGCATCTTCTGAGCATAAGAGGAGCACTCCTATTACCCAGACCTCAGATCTTGACTGACTTGGAAGAATAACTGCCCTGCTGCACCGAGGGACCAGGTAGAGAGGCTGCACTGTCAAAGACTGCACCTGCTGCACCTGGTGGCTAGCGAAGAGAGGGACTGTGCCTGTCATATCCTGTTCAGGGAGAAGCTGTCTCTCAAGCCCATTCAAGTCAAAAGACTCCAAGGGCCAGTTTACTGGCCTGTTAATCTCAGGACAGGAACAAAACAGCTGAAGAAGCCTACTGGGGCAAGTTGGTAGCCCAAAGACTTCAAGCCGCTATCACCACCGCCGTGCAGAACCAAGGACCAAGACCTGATGCACAGAGTTGCATCCGAGTTTGCTGAGCCTGGGGGTGCTGTCAGAGAGTTGCTGGGGCCCTCAGAAGGTGAGTTACTGACCCAGGAAGGATTGGCCTATGACCACGACAACGGGCGACTGGTAGTTCAGTGGTGACTGGACATCAGCCTGAACAGAGAGGACTTAATGGGGTGTCGGTCCTGCATCCACGACCCCCTCCCCATCTTTGTGGAGCGAGGATTCCCTGCTGGAAGGCCCACATCAACAGGGTCCCATTGATAGCATGCTTAGAGCATCTTCAGGATTCTTCATCCCTTGCATCAGGACCACTCCATAGGAATCAATTGCATCTCGGATACAGTACCTGAAACCACTGAAGGACTGCTTCTTCTGTGAAGGTAACTGTTTTTGAGGACCTTGCTGGTTCCCCTGACTAGCTCCCTGCTGGAGTTGGTCACCTCAGGTACTTCTAAGCAACCGCATTGAGACTTACCCAAGTTTTCTTTGAAAACGTCAAATGTGTTGACTTTGCCAAGGCTTGTGCATGGTTGAGTGAAATTGCTTTTATTTAATATTGCTTGTAAAATCAATGCCTCCAGGACCCTCTGGGGGATCTTTTTCATTCTAGTGTCTAAATTCTTATAAAAATACAGTTTATTTTGATAAATTGTTGTTGGATTTCTTAAGTGTCATGTCGATTTCTTCTGCAATTGTTTTGGTGCTGTTTAAATGCTCTACACTAGTTTCTCTGTGTAAGCCTTGCTGCTCAGTGCCACAGCTACCTAGGGTCGAGCTGAGGGTTTAAGTGACGAAACCTAAGGGTCCTAAAGGGGTTGGTAAGTGTATTACACAGGAGGTTGCACAACCACACCATATAATACACCCCAGTTCCTCACATCAATTAGAAAGCTAAAAACAGTGCCCCATGTCTGCAAATTGGGGTGGTTTTGAACTTGTAAAGACACTCAGTACAAGTGTTTTGCAAGGTATGGAAGACTGTGTAGTTCAGTTTCAACTTCATCAATTTGTGGAGTTTTTTTAATGATCTGCAGGAGTCATCTGATGCTTGCTTTGACAAGCTACATACAACGCTTTTACTTTCTGTGTTATTGGTCTCACATGGTTTGGTGCACTTTTTCAAATTGCCCTTGGCCACTGTTTTGCTGCACAGGTTTTAATGTTCTGTCATTGATGTGGCCTGGGTTACTACAACTGTTCTTTAGCTGTTCTAATTCGTCTTCCAATACTTTTCCTAATTAAACCTACTTTGTGCTGAAATAAAGAAGGCATATCTTGCCATCCCTTCTCTTTTGCTTTTTGTCCCGTATGTTTTTGCATGTGTGTGCCGCTAGTCTATCTATCAAGGCAGTTCCTTTGCAAAAGAAATAAACAGCTTTTTCCTTAAGCCTTTGCACCTTCCTTCTAATTCCTGGCACAGTAAAGGTGAGCGATGTGCATACATCGTGTTAATAAAATACCAAAACGCTCACATAAAAAGTAACAAAAGAACATATTTCAGATATTCAAATGTATATCTTTACCTGTAAATTTCCCTAGAAAGGGTATCCTAAAAATAAAGGGAATGAAGCACTGGCATGTATGTACCGTCACCTCTGCTGTACCGAAACAGCTACAGTGGGGAAAGTCTCTGCAACATTCTAACACATCAGACAATATCTTAAAAACTTAAATGTGGAAAAGCAATCTGCGGACGTCTAACTGACCAAATGAGCAAATTTTGAGTCAGTAATTATACTAAGGGAATCAGGATCTTTCAATAAACTGAAGTTTCATTTTCAAGGACGTGGCTGGTCACCCATTGTCTGAAATAATCAGTCCAGTAAGCATTCTGTGATTAATGAAAGAGATCAGGTTATAATCAGGGCCACTAGAATGATGTAATTTTGTGGCCACGGCGTTTCCCACAAAATTATGGATTTGCTGCAGTTGCCACATAATCCAACATCTACTGCATAATCTGCAAATTTTACTAAAATAAATTGTTTCTAGCTCAAACAAATAATAAGTTACTAAAACGCAGCAGGACATGTTGCTGTGTAGTGGGAGGCCCTCCACAAATGTTCAGTTGTCATCTTTCTGTTGCTTATTGCTGTATTTGATTTGTCAGACTGGTACTAATGAGGTTAAACCTTTGCCCAGGCAGTATAAACGTATAAAAATGGCAAAGTACTACCATCACAAAATGTTCCGCATTACACCACATAATTTCCCTTTTCTTGCAGCATAATTTAGTAAAGCCTGATGCATAATTTGGTCCTTCCCTGCTGCATAATTACAGTGGCCCTGGTTATAATAAATCAGATTACATTGCCACTGCATAAGGTTTGTCCAATACTCTAGGCAAAACAACATTATGCTGCATGAGCTCTCCCCATCTACCCAAGAAAGCAACTTTTTTCAACTAATTTCTTGTAATTTGGTGCTATTCATTGGAAGCCATGAGGTAGCAACCTTGCTAAGATTTATGAATGTGCCAGACCTGAATCTGGAATCTGGCATCTTAAACTACCACCAAATCATTCAGTATTCCCTTCCATTACTTAGATTTTGTCCAGTAGTAGCTGCTTTTTAAGATACTAAATTTTTCCAAATCTGCCAACTCACACGGTGCCACCGTGTATCACATGATTTTGTCTCCCTTCACCCGGTCACCCGGTGAGGAGCCGAAATCACACAGTGGCAGGGGAAACAAGCTGAAAACCACTGTTAACAGTGGTTTTCCAGCTCGTTTTCAGAGGCTGTAAGCAGCCGATTTCCTTTAAAAGGTGTGAAAACATCCCAGGACATTGGCGACAGTCTCAATGACCCTTTTTAGGTCGAGCCTAGCGCAGCGCGCATGCGCTACTCTTTGGGAGGCTTCTTGTGAGCACTCCAAACTTCCCCGAAACTTCTCCATGTGGGTGTGACTCCTCCCACACATTTGATTGGCCTTTGCGTGTGGCTTTTAATAATGAAAGCACGCAAATGGCCAAAGGTGGGTGCATGTCCCACCTCTACTCCAAAGGTTCACTCCCACGGCGTTTTGCTCTCGGGAGCGAGCAGCGGCGCGCAGGGTGTCAGCTGCATTCCTCTCTCGTCGTGGATCAGGTTACTAAATAAACACAGCGCGGTTGCTTTCACTTTCGCGGCCGCGCTTGTTTAATCAAATTGCTTTTTTGTGTTAAAAGCGCTCACTCGCCATGAGCTTGTTCTCATGGGGATTGCTTATGTTTAGTTTCCTGTCCGTGATTACTCTGCCCACCTCAAGTTATTAATGCTGTGGTGGAAAGAGTTCATTTCTTCTTCGTTTAAAATATAAATATGAGAGGAGCCTTTTTTCATACTGGGTGGCTCAGCTGCGTTCGCTAGTTGCAGCATTTACATCGGCGGCTGCATTCACATGAGATGGTGTCATGTGACTGCAACAATATACATTGTGTCAATTTGCCGATAGTGGAGACAGCAAGTAGTCACTCGTGAGGCGGGCCACGGCGCAAAAGAGCGGCAGTTATGCTTCTTTAGTTTGCGTGCGTGCACTGCTCACATTGCTGCCTGTGCCGCCCGTTAATAGGTGCCTCATCATGCTGCAGCGTGTGCGACTGGACCGAAGAGCGGTCGCACAGTCTTCATCACAGAGAGACTGCACAGACAATCTTCATTACAAAGAGACTGCCGGAGACTCGTCATGGCCGTGGCCCACTCAGGTGATTTACTGTTCACCGTGAACAGACTCTGTCGGACTACGCTGCAGGGTCCGGACTCGGCGCAGCTTGCGGCAGCATGATGTGTTTTTTATTGCCTGCCAATAGACCTGGGCCCCCGGGAATTGCTACCACCGGTCGGAGTTTGAGACTGTCCTTCCTGACATCGACAGACGGACACTTCAGGGCAGCCCGACGCTCGCTGCAGCACAGAATTGTGAGACTACAGGCCTGGCTTTCTGTGAAGGTTGTTACAGGCTTTCCTCGAAGTGCACGGGCCTCTCCGTTTCCCATAGTTTTTATGTTGGTTCGACTTCTAAGGTAGGAACCGTTGTTTTAAAAAAAAAAATATTAGTGTACTGTTTGTTACAACTGTTAGGCCCCGCATGTTGCATAGCCCAGGTTTCCCTCTCATGACGGCGTTTTCAGTTTGCTTTTACTTTACGTCATGCAGTGCAGAGGGGCGGGCCATGTGTTATGTGTATTTTAAGCAGTAGTTGCAGCCAGTGTTGGGACCGCTTACTTCTGTTTTGGTGGTTCCACCTTCGAGTGAGAAGGACATGGGAATCGTGTGTAGGATAGTTTAATTCCAGTCGGGCTTTAAGGATTTATGTTTTACTAGATATTGTCCAGGGCGATAGTTTGTAATAAAAATTGTCGTTCCTCGGCTGGTTTGCTGTTGGCTTTTTTTTGTGTTCCTTTGTGTCGGCTTAACATTCTGTGATTCTGGGCACTGGAAGAGTGCTGCTTTTTCCCGTCTCGCACCCTCTTCCCGTGGATGCCCTCTCTCAGCCTCCCGCTGCTGATCACTTCTCACTCCAGTTGCTGCCCCCTAGTCCCACCCACGCTCTTATTTTAAAATTATTATTTTTGGGTGGAGGACAGACAGTGAATTTCTGCTGTCCCATCCTACATAAAAGCACTTTTGCACTACTTTGTTTTTAAATATATATGGCATTTTGCCATGCCGCCCACCTTTATCAAGGAAACAGCTTCAAGGTAGCCGCACACAGAATGCTATAGTGCTGTTGACGTGGAACGAGACACTTGTATTTCTGTCTGTGTGTTAAAAAAAGCCATGGAATGTGTCCATAAATGTTTCCTAAGGCAACCTTGTATTCCTGAATAAGACTGCATGACCCAGCGTGTAGCAATTTTATAGCTCTTCAATCCCTGGCGGCACAGCACCCAGGATAATGTGCTGCATGACTAAACTCTTATAAGGGCCCAAAGGCGAGACCTATTGGCTATGCCAATGCTTGTTTTTGGGTGTTGCTGGGAGTGGGGGGTCTTGGTGAGGGGCAGAGTGCCTCTTAGATAGCTCTTTGCACTAGGCCCCGCCCCCTCCAAGGCCCCAACCCCTCCTCACACGGGAAGTTATTTTGTAACTTTGGCTGGTATGTTTTTCCCATAGGACGTGTTCAAACTGGTTGCCAAGATTAAGCACATATTAGGGGGCTTTGCCAGCAAGATAGCCAATAGGATGTGAGCAGTGCCTGATCCTTCATGCCTGAAAGCAATCCTGCATTTATCCTGGCCGTAAATGCAGATCGAAGGACCGGCTGCCACTGTGGAGGGGTCCCGTAATGTGGAGAGACTTTGGCTGTGATGGAGAAGGGATTGCTTAACTCCAAAGCTGCCAAATAAATGACAGTGGCCTGCTGTGAGGACTGCTGCGCTGCTCGCCCAAAATGGTGGCGTCCACAAAATAAGAAGAGTAGTGCAGCCCTATTCACCCCTATCGCTGTTGTGTGCGACTGATGCTGCCCACTCTGAAAAGGAGGTAGCCGGCTCTGCCTTGTGAGAGGCGTTGGAAAAGGTCGTGGAGCCCCATAAAAACTATGTGGCAGGACCTACAAACAACCAGCCAGCACAGAGGGCAACCATAATGGCCCTGTGTTCCCAAGGCTGTAACAAGGCCTGAGGGGAAATTAGTGAGTTGAAAGGCCGAGATGGGGTCTGGACTGGATGTGTGAGCTGGAGACGCCAGCCATGGTGGATGCCAACCCCCTTAGTAGTGGTACCCCTGATGCTAAGGCCCGCCCGCACCCCAGTAAAGGAGCCCACACCTGTTTGTTTGTAATAGTAAAGGCCGCAGTTTATTGGCTGCTTTCACATACAAGTGATCCTTTCAATTCGCTTTACTTTGCATTTAAATAGAAGATATCTTTGTAATATTTCCTTCCCTTGAACATCCCTTGCTGGGCACTCCTTTCTCTTTCGACTGACCACTGTACAGGTACAATCCAATGCTTCCTCTAATCAGGTGTACCAGGTGGCTGTGAAGTTGTGACCATACGGTATCTGTGCTTAATCATTCATGACAAACCAACAGATTGTGGGCATAGTCTACACAACAACAAATTCATACGCCTTCAGTTACTTAGGCATGCTGGGTGGCCCTCCACTTCCGGTAGCCATGCTTCATTCAGTCAGGCACACCGAGTGCCCCTTCACTTCTGGTGGCATTTGTACACCAACCTTCTTTGTTACCTTCAGTTTATTAGGCTTGCCAGGTGACCGTCCACTTCCAGCAGCCGTGCCTCAGTTATACAGGAACACTGTGTGAGCCTTCACTTCTGGTGGCCATGCTTCAACATTCACCTGCAAGCATACGCCCTGTTTCTTTTGGCTTCATGCAATCAGGCATGCCGGATAGTCATCCACTTCCGGTAACCATGTGTCACGCAGTCAGGCGCTCTGGGTGGCCTTCCACTTCCAGTAGCCGTGCTTCACTTGCCTTCACTTCGAACAGGGCTACCCTAGGGCTGTACCACTCCCTATCCATGCTTGCCCTTACAGATGAGCATTCATTGCTGACATTAAATCCCTTGCCTCATCATTTCTTTTGTTGTTCCCTTGGCTGTGTCGTAGTGACTGTATGGCTGGGGTTGCTGGTAATGCCTTTCGCTTGGGCTGATGGCTAGGCTTGCGTCTACAGTGGATCTCTTGTCAGTTTTGCCATGTCCTGTTGGCGGCTTCCGGCACCAGCAAGACCTCCATACCGGGCCTTTACTCTTCCAAAGTCTGTCTACAACCCATCGTTGTTCGAACATTCTGTTCTGGATGAACAGTTCTATACCCATGTTGGAGAGGTGAACACCATCGGGACCATAAGTTGAAGGGACCCTCAGGTTAATTAGGCTATGTCTCACGTAACCCATACCCGCACTGTTTAAAAATGTGAACATCGCCCCATTTAACTTTCTCCTGGACTCCTCGGCTTTTTCTTGCGATCTTGCCTCAACCCAGTAGTGCCTAGAGACCATAGTAATTCTGTAGCCCCAACTAATCTGCTCAAAGCAACCAGGGTGCATCTCATCTTCTGCAGCAGTGAACCCCTCTCTTCCGCAGTGAGGTCATTGCCACCAAGGTGTATTACTTGAATGTCTGGTGCTGTTGAGTGACTTAATTGTAACTTGATAATTTTCTCCAACATGTCCCATTGCATGCCAGCACTCCCCATCCATACTATTTCTGTGCAGGCGAAATCAGGCATTCCATGGCCATGCTGAGATGCTCTGGATACAAGTGTGTACCCCATCACCCCAGCCTCTTGTTGACTGCAAGTAAAGAAAATAGACTTAGCGTAAATTAAATTGCAACCAAATACCTGTTGCCTTTTTTTTTTTGATTTACTAGCCCAAATAAAATCCACAGTGAACATCAACATTAAGGAAGTGCCCCATGCAAAGATTCATAATTGGGAAAACAACGGTTCGAATAACAAATATGCACGGAAGATTTCCAGACAGAAAAACTTGCTGAATACCACGTGGCTTGCCTCTATGGCTGAATATAGTGTTTAAAGCAGTCAGATTCCCACCTCACAGTTTTTTTAATGCTGTCTTCTGACAGGCCTTCTATGAATGCAGTGGTTGCTGCCCCAATGCTGAAGGAATGAGTCGTGAATCGCCCTTGCCCACGAAGCTCAGCCTTTGTGAATACCATGGCTAGCACCATCTTGTACTGGTACATCGTCAATGGGTACTCATCTTTGTGGATAAGCAGGTAGCCATCTTTAATGCTCCGCACCTCCAGGTAGGAAGATAACAATGTTACAGGGCAATAACGATCATCAGCCTTAGTCTGTGTAGAGTCACAACCCTTCCCTTGCCTTGGCACAATTAAATTGATGTAAAGGTTATTTGTTCTAACGTCGGCAGGACACATTTTGGATGGAATCTTCTCTAATGATCCTAGGATAGAGGTGAATGATCCCATCCCACTCTCTTGGTCTGATCATTACGCCATTCCATTTTTTATGCGATTTGCAGAATCTCACCCAGATCCCAATTTTAAGAACAGGGTGGAGATGAAGAGAAACCTTAGTTGCATAAATAAGAAGGATCTTCTAACTAAGCTTAGTAATTATTACTGTCCCCACCTGGATGTTAACTCTATCTATGATGATTTTTCTAACTGGCTCTTGGCGGCTCTGGACTCTCTCGCCCCTCTTAAGGAGCATTATGTGGCCAGAAAACGCCCTTCGGCGCCTTGGTTCACCGAAAGGTTGAGGAAACTTAGGCAGGTATGCCTACAGCAGGAAAGAATATGGCGCTGTGAGCTTATCTCAGCCGAAAGGGACCGGCATAAACTCAGACTGAAGGAATATAGGCTAGCCATTAATGAGGAAAAGGTCATCTATTATTCCAAGATGACTGAATCCATCAAATCCCCGAGGGAACTCTTCACTGTGATTAACTCCCTCCTAGCCCCCTCGGCCTCTGCCAACACCGAGGTCTCTCAGGAGCTATGTGACAAAATGGCATGCTTTTTTTAATGACAAAATCAAGGACATATATTCCTCCCTGGAGATATCCAATGTTGGAGGGTCAAAGGTTGATCTTCCCTCGGATTCTCTGGTAGCTCCCTCAAAGGATTGCCGCTTGAGCGCCTTTCCCCTATACTTCAAGAAGACACGGAGCGGATGTTAAGGGGAATTAGTTCTGGCTCCCCTATGGAGCCCTGTCCCCTGAAGATCCTAAAACTAGGAATAGAGGCCATTGTGCCTCCTTTGACCGGAGTTCTTAATGCCGCTATTACTTCTGGCCAGTATCCCACCGCCTGGAAAACGGCAGTGGTCAAACCTTTCTTAAAGAAGCCCTCTCTGGATCCGGCGGAACTAAAAACTACCGGCCTATTTCCCTGTTGCCCGTCCCAGCTAAAATCTTGGAGAAACACCTGAACCTCCATCTTAGCACCTATCTGGAGGATCATCAGTTGCTAGATGGCTCGCAACATGGGTTCAGAAGTGAGCACAGTACTGAGACGGCGTTAACCGTTGTTTTTAACAACATTCGACAACAGGTCGACGCAGGTCACACCACCTTACTGATCCTTCTGGACCTAACGGCAGCCTTCGATACCATCTCTCCCCTTAGATTGGCTGGGAGGCTCCGGGAAATAGGGATTGAGGGCTCTGCCCTTAACTTGCTTACATCTTTCCTTATGGAATGGGCTCAAAGAGTTAAGATGGGTCAATTCCTTTCTGCTCCTAAACGGCTGTTCTGCGGAGTTCCCCAGGGATCCTCATTGAGTCCCACCCTTTTTAACCTTTATGTAGCACCGCTTGCCAGGGTTGTAAGATCTTTTGGCCTAGAAGTGTTATCCTATGCTGATGACACTCAAATCATGATTACCATCACTGAGAGTGTTGAAGCATCAGCAGCAAATTTTAGAAAGCTGCAAGCATGGGGTAGCTGCATGGATGGTAGAGAACTATCTAAGACTCAATGGGGATAAAACTGAGATTTTAATTTTCGGAGACAATCAGGAGATTTGGTCCAGGGCCTGGTGGCCAGATACGCTTGGATCCTGCCCTCGTCCTGGCCTCAGTGCCAAAATCTAGGCATCATAGTTGATACCTCCCTCTCCTTGGGCCCCCAAATAAATAGAACAGTCTCCACTTGCTTCGGAATGATAAGAACCCTCAGAAAGATATGTCAATTTCTTTCCCTCTCCGCGCGGAAACAGGCAGTGGTGGCCCTTGTGTTGTCCAGATTGGACTACTGCAATGCCCTTTATGTAGGGATAAATAAGGGTCTCCTACACCGACTCCAACTTGTGAAGAATGCTGCTGCAAGGATGGTGATGGGCCTTCCTAAATTCCACTCTGTTGCGGCTACCAACAGGAGCCTTCATTGGCTTTCTTTGGGTCGGAGAATTGTGTTTAAGGCCCTGTGTTTGGTGCACAAGGCCTTCTACAACATGGGATCCGAAGGAATTAAAAAACTGTTTCGGAGATATGTCCCTGGCAAGCAGTTAAGATCTTCCAGCAAGAATCTGGTGATTGTGCCTAGATTCAGGAGATCTAGATGGGGGGGGAAGGTCCTTCTCGCTGGCTGCGGCCAATTTGTGGAACTCCCTTCCGCTCTCAATTTCGATTCTGGAAACGCATTCCTCATTCCGGAAGGCCTTGAAGACCTGGCTCTTTACCAATACGCATTTGTAACCCCTCTATCTATGGACACCCTTGATCATGATCTCTATCCGCAGCGCCTTGATGCCCATGGGCTAAGTTCGCGCTCTATAAGTCCTATATTCATTCATTCATTCATTCCTTGATACCCAGGGCCCTGAAGCTGCAGTCATTCGTCGAGCGAGCCACCAGCCCTGATGCCTGGAAGTCTTAAAAAAAAAGGCTATGTAAATGCTGCCTTGAAGAGGATGTCTCATATTGCGAGTTGCACATCGCCGATGTCTGATCTAAATTTCGCTGTTGTGAAATGAAGTCTATCGGGCTCGTTGTTTCTGGCCTTGGGCTTGATATTCTAGTCCAGCCTTTCAATGCTTGGCGTAGTAGAAAACTTTTGGTGGGATCAGACTTTCCTTGGAGTTTGTGGTGGCATGCTGTGGCTGCCAGGTGTTCAGCGACCCATGAACTGGATATTCCCATGTCCTTGGCCCACAGGATGAAAAACTTTAACCTATCCTCACCAGAGCTGTAGGGCTCAGGCATCCTCATGGGTACCAGTGCTAAGGAATGTTGGTAACACTGTTGGCAACGACAGCGTGTGCTTGGGACCAGAGCCATCTTCACTATGTGCTTGAGTCTCTTCTCCATTGAACAAGCTTCCACAGGTCTGAGTCGGACAGAATCATGCAAGTGTCTGCATCAGGCTTCTCTGTTCTGAATCTGTCCATCCGGGAATGAGAGAGAGCATCAGCAGCCTTGTTTTTAACCCCCTACACATGTCTAGCCTTGATGTCAGTATTAAACCGCAAGCTACGCAGGGTTAGGTTCCTGAGTAATCCCAGGACAATGGGACATGATGCAGATTGTGAATTTATTGATAGAACTACAGCCATGTTGTCAGACTAAACGATGAGCCTGTGGTTGGAAAATCTGTCAGGCCAAATGTGGAGGGCAACTAAGATATGGAAGAGCTCTAGTACAGTTACGTTCTTGGTTCTGTTGTGTGCTTGCCAGGAAGCGGGTCATTTTTTAGCACACCACGCAGTTCCCAGGAGGGCTCCAAAGCCTTGACTGCCTGAGGCGTCTGTAAAAAAGCTGTGCTTGTTGGCTGGACGTACAAGGAAATTGCCATAAATGGATCTTTTGAACGTTGCCAAGAAAGTCATCCACATTCGCAGGTCCTCCTTTAGGCCTGCCCCATGTCTGATAAAATGGTGTTTCAGCATTGTGCCTGCAGTTGCTTGTGAAAGGCACCTTGCAAACCCTCTACCCACTGAGATGATGTCGGCTGCAGAATTGAGCTTGCCTATCAGTTCCTGTAGTGCCTACAGTGTAGGCTTTTTCTTCGATAGTACCACCCGAATGGCTTCGGAGAAGGACTCTACCTTGTCCTGTGGCAGTTGAGACAGGCCTTTTTCAGTATCAATCTCAATTCCTAAGAATGTCAACCGGGTTGTAGGACCTACTGTCTTGCTGGGGGCCAAAGGAACTCCAAGGGTTGCTGTCAAATCATCTAAGTTGTGGACCGTTACTCTTGCGGGCTCTGCCTGGCAGCAGCGGCCTGTGCAGGTAAGAGCAGTGGGGCGGTGGGGAGTTTCGACAGACGACGACGAGGGAAAATTGATTACTTATTTAATTTTCCCTCATGGTCATCTGTCGAATCCCCCCAAACCCGCCCACACCGCCCAACTGCTTTTACCTGCACGGACCGGTCCTGCTGCCTGGTGCATTGCCCATTCCAGAAAAGAGCTGAACTTTTTGAATATGGTGAAGAATATAAAACAACTCTTGAACATGCATCTTTCATAGCAAAATTTGTTGTTAAACTGTAATTCCAGGAGGTGGAAGTTGGCAGGGTGAATAGTCAGTAGCCTGAAGGCTGACTCTATGTCCACCTTAGCCAGAATGGCCCCTTTCCCAGCTACCCTTACGAGCTCCAATCCCTCATCGAAGGAGGCATATAAAACTGAGCAAGAGTTTGGATCAAGCCAATCATTGACTGAGTTCCTCCGGGATAAGACACGTGGTGTATGAGGCAGAACTTTCCCTTTTTCTTTTTTGGTATGACACTGAGGGGGGCACAATGAAGTTATGCAGACAGGGGGTGGGAAAGGGGCCTGCTATCCTGCCCAAGTCCAGCTCTTTCTGTTTTTTTTCCACCACCACTGCAGGAAGTTCCTTAGCGTAACGTAGGTTAGTTGCTGACCTGCTTGCCATGGGCCCAAGGTAAGGGATGAGAACTCCAGCTTTGAAACCCTTAAACAAAAGTTCCCTGTCTGATGTTTCGGGTATATGTTGAGGAGGGCATTGAGTACGTCAGTCCTGATAGAGGTTGGGCTTTAAGTTGGGTGTGTTTGGCTAATGCTGGGCTGCGAGAGGTTTATGGCAAGCAAAGGAAGGGTGGCCTGCACCACAGGTGGCGCACATATGTTGGAACCTGCATGTGTCACCACAGTTGCAGTTATTACCATTGTAGTGTTGGTAGGATTTGCCCAGATTTTTCTGGGGCATGGTGGACCTGGTCCCTTCTGCAATCCTGGGGGATGAAATGGCAGCAAATGATTCTCTAATATTTGGGAGAGCTGACCCTTGGTCTGCAACTGTCCAGGCAAAGTCTGGTGGGCTATTGGCTGAATTGAAATACCCTGTGGTGGTGGGGCGAAGGGTACAGCTTGAGGAGTTTGTGGATGAACGCCCTTTCCTTGTTGCTGAGCTGGTCCAATAAATGTCTATTGTTGCGGCCCCTGGGTGACGGAGAGCTGCAGGTGACCAATGTATCTCGTCACCTGATGCTCGGGTTGTCCCATCCACCATTGCAAATTAAATTGTTTGTGCTGCCTCTTTGGAATCCAAAAGTGAGTTCCAGTAAGGCGGTGCAGGTTTACATACCTTCACTATCCCCCTTCCTCTTGCCTAGAGTGCAGCAGACGGCATTTGAAGTGTCTGGTCCTGTCCAGAGAGGTGAGAATGCTTACTGCGCCTGGGGGCCACCTGTCTTCCTGGCTGGCACCAGTTCCTTATCTTGGGACTGCCCTGCCCCTCCCCGCTAATGTTTGAGGTGGAATCAGTCCTTAATTTGAGCGGCTGGTTTCCGGTGATCAGCACCGACACTTAACTGTCAACATCGGCACCTATGACATTCTGCCACCTGGTGGCACTGTCCGCCTAATTTAGAGATGAGCACAATGACAGCTGTTTATCAATTCAATATACATTGAAAATGACTAATACCTGCGCTCAAGGCATTCTTACTGCTTTGGGGTCTTGGATTAGTCTGAATTCTCAGCTTGCAGGAGTGTGATAGTAGTTGTGTTGGTTCTGTCACTGGCAGTGCTGCAGGAGTCATGGGTGGTGCAAGCTACAGGGGCCTCCTGATGAGGGCCTTGGCACTTATTTCTTTACAAAGTAAGCACTGGAGGTGGTCCTTACCCCAGTGGACCTCTGCTAGTAACCCAGCCCTTCGATCTCCCCTGTGGGGAAGGGCGAGGGGTATTCTCCATTTTTCAGACTGCCGCTGTGGCCCCGGTGATGGTTACCGAGGTAGGGGGATAGGGAACGGAGAGATGTGCACTCCCCCACCTATCTCCTCTGTGTTTCCCCCATCTGCCTCTCACAGGAACACAAGGGTGCTGACCTCAGTACCAGACCCAGGAGCTATATGTATGACTAATTTTAGTAGTTGCAAGGAGGAGGCTTGCAAAGCCTAAACTGGGCCAGACCGGAGGCTCATAAAATGATTGCACAGATGAGAGGCCTGGCTGCTCATGCTGCCCACAAAGGAGAGGGGTTAAGTGGCTGGGTGACACAAAAGACCAACACAGTCGGGAAGGAAGCAAAATCAACTTGGGAAGAAAATAATCTGCCCTCCGACACCACATGAGAGACCCTGGTTGTTTTCTTGGAATGTGTATCGGTCCCCAGTAAGCTAATGAGACAGAGAAGTGCGTCCTCACTCCAGATTTATGGAAAGCAAAACACAGGAAGCAACATATACTGACCAGAAGCTCATATACAGATAAAATTAATGGCCAAGGACAAAGAGCACTGAGCTTCAAAACAGGGAAAAATGCACAAATACACAAAGGTAGTAATGGCCCCCATAGCAACAACAACAGCACTGGGGAGTGGGGCCCTCCCTCATTACACAGCAACTATCCTTCAGCCAATAAAAGTTTATTGGGAGGCCCTTGAGCACAAGATTGGAGAAATAGGCACAGAAGTGGTGCTGTTTAGACAAGACCTCAAAAATGTCTCAGAGAGGGTATTCACTGCAGAAGTGTGCAGTTCAGAATTGAAGTACACTGTCAGACAGCACAAAAGCATAGTATCTCTTTTGGTGTCATCCTCCAAGGAATAGGTTCTGAGAGTGAAGGATACAGAAGGTCGATAACGCAGTAACAATCTCCACATTTTCGGCTTTCCAGAAAGATTGGACAGTAAATTCCAGTGGAATTCCTTGCAAAGTGGCTAATCTCCAGCATAATGGTGGATAATTTTCCCCCTATTTTATCATTGAAAGCGCACACAGGGCACTGGCAGCAGAACCACCACCAGCCGCCCACCCCCAAGACCAATGACTTTCCGCTTTCTAAATCACTAGGACAGAGACATGATCTTTAGGGTGGGTGAACCTCAAGGGTGAGTGCTCTTTGAATCCAACAAAACACTGATATTTTTGACACAAAAGTGGTCCAACAGCAGCAGAAAACATATGATCATTGAAGCAAACGTTGTGAGCACTCAGACTTAAATACATGTTACTATTCCCCGCCTAGCTTAAGGTGATATTCCTGGACAAGTCACACTCCTTCAAAAGTCCAGAAGAGGAGTGGGCCTGGTTGAAAGAGAGACCCCAGTTACATAGGCCAGCACGTCAAGACAAACATCTCCTGTTGTCGGATCCACAGTCGGTGGGGGCGATGGACATGAACACAGCACCAAAATCTGAACCCAATGGAGAGACTTTCTAAAGGGAACTCGAATGACACTGATGGAGATAATCACCTGTAGGAAGCTGGCTCTCTATATAGTGTACTAAAACGAAGTACACAGTGCAGAGAGTCCAGTGGGTCCCAAATTGGTACACAGGGCAAAAGTAGATAATACTAATGCTCTATTTGTGGTAGTGTGGGCGAGCAGTTAGGCTTATCAGAGGGTAGTGCTCACATTTGTTGTACTCACAGAGGCAATATATGAGAGACACACTCAAGAATAAATCCAACACCAATTTGCAAAAATAACACACACTTTTATATAATTTTTAAGACCAAAAGCTTCGCTCACAGGTAATACTGTTTAAGTTATGAATTTTCAAAGTTCGGAAAATAATTCACAGTTGTGCGCAATTACGCACAATGATAGCCTATGGGAGAAATCTAAAAAATGCATGTCAAATCGTACAGTCGGTTCTAGAGGTTCACCTTCGGAGTTTAGGATAGCATTAGGCCAAGGTCCAGTGTTCCACCAGCGGATCGTCGGGAGCGTCCCGGATGTAGCCGGGAGCAGGGTGCTGAGGTCATTGGTAGCTGGTGTGCTACGAAGAAGGGGGGCACCTAAAAACAGGCTACACAGGAGGACTTATAGGTAAGTCCGGGGGGATCCCAAATGAGGGATCAGGTCGCAAGGGCCTCAGGACCACGGGAGCACAGTTGGTTCGTCGGGACCCAGGTCGGGCAGGTTGGGTGCAGAGCATATTGTTTATTTGTTGAGGCAGCAGGCAGGGTTTCGTGCCCAAATTCTGCAGCAGGTACTCCGTTCTCAGGTCAGCAGCTCTTCTTTGTCAGTTGTCTTCTTAGGTCCATCGAATCTGAAGTTCAGGGTCCAGGGGTGCCACCTAAATACTAAATTTAGGGGCGTTACAGGTGGAGACAGGTAGTAGCCAATGCCTACCTACCTTTGAGGTGCCCACACCCTCTATGTGACCACTTCCTTTGGGGAGTGGGCACAACTGTGACCCTAATTGGCTGATTCCCTCTCTAACAAGATGGAGGAAACTGAAAAGTGGGTTGCACATCACCTGCCCTACCTTAGGGGTGGTGCTAGCTGAATGTGGACCCACCTCCTAATCTAACTAATTTTCCCCCTATCTTCCCGCCAAATGTGGAGCAGGACAGGGGTTTGGCCTCCTCCACTATCTGGAGATGCCTGGGTTGTATTTCAAAGGCAGCATCGCCTTTGAAGATTCCCGCCTTAGACTGCCATTCCGGCCTGAAGGAGGTGTGAAGCACCTCTGCCCAGAGCAGGATTTGTTTCTGGCCTCGGAGAGCGCAGGCTCTTACCCCATGAGGTCAGAAACAGGTCTGGTGGTGGCAGGCTGGCTAAGACTAGTCAGAGACCACACCAGTGTTTGGTAGGTTTTATGGGGAACCTCTAAGGTGTCCCCTGTGTGCATTTATTAATAAATCCAACACTGCCCTCGGGGTGGATTTATTAAAACAAGATGTTTGGTACCAAACATCCCTGGGTACAGTGAAGCCATCATGGTGCTGGGGAACTCATACTGACAGGTGTCCAGCCCATGTACTTTCTATGGCTTCCCTGTGCACTTACAATATCCAAGAATGGACTTAGATATTGTAGTGTCATATCTGCTCACACATGGGATATAGTGCACCCTGCTTAGGGCTGTAAGGCCTGCAGTAGGAGTGACTTACCCATACCTCATGCAGTGTCTGTGGGCATGGCACAAAGGGATGTATGTCATATCGACTCTTCAATTTTCTCTGCACCAAGACACACAGCCTGCAGTGGCAATTTGCATGGTCGTGGTGAGGGGTCCCTAGGGTGGCACAACTTGTGCTGCAGCCCACGTGGACCCTCTTCAGTCCCAATGCCCTGTGTACCAGGGGTACCATTTACCAGGGACTTATAGCGCTTGCTGAAGTTCTGCCAATCGTGGTACAGTTTTAGGAAAGAGATCTGGCATGGGGAACCTGGTTAGCAATGACCCAGTGCACTTTCATTCAAAATCACATCATGTTCCAGGGAAAAAGTGGGGTCTAACTATGTCATGAGAGGCACTTTCCCACATGACTCAAGGGAGAAAGTACAACAAGGTGAAGACTCCGATGAAGACCACCAGGAAACAGATAAGGAACACAGGCTTACTCCAGACAAACTCCAGAAGAATGATGGCCCAAAGAAAGAGACTGCTGGGGCCAAGCGGGGATGAAGGTTGACAAAGAAGCTAAATGAGGCTGGATTGGACTGAGGCACCAAGTAAGATTATGGATATCAGGCTAGAACTGAGCACTCAATGGTGGCCGGACACCCCACAGGGGCGCTATAGTGACTCTCAGTGCGAAACAACTGTAACATAGTGGTGTTGCACTAGAAAGCCCACCAGTTGTTCTAAGGGAAGTTACCAAGAGAGGGGGTGCCAGACCTTGCCAAAGTTTGGATATGAGCTGTTTTTGTTTTATACTAGGGGGTAGAGAGTTACTAAGAAAAGTTGGAAGGTGGAGGAGCAGGTAGTTTGGGAAGTTCTTGTTACGTCTTAAAACAAATGTTTTCACATCAGCCAATACACTGGAGAAACACACAAGGACCGAGTATAAAACACAACATTGGAAAAAATCAAGAAACCCAATATGATGGCATCTTTGGAGAACACAACACCAATTTTTAATTCCTCTCCTGGACTGTTACTGGCCTGGGTAGTAAAATAAAGAGAGGACTTGTGGCCAAATATTTGCAGCAGACTTTTTGCTACTCCAAGAAACATACCTGATGGGCACTGGCCAATAAGTATCCCTTGCACATGCAAGGTTCTCCTGGGGGCCGAGTGGGGTGACAATCTTGGTGAAAAAAATCCCTCCTTCCAAATGATCAAGAAATCGCCAATGGATGCATTGTCGGATAACAAGGGAAGTGTGGAAGACAAAACATTACAATAGTAAGTGTTTATGCACCACCCAGAATACAGCAGTGTGTTGGAAAAAATAAGCAGCATACCCCGAAAGGCTGACTCCCTTTTGCATATAGTAGGTGGAGATTTTAATAATGTTAGGGCACTTGACGCAGATAGATAGGTGACTCCTCCAACAGTGTGCCCATTTAACACAACAGATCTCTCTCAGTTTGCTAGAGCCATGAGCCTCACTAACACTTGGAGACTGAAACACCCTAACACACAATACTTGTACTTTTCAGGGGTGTACAAAATGTTCTCCAGACAAGACTATATATTTATCCCGGTAGGGGAATTTCTATCTATATAGGGATCAGACATCCTAGCAAGGGGAAGATTGGACCATTCACCCCTGACCATGATGATAGAAAGGAGAAACAGAAATAAGGGGTTCAATTGGAAACTGAATGCATGGGAGCTGAAAGATTCAGTAGTTATGACCAAGATTTGGGCTGATACAGTGATGTACTTTAAGGAAAATGAGGGATCAGTTGTTTCCCCAGGGACGTAGTGGGAGGCGTACAAGTTGGCCCTAAGGAACAAGATGCAAAACATTTTCGCCCATAAAAAAATGCAGATTGGAAGAAATTAGAGTCCCATCTATTAAAGCTAGAAAAGGCTTTCATCATCAGGCCAAACCCACTGCTAGTGAGACAAATGAGACCGCTCAGACAGGAATAAGTAGATGTGACACAAAACATGGCACGTCAACAAATACTGGTGACGCAACACAAACTTTATAAGGTCGGAGATAAAGCAGGCTGTCTTTTATCCTGGCTTAGCAGAAGGGAAGAAGAAAATAGATAGATGGGGGGGAATCATAGATGCCAAGGGCAAGAAAAATAGAACAGATGAAAGCATAGCACATACATTTGCACAATACTATAGCACATTTTATAAGGCTGAGAAACTAAATGGAGACAAGAAAAGCTGGAGAGGGTTATTATTGTTGAGGTGGTTGGTGAAGCCATTAAAGACATGAAATGTTGGAAAAAACCCAGCCACAACGGGATATGGCAGAGCTGTATAATAAAACTCTCATCATTACTGGGGCCCCCATCTACACTGCCTACACATAGAAGCTAGAGAACAAGGGACTCTGCCCCCAGATGTCAGACACACAATAATCACGGTAATCCACAATGTGGGAAACCCAAAGATAGCTGCTCCTCTTTCTGGCCAATGTTGCTGTTAAATGTGGAAGCTAAAATACTAGCGAAAAATCTTGACCACCAGGATCTTAAGGGTTATTAACTATAACCAGTCTGGTTTTATGCCACGACACTCCATCAGACTCAACCATAGGAGTTTCCACAGCTGGTTGGCCACAATAAATGTTCAGATGGAACCGCGTACGATAACTTCACTAAATGCCCAAAAAAGGTATTTGATTCCGTTTTCCTTGGTCCGGGGCACACAGCAAGGATGCCCACTCTTCCCACTCCTTTTTGCAATTTGCATAGGACCAACAGCATGCTGGGTCAGATCACTGCCAGAGATTAAGGGTTTCAAACAGACACGACCCCAGTAGAGAAAAAGATCTCACTCTATGCTGACGATATCCTACTATATATCATATAGCTCCAGACCTCTATCGCAAATATCTTTCAAATGTTTTGGGAATATAGCACTTGGTTGACATTCAAAATCAATTGGAAAATGTTCATCATGTATAAAACTAATGGCTGGATCCTCAGGAAAGAACTAAGGTCTCTGTTGCGAGTATTAAATACCTCGGGATATACAGACCACCACAAACTGACCTGTATGTGGCTAGAAATATAGAACATACACTGGCCGCCTTCTAGTCAGACATGGGCTGTTGGGGGGGCCTTCTGCCCACAATTATGGGGAGGGTGGCCATCTTTAATAAGGCCACCCTCCTGATGTTACTATATGCTATGCAGAAGACACCATTCCCCATACCAGATTCAATCCTCTCATGAATGGACAGGAAACTTCAGACATTGTTATGGGAAGGAGGCATCCCAAGAACTGCAATGAAAACGCACCTCAGAGTCCCCTATAACAGAGGAATCTACCTCCCAGATGTTAGAGCCTACTACTAGGCTGCCCCGATTATATAATCAATGGTTGAATTTTCGCATCTAGAGAGGACCCTCAGTCAGATTGGAAAGATCAATATTGATAAAACCCTATTGCCAGCAACCCAACAGCGCATTTGGCTTGGAATAAAGCTAAACTATGCATAGGGTGGAAAGGAAAAATTATAAAGGTAACATCATTATGGGATGGGATAATGTTGAAGGAAGTCCATAAACTGTGATGGTTCAAAACATGGGACTGCATTGATATATCAAAGATGAGTGACCTGATTGAGGGCAACATTTTGAAGCCTTTCTCTTATTTATAAAATGAATACAAGCTAACTCAATGCTAGATGTTTAAATACACCCAATTGCGACACGCCCTCCAGGCTGAGGAGCTAGAATGGACTGAAATCTCCTAATTTGCCCCCTGTTGGAAAACAGTGTTATTTTGTGAATTGGGAGAGGGGAAAATCTCCTCATCTTATAGGCCCTTATTACGAATGTGCCAGACGGATTTTATAAATTAAGGATGAAATGCGAAGAAGTAGGGGCACTGGAAGAAATAGACTGGGATGCAGCTCTGATGCACCCTCAGGAAGTAATAAAAGTAAGACTGCATCTGATCCAGTTGAAAATCCTCCATCTGGCGTAATACAACAGTAGCTAGCTTCACAGAACGAGACAGGCTCCTATACCAAATTGCTTGAAATGTGATAATGAGGAGGGTATTTTTCTACACACAATCTGGGGCTGTGGTAAGGTTCAGGAATACTAGTGAAGCATATTGCAGGTGTTGGTGCAAATCCTAGGCTGTGAAGTTCCCTTGTTGCCCCAATTTATAATACTGGGGAATCTGAATGATGTAGATTTACCTAGAAAACAAATTGCCTTCTGTGTACTGGGACTGATTGTCACTAAGTGCCATCTAGCAAAAAAATGGGGATCCCTATTGGGGCCAATGAAACAGGAATGGCAAATCAGCATGGACTTAAATATGAGACAGAGAGGGTGACCTATATAGGGGCTGATCCGGTAAATTCCACAAGATTTAGGGATGGTGGATGGATTATTATGGACTATGTGCTATATAGCAAAGGCTGCGGTGAATCATGAAACCAGGGCAGGAGAGAAACGAGATAGAGGAGAAGGGACAAGATCCAACACCCTCTCACAATCTTAAGGCACATGTGCTTGTTGTGTAAATTACTTGATTCGTCTCTTATAAAGATTGTGAGGCCTACATGTCCACTGTGGTTGTTTACTGTAAAATGGGCAATGTTTTGATCCTGGCTTTGTTACCATGTTTTAAAAGTGAAAAAACTTTAATAAGACTGGTGTAATTTTAAGAATTTGGGGGCTCCGGGCAAGACATATTTGGGGGCCCGCAGTACAGAACATATTTGAATTTTATTACCCATTTCCTGCTAATTCAAGCCAGCATGATGCCAAACAGCACTAAATTACATATTACACTTTAACAGGGTCGCACAAAAACAGTTGAAATATGTCTTGCTTGGGACCCTAAAAATCCTTAAAATGGCACAGAGCAGAGAGACATAGTCAAAGGTGGAGGCAAGCAGGGAGGGAGAGAGGTTTAGTTAAAGAAATAAGTTAGACATGTGCAAAATAGAGATAACATTCACTTTCCCATGGGGGGCCCTTGGAAGGTGGGGGCTCTGGGTAATTGCCCACTTTGCCCATGCCCTAAAACCTCTCTGAATAAGACATATTAAAAATTAAGCACATACACATTCAAAGGAGGTAACATGTAACATGACCACATTATCTACTGACAAAAAATAATACAACAAAGCTCAAACTAACAGCTGCAGAAAAAACACCTTGGAGAGTGGAAGAACGCAATGCATAATGAGCCTCGGCGCTCACTTACGCACGCAAGAACTGACATACCAACTCCACAAGTAGCTCTGTTCTGACTCGTTATACACGATAGCTTAGCTTACAAATAAGAACCCACCAGCATGGCAAGGCGCAGCACACAAAAACAAACTGATATATTTCTGGGGTGCAGGAGTCTGTCGAGAAGAGCCTGAGAATACACACTACTTATCAGTTTAGTTAAACCAGTACTGGCTTTTTAGTCAACCAGATGTGTATTCCAGAAGCCTGAAAACACATTAGCATTCAAAGCCCTTTTGGCTAAAAATAAAGTCAGGAATGGATAAAAGTGCCACACGTGGAATGTGTCCACTTGGCAAGTAGGATTGTCTTCCAAAAACTAAAGCTATTTTGTGTGCCTGTATTTTCAAACAGATCAACAGATGCACATCAGATCCTGACCACACAAGTAAAGCTCTCACACATATTTATCAACATCTAAGAGGAGTATAGAATAAAATGGGGGAATGTAATTTCTCACCCAGAATAACAATTTTAGCTTAAAGATGGAGAGCCTCCTAACTAAATCGGGAGTGTTGGTAGGTATGATGATCCGTATAAAACTGAGCGCTAGAAAAGTCAGTAAAAACAGAAGGCATGCAATCAAACTTGAGAAATCATAAGTGAATGGGTGACTGCAGATTCTGAATGGGCATACAAAAAACGAACTACACAACTAACTTAAAGATGCGTTAACTGTGACCACAATGAAATATTAATCTACTAAAAACTGGAATGTTTTTTTATCAAGTAAAGATATGGAATTGTGAACATTATGGAAAATCACCAGTACACCTTTCGGGAGTAGCTGCGGACCTTCCATGAAAGAGGTCTTCCACATGGTGCTGTGGGTGGAAAGTGAAACCGAAAGCATCAGAGGCTTCTGCAGAGCCCAGAAAAGCGATAGCATTTAAACAACATTTGTTCTTGTATGACATAATCATTGGAGTCACAGGCCCGGGGCAAAAAAAATGTAGATTTGGCATTTTTTTTTAACCTTTTGCTGCCCTTCTGAATTTGACAAATGAAAGACATATGGTGATAGAGGTCTGGGGTACAATGTTTTGGCTGTCCCCGTTGTAATGGCCATGCTTCAGATACCTCCAGCAGTGGTTTAGGAAGGGCGTCATGGGCCCTATACAAACAATCAAAAATAGGCAACTGTATCCACATTTGGGTATCATAGGAGTTATAATTATAGTGCAGTGAGTCTCTCATACCCGCCGGACCTGATGAGTTGCGCTTATGATAGCAGGACCCCTGAATTCCAGCTCGTCCTTAAACATCAACAGCCTCCCCTGAAAGAGGTTTAAAGACCACAACTGCTTCCCAAACTCCCCGGATATCTCTCAGTAGCTGTAATCACATCATTTACGGGCCACTAATTATAGACACACCCAGCTGGTCCTTAAACATCAGATGGCACTTGGGCTCAGAGACCCTTGGCATGTACTCTGCCACTCCCAGAAGTTGTTCGAAGAGCTGTCAGCAAAACACCTAGAGAGATCTGCCTGTCATAAACAACTCTCAAACAGCTTAGTTCCACCACAGACACTCTGAACCAGTTCTAAGAGCTCTACATTATGCCTCCAGAGACATATCATCTCACCATTGGTGGCCAATAGCTTTCTGTGAGACACCCCAGAAGGTCATTCAGCACCACCAGATTGCCTTCAAAATGTCCTTGACCTACCCTCACACACCACACGCAGGCCTTCAGAGACCCTCAGCCAGGCAGGGAAATATTTGATATGCTTTAAGACACACGTCCTGAAATTCCCTGTACCACCTATGAGTGAGCATCACCAGACCCTCAGAGAATTAAAGCTCAGCCTAACTTCAGACACCATTTTTGGTCATCAGTTACCTCAGCTCTTGACCCACCTTCACGCAGCTCTAGCTGAGTGGCCCTTTGAGACGAATATGTGACGTTACAACGCGATCAAAATGATCGCGGTATGTTACATCGCAGTTTTACAACGCAAGTTGTTACAACGACTTGCGCTGGAGGCGCTGGACTTAGAAATAGTATGATTTACTATTCCAACACCAGTCTACGTACAGTAGGGAAGGTGTTGGAATAGTAAATCATACTATTCCTTAGGTTAGAGCGCCATCCAGCGCAAGTCGTTGTAACGACTTGCGTTGTAATACCCACGATGTAAAGGCATTGCGATGCAATGCCCGCGTGGTAATGGATGTCTCCCTTTGAGACACCAAGCAGGCTGTCACCCTCATGTTAGACACCTTAATTTGTCCCTTAGACATATTTAGCTGTCCCTCAGCTTGCATTCAGACACCACCATCTGGTATTTAAAGTATTCAGGTATGCTCTAAAAGACCACTGATTTGCCTACAGAAACCACTAGCATGCCCTAATAATGCATGAGCGTGTTCCCAGAGACACTCAGACTGCCCCTACACTTGGCTAGTGCTTAGGCGCTCTCAGTAGCTCCTCAAAAATCACTGTCATGCCCTCAGATACCTCCAGCTCAGGCTGTCTTCAGTCACGCCAAACCATTACTAACACTGTTCCACCAGCCCTCAGTGTGCCCTCAGACATCTCCAGCAGGCACTCAAGAGACTCTTGCTTTAATCTCATATACCCTCAATCTGACCCCAGAGTTCACCTCCAAACCCAACCACCTACCATTCAGAGAGCATCATCCAACCTTCAGACATCCTCATTTTGCCCTTACAGCTTGACCTCATACATCAATAGAGATCCAGTCTTGAACTGCCCAAAAATATCCTGATCTTCAGTAACCGTTGCCAACTGTCTACCCCTCCCACACCCTCAATCTAGCTACCCTCCTGCTCATTCCTACCAAGGGCAGTGAAAAGAAAAAGGAAAAATGATGGACTAAGCAAAGTGGTTTGTGAGAGAGGCCTACCCTACTTGGACATCTTCTCTAGTTTCTGAATCAAGTCAGTAATGTCTCATAAATGTGTGCTCAGACCTCCAGGTAGCTTCCTTACAAATCTTCACAATGGGCTATTCATTAGTAAAGCAGTAGTTAAAGCTTTACACCTAGGAGAAAGGGCTTTTGGTCTACAAGGTATAGTCTTATCGACTTTATCACAGCAAAGTAATATGCAGTAGACTATCCATCTAGAAATAGACTGCTTTGCAATCGCTTAGCCTGCGGTTAAGGGACCATTGTTGGCAAACAATTATTTCATTTTCTTGACATCCTTGGTTTTGTACCAAAAAAACATATGTACTGTACTGATGTATAACATTCTGAGACATCGTTCAATTGAGGATGCCAGATTCGGAAACAAAATAGTTAAGGAAATAGCTCGGTTTACATGGAAATCTGAGATAACTGTAGACATTAATCTGTGTTGCAATGACATGACCACTTTGTTCTTATGCAACACTGTTCATGGCTTGTGGCAACATAAAGCTTGAATTATGCCAACTATGTGTGCAGAAATGATAGCTACAAGGAAGCTGCTTTCTATTACCAATGCCGTAGGGAAGCCTAGTGACTTGGGTCAAAAGGAGGACCCATGAGCTTTGACAGGATAATAGTTCACTATCAAGAAGGTGAAGGCCTTCTGGTTGGTGGAAAAACGTTTTAATCTCTTCTAGGAAATCCTTAACACCTGGGAAAAAAGGTGTATGAAGGACTTTTTCTATAAGCTGGAAGTGCTGTCAGATGGATCTTTATGGAAGAGAACTACAGCCCTGGCCTGACCAAATAAAGAAGATATGGTAGTACATACTGCTTCTTTTTGACAGGTAGTGTGGTTGACATTGTTCTGCATACATCAAATACAAAATAATTTCCATTTGAAGGCATAAGAAACTCTTCTGAAGGGGTATGTTGGTTCTATCAGAATGCCCATATACTCCTGGGGGAGGTTTATGTGTCTATACTGGATGAGTTTAGGAACCAGGCTGCCAAATTCAATGATGGAAGGGTGGGATAAAGGAACTGTCCACTGACACTACAAAGGAGATCAGGTCTGCATGGCACCCTTCTGCATGGTCGTAACAACAGGTAAAGAAAGTCAGTTCACCACCACTGCTGGGGCCTCTTTGCTGTTATTAGGATAATTCTGGTCCTAGAGTGCGACAGCTTTATAATGACTACTGGTATCAGGGGAATTGAAAGAAAACCAGAGAGAAATCTTACTGACCAGTCTAACCAGAGAGCATTCCCCTTCATCCTTAGTTGGCATTACCTGGATGTGAAGTCTAAGCATTTTTGTTTGTCTGTGTTTGCAAAAAAGATTTAAAATAGGGAAACCTCATTCACAGAAGATGTCGTACAGAATTGTGTTGTTTAGAACCTATTTGTGGCTCTCTTGGAAGACTCTCCTTAAAGAGTCTACCTGTGCATTTAGAATGTCTAAAAGGTGAACAGCAGTAATTCCTAGGTTCCTGGCCGTGAGCCAGATTAATTTCACTTTCTGTGATAGTGCACTAGACCATACCCACCTTAAAAGTCCACACCACATATGTTGATACCATCATTGAGGAGAATGGGCTGCATGAGGAGACAGGGTAAGTCTCTCCTCCCAGCTGTCAGAATATTGGTGCAACCGATCCTC
Organism: Calotriton arnoldi; assembly: GCA_963921515.1. Classification (NCBI taxonomy): domain Eukaryota; kingdom Metazoa; phylum Chordata; class Amphibia; order Caudata; family Salamandridae; genus Calotriton; species Calotriton arnoldi. The sequence continues at coordinate 362,497 of CAWUFW010012770.1, forward strand.
CAAACACTGTTGCAATGGTCTCATATGAAGAGCATGTGTAATAAGAAGATACAAGACACCATCAAACCCAGAAGAGAGGAAATATGTCTCGCCACAGGGCGAAATGTCTTTAAAAGATTGTGACACTTCAGGTGACTAGATAATACTATCTCCTCTGAAGAAAACATTTTTGCCTTTAGGATGTCCAACATTTCTGCTAGGTAGTGTATGGACTGCACATGAGATGTTGACTTATCCTGATTGACATCTGAAACGAATCAATTCAAGGTAGAAACTGTCATATGGAAAGGCTGAAGAGCTTGTTTTAAGGTTGAAGCTTTACTGAAACATTCATCTAAATACAGGTAGGCAAATGCCTTCTATCTTCTGAGATGCATCACCTCTATTGCCTTGCATTTTGAAAAGATTTTTAGTCCAGACTTGATGCTCAATGGAAAGATATTGTACTGGAAGTGTTCGTTTCCTACAAGGGACCTTAGGAACTTCTGATATTGCTTTGCGAAAAGGGACCTCAAATTACCCGTCTTGAAGCTTTATAATCTATAGTAAATCCCCTTGATGTAGCCAAGGGTAGTTTTGGTGTAGCATTCTGAACTTCTTTACCTGCGTCGATTTGCTCCCCATCATGAAGTCTAAAAAGGGCATGAACTTGTGCCTGTGGCCTTTTATTCACCAGAAAATAGCAGGAATAAATTCCCATTCTCTTTGCAGAGAAGGAACATTTTGCATGGCAAGCTTCTGAAGAAATATGTTGACCTCTTGCCAAAGAATGTTCAGATGATATTGGTTCAACTTCTTTGGAGGTATTGCTAGGGGTTTTGAACCTGAGATAATAACAATTTTGCGCCATATTCAGCACCCATTTGTCTTTTAAGATTTTCATCCACTCTTCCAAGTGATATGAGATGTTTCCCGCCACTGGAGTGCGTAACAGAGAAAGGGAAAGTGAAAAGTCAATATTTGACTCCTGCAGGAGGTTTACATGCAGCATCTGAAGATTGATGACCACCTTTACCTCTTGACTGATGCCTTTGTTGTTGATAGGCAAATCTCTGTTGCTGATATTTCCTGTGAGGCCATTGAGCAGCTTAAGCTCTCAACTAGAAATAAAAGTGGTTATAAGGCTGGTAACCATGTTTCCTGTCCTCTTTCTTCTTCACTAAGCCAAATGTCTGTAGTGTTCACGCATTTCATTTCTTCATCATCATGGGTACTAAACAAAGTATTCCCTGAGAAAGGGAGATTTAGTATCCGGTGTTTATCCCCTGGTTTCAGGCCTGTGAGGCGGAGCCAAGATTATCACCTTAGTGCTAAACTATGGCAATAGTCATGCGCAGCTAGATCAGAAGGCTACGCAGCAAACCCATTAACTGTATTTTAGACAATCATGCCCTCATTTAGGTTCTCCATGAAGTCCTCCCATCTCTATTGAGGCAAGACATCATCAAACTACTGCAGTGAATTCCAAAAGGACTGGTCATATCCGCTCAGTAGGGCAGTAGCACTAGCAGTTTTCATCGCTTTTGCTGGTGTACCACAGGGTTTTTCCCCCACAGAGTCTTGACACCTGCTTTCCTTGTCAAGAGGAACAGTAGAATATGGAACAATTGCATGGTTCTTCACAGCTGGAATGATAGCGTGTGGAGGTGGGTCATATCTGAGGAAAAAAGTATCCAGATCAGGGTGTCTGTGTGTTTTTGAAGCCAAGATAAAGTGGCCTTTGTGGACTCCAGAGCCAAGAGCAGTTCCACTGCAGGTTCAAGCAGATCTGGAACTAGTGGAATGAGAGTAATGATGGCGATTGTGGATGTAACATTTAGAAAATAAAATAAGTCATTGAAGTAGTTGAAGGCAAAGGAATGTTCATTTTTTGGTGCCTGTGATCAAAAGCTCCTGGAACTTATTGATGTCATTGATGGGTGCCGCCATGGCTTGAGAAGAATTCTTTATGGTTGGAGAATATCTGGCTCTTGATCTAAAAGATGAATATGGAGACATGGAATTTGACCTTGTTCTTGTTAGGGAACAAGTCTGCAACCCCATTTCCCTCCTCCCCCCGAAAGGCGAAAGGAAGACACCAGACACAGCAGTTGCTCAGAACAGATGAAAGGTATTTGTTGGTACCAATGCTTGTTGGCCAGCAAGGAAGAAGGCAGTGCACATAATGGTGCTCTTAGTCTCCTTCTTCCTTGACTGACTCTTGTGTGGCCTTAATATACTTCACAGAAAGGCAGCCACCAGCAGAAACCAAAAAGGACACAGTCTATACATGGGCAAACATATAGAAAATAGAATTGCCACATATGCACAAACTAAAAGAACACAGTTCCAAATATACATGAATGAATCTAGGCATAAATTAACAACCTGATTAGAAAAACTAACGTGGAAGCCAGGAAAAGCAAAGTGACCTCTAAGTGGGCTCTGAACAGCTGTTGAAGCTTGCCCAGGCAAGATCAGATTGGAAGCCTTGGTTCAAAGCTGGAATATGATCTGTGAAGGAGGGGTGGTGTACCATGGAGGTCCTGAGCTGCATCTCCTAGCAGCTTGCTACAGGGAGAAGTTAGATAGCTTAGTAGGCTTGAGATAGTGCAGGTGAGAACTGGAACTAAGTATGATATCTATGTAGTGCATACATTTGGATATATATATTTTTCCCAACAGTTCCGTAAGAATGTCTCGAAGAGCGAGATCTTCTAGAATATTTCAAATGACAATTGGTATACCTAGACCAAGATCTTTGAGAAAAACAGGATCTTTCACTGTGAGTCCTGAATTTCCTTGTACTGTGCAGCCTTGAAGGTGGGACTGCAAGAGGTGTTCCTGGAGCAGAATTACTGATGATGCCGATCTTGGAGACAAATTACCCACTGACACAGTGGGCTGCAAAGGCGACTGTGACCATGGTAGAGATTCTGGAATTTCTACCGGATGGACTGCATCCTTATCAGGGGAATTCACCTACGAGTACTCCGAGTCAGAAGTGGACGGTAGCTTTTGTTACTTTGGAAAGGTTTCTAAATATGAAATCTGACTTATATAAAGAAAAGCAAAAATGAGTATTTGTTTTTAAAAGTGTTCTGGGGTCCTGTGGATGGGCACGACAAATTCAGTGCTGAAGGTTATCAATGGAGATCCCCTAAAGGAGAACACAAGATTTCCCCACAATCCTGGAACCTATCCTGGCTCTTGAATAGGCCCACAACACAATGATGTGTCCCTGATATAATAATTTCTATGTACAAGTGCACAGAGCCTTGCCAGAGTAAAAGAAGAACTTGAGACCAGATGAGAGCCAACTAATATCTGTAGCAAAGTTGAAGAAGCTGATGATAAACTAGGCACTCAGATGCTGAGCTGAGCTCAAATATTATTTGAAGGAACCAACTAAATTCAAGTACATTTTCTAACGTCTATTGTTCTGCTCCTTGGCAATGAGGCATCCCATAATATCCCATAATATCAGAAGTACCTTGTTTGTGTCCCAGAATCAATGGTGATGGGGCATCCCATAATACTCGATGTAGTTTTTGGATTCACTGTGGACAGTCTTTAGGCAATCAGGGTGTTGTTTCTGGGGGTGCAGCTCTACAACCTGAGATTGACAAAGGATTGGGGAAGGGGTACAGAAGAACACGTCACTTACCTTCAGCAACACTGTATCTGGTAGAGACTCTATCTAGCTGCAGATTCCTTACCTTAGAATAATCCCCAGGCGTCAGGCTGGATCCGGAAACTTTTCGAGCAGTACATTTACATTCCGGCAGGTGGCATCGTTCAGCTCCGTGTTGTCTGCGTCGTCCTTGCTGGAAATGACATGTGTGGTGCCTATAAAGGTGCCACCCCAGCATGTGACATCAGTTACTTTTCGCAACCTTTCTACACCAGGAGCGAGGAGCCACAAAGGTTGCTGATGTACCAGTGATTATACACTAAGGGCCTCATAAGTGTTACCTATATGGAGGAATCTGTTTGCAGAGTGGAGAGGATTGGGGGGGATCTGCAGCTAGATAGAGTCTCTACCAGATAAGACGTTACTGAAGGTAAGTAACTTGCTCATCTGATAGAGACTTCTAGCTGCAGATTCCTTACCTTAGCAATATTTCTCTGGAGGTGGGTCTGCGAACAGATTTGGACCAGGAAGTCCTGGAAGACTGAACGGACCATCATGACAGACCTGACTGTCAAGGCAGTAGTGTTTGGTAAACGTGTGCAGAGAAGCCCATGTTGCAGCCTGACAGATGTCCAGGACAGGGCACCACGAGCTAACGCAGTGATCGCAGCTTTGGCTCTGGTGGAGAAATCATGCAAGCCCTCAGGGGGTTGCCTTTTGGCCAGTGCATAGCAGATTTTAATGCAGAGCACAATCCATCTTAAGATGGTCTGTTTCTGCATGGCCCTTCCTTTCTTTGCCTCAGCAAACCCAAAGAAGAGTTGATCATCCACCAGGAACTCTTTGGTACGATCAATGTAGAACAAAAACTCTTTTTGGGGTCCCTGCAGTGGAGTCTTCCCTCCTCTTTGAAAGGGTGAGGCGGAACAAAGAAGGTGCGCAGTGTGATGGTGTGGCCTACACGAAAAGGTGCCACCACTTTTGGTAGGACAGAGGCACGTGTTCTCAGAATCAGTTTATCTGGGAAAAATGTTGTGTAAGGAGGGTGCACAGAGAGTGCCTGCAGTTCGCTAACTCTCCTGGCCGATGTAATGTCCACTAGGAACAGTTTTATTGTCAGCAGATGTTGGGGCAATTGTGCATAGGCTTGAAGGGCGAGCACATCAAGAACATCAGAACAAGATTCAAGTTCCATTGGAGCATGATGAATGGTCTTGGAGGAAACATGTTTTGTAGCCCTTTAAGAAAACAGGTGACTTAAACAGAGACGACTGGTCCAGCAACTGTAAGAACGCCAGTATGGACAAAATATACCCTTTAACAGTGCCCATAGTAAAGCCTTGCCAGGCTAATGAGAGAACAAATTTCAAAACTTCAGACAAAGGTGCAGAAAGGGGATCAACATTTTTGGTAATTCACCAAGCCACAAATGTGTCCCAAAGGCAGGCGTATACTGTCTTCGTTGAGGGGTGTCTGGCTGCCAGAATGACATCACAGACTTTGGGAGGAAGGTCAAAGACCGTCAACTGCTGCCGCTCAATCTCCACGCATAAAGGAGGAGCATGTGCAGGTTTGGGTGCAGGACCCTGCCCTGTTGCTGTGAGAGTTGACCCTCCTGAAAAGGCAGCCTGATCGGAGGTCCAATGCTCATGCGCAGGTGTTAGGGACACCATACTGTCTGTGCCCAATCTGGGGCCACAAGAATGACTTGGGCCGGTCATTCCTTATCTTCTCAAGAACTCTGGGCATGAGTAGTATCAGTAGAAAGGTGTACAGGAGGCCTGAGCTCCACTTGAGACGAAAAGCCTCTCCAAGAGAGAGTTTCTTTGGAAACTCCAGCTCCCAGAAGTGCTGACATTGCACATTCTTTGCGGTGGCGAATAGACCTAACTAAGGTTCTCCCCAATTTCTGGAGAGAGCTTTCACCACCTCTGGATGGAGCCACCATTCGTGATCCGCTAGGCATCGAAGGCTGAGTTTGTCCGCTCTGGCGTTCAGAGTGCCCGCCAGATGTTAAACCACCAGGGAAAGGCCCTGAAGTACCATCAATGTCCAGAGACACAGAGCTCTTGACACAGGGTCCACAACCCCACCCCATCCTGCTTGTTGCAATACCACATGGTGGTGGTGTTGTCCATGAACACCTGAACTAGCCTTCCCTTGATGGAAGGAAGAAAGGCTTTCCATGTCAGTCAGATCACTCTCAGCTGCAACAGATGTATGTGAAGCTGAGACTCCGTCAAAGACCAGAGAGCTCTGATCTCCACCTCTCCCAGATGGCCGCTCCAGGCCGGGAGTGATGCATCTTTCACTACACTTAGCTCTGGATGGGGAAGGGATACAGGTCTGCTGCTGACCCAATTGCGTTTCGGCAGTTCCCTCTGAATTCGGAACCAGGTCAGAGAGATTCCCCTGATGCTGCTCCCACTGGGACTTCAGGTCCCACTGTAGAGCCCGCATATGCCAGTGGGCATGTGTTACCAGCAGGCTATAGGAGGCCATGAGGCTCAGCAGCCTCAGAGTCAGTCACACAGAAATCCAGGATAGAGTCTAAAACATCAAACTCCTAGCCTGAATGTCCTGGACTGGCTGTTCCAGACGATAGGCCCAAAACTGCACTGTATTCAGAACAGCTCAGATGAAAGGGGGCATTTGAGAGGGAGTCAGCATTTACTTTGGCACGTGTATAGTGAAACCCAGCAAATGCAGGAAGTCTGCTGTAGTCTGGAGGTGGGAAATGACTACCTGGGGTGAACCCGCCTTCAATGGCCAATCGTCGAGGTACGGGAAGACTGAAACCCCTCCTCAGGGGTGCTGCAACCACAACCTTCACCTTGGTGAACACCTGAGGGGTGCTGGTGAGGACAAAAGGAAGCACAGCAAACTGATAATGCTTATGGCCCCCCGTGAACCTCAGGTAGCGTCTGTGGGCAACCAGGAAGGGAATGTGGAAGAAGGCGCCCTGTAAGTCCAATGCTGCCATCCAGCCTCCAGGGTCTAGGGCAGACAGAACCTGAGCTCACATGAGCATCTTGAATTTCTCCTTCTTCAGGAAGAAATTGAAAGGGTGCAGGTCTAAAATATGGTGGAGGCCTCTTCCCTTCTTGGGCATCAGAAAGTAGTGGGAATAGTAACCACAGCCTACTTCTGATGCCAGCACCCTCTTTATGGCTCCTTTGGCCAAAAGAGCCTGAACTTCCTGACGGAGCAGGAAGAGCTGGTCCTCCGCCAGCCAGTCTGAGGATGGTGGCATGGGTGGCGGTGTTTCTAGCAAAGGGGTGGAGTAACCCCATTGAACAATTTGTAGTACCCACTTGTCCGATTTTATGGCCTGCCAGAGGGGCAGGTGATGATGCATCCTGCAGCCAACTGGGTGCCCCTGATGTTATGAAGGCATATGAAAGTGGTTTCGAGGCTACGGCTGCCGGGGTGGCGGACTGGGTGGGCCTCTGGCTGTGTGTCCCACAAGTCTTGTGGGAACCGCTTTTGTGGCCACAAAAGGACTGGGAAGTCTGTTTGCTTTGGTGACTGGCTGGGAATGAACGCGGTTGGTAGCCCCTACCGTAGCCACAGAAGGGGCGAAAGGCAAAATGGGGTTGGCGTAGGGCCATGGAGAGGCCCAAGGACCTGGCAGATGCTGTATAAGGAAAGCTGGGACCCAAGGAGCAGGGGGATGCTGGCCGGCAATTGTCCTGTGCACAGGTGCCTCTGCCTTGGGCTTGGCCCTGGCCCCGAGCAGGACATCAGCAAGGGCTTCATTAAAAGGGAGGAGAGGTTCTGAGGGGACAGCTCCCAGTTGAAACATCTCTGTCAAAACATTAGTCTTGACTGCCACCAAAGGCATCGTAAGGTCCAGGACTTCAGCCGTCCCTCTCACCACCATAGCAAGTGAATTCCCTTCCTCCGTAGCCACACTAGAGGGAGAGACTAGGCCAGTGTACCAGTTAGCTTCAGCCTCATCAAAGCGGTTGGTGTAACTATAAGGATCCTCAGAGCCTCCCCAATCATACTCCTCTCCAGGTCTGGCTCTGACCCTGAAGGTTGATTCCGGCCGGAGTTGATGTTGGGCGATGCCGATCCAGCTCCGTATTGGAGTAGGGTATGAGTATGAAGTTGGCATCGATTGGAATGAAGTTGCTGGAACGGGCTCTGGGAAAGGTCGCGTTCTCATGATCGGAGTCTTTCCGGATCCAAGGGACCCCAATTGTGCTGAGAGCGGAGCCACTGGCAGAAAACCAGTGGGCGCACACGCCAAACCCATGGGGTCCGAAGGTGCTCCAGAGTAGTCGTCCCGCCCAAAATTGAGATGCATGGTCTCATCAAATTCTGGAAGTTGGGCTTGCGACGGTCCGACTCCAGGAAACTCAGGGAGGTGTGGAGAGGAGCTAGAGGCAGGCTCCAAGTTGATGCAGGGCCTAGAGTGACATCATTCCCGCGCCTCGTCCGAAGATTTGGTCAAAGAGTGCTTTGGTTTAATTTTTTTCCTTTTTGTGGGACTTACCTGACGCTTTCGAGCTCGATGACGAGTTCCTGGAATGACTCTGTGAATGGGCCCAGGACCTTGAGTATATTGGAGGCGACCAGCATCAGGCGACTAGGAGCTTCAAGGAGCGCTCCCTTAGCGCCTTGGGGTTCATGGCGTGGCAGTCTTCACAAGTCTTGAAGTCGTGGTCTGGCTCCAAGCACCAAAGGCAAACCAGATGGGGGTCTGTCACAGATATCTGTCTGTGAAATGAACCATAGAGCTTAAACCCCACCTTTTTTGGAGGGACATCGTACCAAACAGGGAGACAAAATCTCCCCAAAAAATGCTAGATAAAATGTTGGAAAAAGTCAGCCAAAAATTGACTTGCAGTAGCTCTGTCTGGATCTGTGCTGACTGCGTGGAAAGGTAAGAACTGATGTCAGCGTAATGGGGTGGCGCTTTTATAGGCACTGCGCACATCACTTTCGATGTGGATGACGCCGACTACGCCGATGCGGAGCCAAACAACATCACCTACTGGCATGCAGAGGTACTGCTTGAAAAGTTTATGGATCCAGTTTGACGCCTGGGGATTATGCTAGACGTCTCTATCAGATCACATTTTTGTCCATGCGTGAGAAAGTTGACAAAGTGTTCTTTACCTTCACTATTCAGCTCAGGAGGTGGGATGGGGCAACTGAAGTTTCTCAGCTCCATATGTCATCCACTTTGAGGCCAAGAAGGAACTGCAGGAGTTTGCTGGCACTTATACAGCCAAACACGAAGGCTCCCTTTCAACCACACAATAACTTTTGTAGCTCTATCCCTAAACTACAGTGATCTTTTTCAGGAAAGAGGGCAGAACGTGGTATTCTGGGGAGAAGGAGAGAACATTTAGGTATCTTTCTATTACTTTTTTTCTGCTAATGTCATTACGTTTCATGAAATGCATTATTAGTATCAAAAATGAGAAAAGCGTACTCATTCACCATAAGTTCCATAGAGCAGTGTGTTTTCAACAATGTAAGCATGCTCCGTAGAATAAGCCATTGTTATACATAGTATCACATGCACCATCATCAACATCTTCTCCAAGTGGGTTCACCATTTCGTTAATGCAACACTACCTTACTGGACCATACAACTCAGTTCGTGGAACAGCAGGACCCCTGCTCTTGGGTATGTTTAACCCTTCACCATGCTAATAAAATCACTTATTCAGGATCATCTCTCCATCAGTTCACTTCATCATGAATCAACTGCCACAGTTTCATGGTTATCTGTGAAGTCCTGAAGCATTGCTACCCATTCTGCCAAATCTTCAGTAATTTTGTTGTCTCTCCTCACACTGCCCTCATTTTACTTTCTTCTACAGTTGCACTTTGTATCGTGCCCCTATTCCTGTTTTGCAGCTTCAAGCGGCCACTGACTTAACTAGTGAATGGCTACTCTTCATGCGGCCAGTACTGCATCTAGTGGTGCCATCCTACTCCTCATCTTACTCTGTTTACCTGTTTGGGAGTAGCACTAACAGGCATTGCTTCTGTATTAACTTGAGGAACACCCTGTATTTTTGTCTGTAGCTTCCCATTCCCAGCCACATCTGACCAACAAGTTTCTACATGCGGACATTGTCTTATCGTGTGTAATAAGTCTGCTCTGGTTCCTGAAATCACGTGCAATTGTAGATTGTTCATGTCAAATCTTGAGCGGGGTTTCACTGGAGTGGCGATATGCATAAATGGGCGACAGTGGAGGCGTGCCGATTACGTCAGGTGCGAATGGATGAAAATGCAGAACCAGCTCTGGAGCTTCGGGAGGAGTTGCAATCTGACTTCGATGTAATGCTATACACCCAGTCTGATAGTTCCTCGGAGAGTGGGAGATCAAATCGTGGGGTGGACTGACATGAAAGCTTGAAAGCAGCATAATGGAGGAGAGGAGCATGATTGTCGGATCTTATGGGCCGGAAAGTGTACCGCTTAATAATGTTCCCCCACCCCCTCCACAGAAAACAGAAAGATGTCTTCCTTATGCCGATTTAAAGATGCATGCCCACTGATCTCTGAAACACAGACTAAGCGGAGTTGTTTACGTATGTTTTGTATTTCCTAGAGTTAAATAAAGATTACAAAAATAGGTGAGTGGGGTCAAGTAGGTCATATTGAGGTAGTTGAATTGAACTAATTTAAATTGTGCATGAATAGATACGTTTTTTACCCAGATACACATCTCATGTCCCATTTAAGCAGGTGCAACACTGGCCTCACCTAGACTTGCGCCTGGTCCTCTGACTAGGCAAGGCACTTTTAGACTCCGCCCCTGTGCACCCGGAGGCTCCCACCTCGCTCCTTCTCATATCTCTCTCTCCTTCTCTCTCTCTCAGGTTTGCTTTTGGCCTTTTATTTCCACTCCCTTTGATTCAGCCTTCTCGTTCTGGTTGCCGCTGATTTTCATTCTCTCATCATGCTCGTCCCTCCCTGTGCTGTTTAGTCTTTCTGACGGTTTCCCTTATCTCCCTTTGCTGTTTTTCTGCCCTCTTTCTTTGCCACTTTAGCTCATTGTTCCTTTTCTTTAGCTCTTTTGCTTGTTCTTTGCCTGTTTCCTTTGCCTCTCTTGTTGTTTCCCCCCAGGTCTTTTCCCTCCCTCCAGTCGACCCCCGCGTGCTCCTTACCCCTTTCCCTGCTCTCTCCCGATCCCCGCTCCCATGGCCCTCAAAGCCCCTCGCCCCGCCCATCGCCCCTGCTCTCCTTCCCCTTCTAAGGAACTACTTAATGGTGGCCTCAGTGCCGATGCGTTGCTGGTGCCGAATGGGCTTCAAAAGAAAGCCTGTCTGCAGTTGCACCCGTCCGTTCAGAGCACCAATAACCCTGATCCTCTTTCCACCCACTACTACCCCACTGTGATCCTCCTTGCTTTCAAGGCTACCCTCTGCTTAGCACGCTGCTGCTGAACCACACTTCACAACATTGAAGGAGCATTCTTCTGTGACGCCTGGAAATTTTCACGCATCCTCCCACATCCAACACTCACCTCCCCTTGCATCAACAGCAGCCTCCACCCCTCTCTCTTACCCTCACATGAGGCAGCCACCATCCACACAACACTCTGTCCTTCCATGTATGCTTCTCAATACCTGCTCACTCACCACACATGCCACGGAGATGTGGGACCTGTTACACAACCCCGCCCTGGACCTGCTGTTCCTCATGGACCCTGGCCTGAACCCAACATCACCTGACACCACTACAGCCATCCCAACCGGCTAAAAGACTGCCAGACGGGACTGTCATCACAAGCTCGAAGGTAGAGTCACCATCATCTTAAAGGATGCCATCAGCTGCTCCACCTCCACTGACACATCCACTAGCAACATGGAACACCTCATGTTCAGATTGCACATCACAGCCAAGTTCATCTGAGTGGAACCCTCATCTACAGACCACCAGGACCACGCACCAACTTCACGAGAACTTTGTACCCCTTTATGATCCACGAAGAGGCGCTATGAGGAATTCTCACTGCAATCAGACTGAAAACCACAGGTCTCAACCGTGGCCCACCCACAACCTGAACTCACACAGTTACATACGAGCAACTCTTAATACCAAGTACTATGCATAAGTAATATGTTGCATGAAAAAAACTGTAGCTATACCAGTGTGAAAAAGCAAATACTATCAGGGAATGAAAGAGTCATTAAAATGTGAAATGTAAAACAGGAACATTGTTGTTCCCAAGCTGGTACTGTACAAATTGATGTTCAGTAACCAATCCTACACATCTTAGAAAAGGGCCCACATCCAACTGGTCTTTATGAAATCTCTCTTAGTTAATGCACTGCAGAGCTCTGTGTGTAACCAGAGAACCACAGAATTAAATCTTGGTTGGTGCAGTGGAGAATAGCGACTTGTGATTTTTAATGCTATGAGGTCACAGCCAGTGACAGAAAGCACTATGAATATCTAAGTCATTATTTTAAACTTGCATTACACACAGTATAAGCTAGACTGCAACAAAATGCGCAAAAGGGTTTAAAATAAAATGGTGCTTCCAAAATATAGATTTTAGTAATACCCAGACTGTACGTAATGCAATTATTTTACATCACTGTCCCATCAACACCTCCAGGGGTAGTAAACGCTATATGAATACAATTACAATTAAAAGCACACACTTCATAGTTCAGTTGTTAACTCTTTGCACTACCACTAAAAAAGAATAAATCTGTGTCATCACAAAGCTCAGAGTGATTCAATCAAATAAAGCCAGTACGGGATCCAAAGCATCCTATACATTTGCAGATTACTCTTTACATCTGCAGATTAACTTGTAGCGCACATTTGCATTTCTCTCAGGAACGTGGCGCCGGCACCCTGGCAGGAAGGATTGTTTAGCTGTCTGCCCAGCTTTAGCTTTAGTCAAGACTGATTTGCATATGGCTGGGTCCAAACTGGAATGGCATGGTGAGCAAAAAAACGATGGATTTAGGCCCAGATCTCTGTACTGGGGCGAATGTATGACATTGTTCTGCATTCTGTCCATCAATTGTTGTTTTTACATTTGTCAACCTGAGTGGGACGGGTATGCCCAGACGTGGGTCCTGTGCTCTCCATGCCACTGGAGTCAAGCTATCCTGGCTGATGAGGGCTGAGAGCCCGAAACCGGTCCTAGGATGCTTGTTTCCAGTCCAGGGAGGACCTGGCCTGGCAGTTCGGGCTGGACTGTTCCCATTAGGCGCAGGGTCAAGACTGATTTGCATATGGCTGGGTCCAAACTGGAATGGTATGGTGAGCAAAAAAACAATGGATTTAGGCCCAGATCTCTGTACTGGGGTGAATGTATGATATTGTTCTGCATTCTGTCCATCAATTGTTGTTTTTGCATTTGTCACCCTGAGTGGGACGGGTATGCCCAGACTTGGGTCCTGTGCTCTCCATGCCACTGGAGTCAAGCTATCCTGGCTGATGAGGGCTGAAAGCCCGAAACCGGTCCTAGGATGCTTGTTTCCAGTCCAGGGAGGACCTGGCCTGGCAGGTCGGGCTGGACTGTTCCCATTGGGCGCAGGGTCAAGACTGATTTGCATATGGCTGGGTCCAAACTGGAATGGCATGGTGAGCAAAAAAACGATGGATTTAGGCCCAGATCTCTGTACTGGGGTGAATGTATGACATTGTTCTGCATTCTGTCCATCAATTGTTGTTTTTGCATTTGTCACCCTGAGTGGGACGGGTATGCCCAGCCGTGGGTCCCGTGCTCTCCATGCCACTAGAGTCAAGCTATTCTGGCTGATGAGGGCTGAAAGCCCGAAACCGGTCCTAGGATGCTTGTTTCCAGTCCAGGGAGGACCTGGCCTGGCAGTTCGGGCTGGACTGTTCCCATTGGGCGCAGGGTCAAGACTGATTTGCATATGGCTGGGTCCAAACTGGAATGGCATGGTGAGCAAAAAAACAATGGATTTAGGCCCAGATCTCTGTACTGGGGTGAATGTATGACATTGTTCTGCATTCTGTCCATCAATTGTTGTTTTTGCATTTGTCACCCTGAGTGGGACGGGTATGCCCAGACGTGGGTCCCGTGCTCTCCATGCCACTGGAGTCAAGCTATCCTGGCTGATGAGGGCTGAAAGCCCGAAACCGGTCCCTAGGATGCTTGTTTCCAGTCCAGGGAGGACCTGGCCTGGCAGTTCGGGCTGGACTGTTCCTATTGGGCGCAGGGTCAAGACTGATTTGCATATGGCTGGGTCCAAACAGGAATGGCATGGTGAGGAAAAAAACGATGGATTTAGGCCCAGATCTCTGTACTGGGGGGAATGTATGACATTGTTCTGCATTCTGTCCATCAATTGTTGTTTTTGCATTTGTCACCCTGAGTGGGACGGGTATACCCAGACGTGGGTCCCGTGCTCTCCATGCCACTGGAGTCAAGCTATCCTAGCTGATGAGGGCTGAAAACCCGAAACCGGTCCTAGGATGCTTGTTTCCAGTCCAGGGAGGACCTGGCCTGGCAGTTCGGGCTGGACTGTTCCCATTGGGCGCAGGGTCAAGACTGATTTGCATATGGCTGGGTCCAAACTGGAATGGCATGGTGAGCAAAAAAACGATAGATTTAGGCTCAGATCTCTGTACTGGGGTGAATGTATGACATTGTTCTGCATTCTGTCCATCAATTGTTTTTGCATTTGTCACCCTGAGTGGGACGGGTATGCCCAGACGTGGGTCCCGTGCTCTCCATGCCACTGGAGTCAAGCTATCCTGGCTGATGAGGGCTGAAAGCCCGAAACCGGTCCTAGGATGCTTGTTTCCAGTCCAGGGAGGACCTGGCCTGGCAGTTCGGGCTGGACTGTTCCCATTGGGCGCAGGGTCAAGACTGATTTGCATATGGCTGGGTCCAAACTGGAATGGCATGGTGAGCAAAAAAACGATGGATTTAGGCCCAGATCTCTGTACTGGGGTGAATGTATGACATTGTTCTGCATTCTGTCCATCAATTGTTGTTTTTGCATTTGTCACCCTGAGTGGGACGGGGTATGCCCAGACGTGGGTCCCGTGCTCTCCATGCCACTGGAGTCAAGCTATCCTGGCTGATGAGGGCTGAAAGCCCAAAACCGGTCCTAGGATGCTTGTTTCCAGTCCAGGGAGGACCTGGCCTGGCAGTTCGGGCTGGACTGTTCCCATTGGGCGCAGGGTCAAGACTGATTTGCATATGGCTGGGTCCAAACTGGAATGGCATGGTGAGCAAAAACGATGGATTTAGGCCCAGATCTCTGTACTCTGGTGAATGTATGACATTGTTCTGCATTCTGTCCATCAATTGTTGTTTTTGCATTTGTCACCCTGAGTGGGACGGGTATGCCCAGACGTGGGTCCCGTGCTCTCCATGCCACTGGAGTCAAGCTATCCTGGCTGATGAGGGCTGAAAGCCCGAAACCGGTCCTAGGATGCTTGTTTCCAGTCCAGGGAGGACCTGGCCTGGCAGTTCGGGCTGGACTGTTCCCATTGGGCGCAGGGTCAAGACTGATTTGCATATGGCTGGGTCCAAACTGGAATGGCATGGTGAGCAAAAAAACGATAGATTTAGGCCCAGATCTCTGTACTGGGGTGAATGTATGACATTGTCCTGCATTCTGTCCATCAATTGTTGTTTTTGCATTTGTCACCCTGAGTGGGACGGGTATGCCCAGACGTGGGTCCCGTGCTCTCCATGCCACTGGAGTCAAGCTATCCTGGCTGATGAGGGCTGAAAGCCCGAAACCGGTCCTAGGATGCTTGTTTCCAGTCCAGGGAGGACCTGGCCTGGCAGTTCGGGCTGGACTGTTCCCATTGGGCGCAGGGTCAAGACTGATTTGCATATGGCTGGGTCCAAACTGGAATGGCATGGTGAGCAAAAAAACGATGGATTTAGGCCCAGATCTGTGTACTGGGGTGAATGTATGACATTGTTCTGCATTCTGTCCATCAATTGGTGTTTTTACATTTGTCACCCTGAGTGGGACGGGTATGCCCAGACGTGGGTCCCGTGCTCTCCATGCCACTGGAGTCAAGCTATCCTGGCTGATGAGGGCTGAAAGCCCGAAACCGGTCCTAGGATGCTTGTTTCCAGTCCAGGAGGACCTGGCCTGGCAGTTCGGGCTGGACTGTTCCCATTGGGCGCAGGGTCAAGACTGATTTGCATATGGCTGGGTCCAAACTGGAATGGCATGGTGAGCAAAAACGATGGATTTAGGCCCAGATCTCTGTACTGGGGTGAATGTATGACATTGTTCTGCATTCTGTCCATCAATTGTTGTTTTTGCATTTGTCACCCTGAGTGGGACGGGTATGCCCAGACGTGGGTCCCGTGCTCTCCATGCCACTGGAGTCAAGCTATCCTGGCTGATGAGGGCTGAAAGCCCGAAACCGGTCCTAGGATGCTTGTTTCCAGTCCAGGGAGGACCTGGCCTGGCAGTTCGGGCTGGACTGTTCCCATTGGGCGCAGGGTCAAGACTGATTTGCATATGGCTGGGTCCAAACTGGAATGGCATGGTGAGCAAAAAACGATGGATTTAGGCCCAGATCTCTGTACTGGGGTGAATGTATGACATTGTTCTGCATTCTGTCCATCAATTGTTATTTTTGCATTTGTCACCCTGAGTGGGACGGGTATGCCCAGACGTGGGTCCAGTGCTCTCCATGCCACTGGAGTCAAGCTATCCTGGCTGATGAGGGCTGAAAGCCCGAAACCGGTCCTAGGATGCTTGTTTCCAGTCCAGGGAGGACCTGGCCTGGCAGGTCGGGCTGGACTGTTCCCATTGGGCGCAGGGTCAAGACTGATTTGCATATGGCTGGGTCCAAACTGGAATGGCATGGTGAGCAAAAAAACGATGGATTTAGGCCCAGATCTGTGTACTGGGGTGAATGTATGACATTGTTCTGCATTCTGTCTATCAATTGTTGTTTTTGCATTTGTCACCCTGAGTGGGACGGGTATGCCCAGCCGTGGGTCCCGTGCTCTCCATGCCACTAGAGTCAAGCTATTCTGGCTGATGAGGGCTGAAAGCCCGAAACCGGTCCTAGGATGCTTGTTTCCAGTCCAGGGAGGACCTGGCCTGGCAGTTCGGGCTGGACTGTTCCCATTGGGCGCAGGGTCAAGACTGATTTGCATATGGCTGGGTCCAAACTGGAATGGCATGGTGAGCAAAAAAACAATGGATTTAGGCCCAGATCTCTGTACTGGGGTGAATGTATGACATTGTTCTGCATTCTGTCCATCAATTGTGTTTTTTTGCATTTGTCACCCTGAGTGGGACGGGTATGCCCAGACGTGGGTCCCGTGCTCTCCATGCCACTGGAGTCAAGCTATCCTGGCTGATGAGGGCTGAAAGCCCGAAACCGGTCCTAGGATGCTTGTTTCCAGTCCAGGGAGGACCTGGCCTGGCAGTTCGGGCTGGACTGTTCCCATTGGGCGCAGGGTCAAGACTGATTTGCATATGGCTGGGTCCAAACTGGAATGGCATGGTGAGCAAAAAAACGATGGATTTAGGCCCAGATCTCTGTACTGGGGTGAATGTATGACATTGTTCTGCATTCTGTCCATCAATTGTTGTTTTTGCATTTGTCACCCTGAGTGGGACGGGTATGCCCAAACGTGGGTCCCGTGCTCTCCATGCCACTGGAGTCAAGCTATCCTGGCTGATGAGGGCTGAAAACCCGAAACCGGTCCTAGGATGCTTGTTTCCAGTCCAGGGAGGACCTGGCCTGGCAGTTCGGGCTGGACTGTTCCCATTGGGCGCAGGGTCAAGACTGATTTGCATATGGCTGGGTCCAAACTGGAATGGCATGGTGAGGAAAAAAACAATAGATTTAGGCCCAGATCTCTGTACTGGGGTGAATGTATGACATTGTTCTGCATTCTGTCCATCAATTGTTGTTTTTGCATTTGTCACCCTGAGTGGGACGGGTATGCCCAGACGTGGGTCCCGTGCTCTCCATGCCACTGGAGTCAAGCTATCCTGGCTGATGAGGGCTGAAAGCCAGAAACCGGTCCTAGGATGCTTGTTTCCAGTCCAGGGAGGACCTGTCCTGGCAGTTCGGGCTGGACTGTTCCCATTGGGCGCAGGGTCAAGACTGATTTGCATATGGCTGGGTCCAAACTGGAATGGCATGGTGAGCAAAAAACGATGGATTTAGGCCCAGATCTCTGTACTGGGGTGAATGTATGACATTGTTCTGCATTCTGTCCATCAATTGTTGTTTTTGCATTTGTCACCCTGAGTGGGACGGGTATGCCCAGACGTGGGTCCCGTGCTCTCCATGCCACTGGAGTCAAGCTATCCTGGCTGATGAGGGCTGAAAGCCCGAAACCGGTCCTAGGATGCTTGTTTCCAGTCCAGGGAGGACCTGGCCTGGCAGTTCGGGCTGGACTGTTCCCATTGGGCGCAGGGTCAAGACTGATTTGCATATGGCTGGGTCCAAACTGGAATGGCATGGTGAGCAAAAAACGATAGATTTAGGCCCAGATCTCTGTACTGGGGTGAATGTATGACATTGTTCTGAATTCTGTCCATCAATTAGTGTTTTTACATTTGTCACCCTGAGTGGGACGGGTATGCCCAGACGTGGGTCCCGTGCTCTCCATGCCACTGGAGTCAAGCTATCCTGGCTGATGAGGGCTGAAAGCCCGAAACCGGTCCTAGGATGCTTGTTTCCAGTCCAGGGAGGACCTGGCATGGCAGTTCGGGCTGGACTGTTCCCATTGGGCGCAGGGTCAAGACTGATTTGCATATGGCTGGGTCCAAACTGGAATGGCATGGTGAGCAAAAAAACGATGGATTTATGCCCAGATCTCTGTACTGGGGTGAATGTATGACATTGTTCTGCATTCTGTCCATCAATTGTTGTTTTTGCATTTGTCACCCTGAGTGGGACGGGTATGCCCAGACGTGGGTCCTGTGCTCTCCATGCCACTGGAGTCAAGCTATCCTGGCTGATGAGGGCTGAAAGCCCGAAACCGGTCCTAGGATGCTTGTTTCCAGTCCAGGGAGGACCTGGCCTGGCAGTTCGGGCTGGACTGTTCCCATTGGGCGCAGGGTCAAGACTGATTTGCATATGGCTGGGTCCAAACTGGAATGGCATGGTGAGCAAAAAACGATGGATTTAGGCCCAGATCTCTGTACTGGGGTGAATGTATGACATTGTTCTGCATTCTGTCCATCAATTGTTATTTTTGCATTAGTCACCCCGAGTGGGACGGGTATGCCCAGACGTGGGTCCCGTGCTCTCCATGCCACTGGAGTCAAGCTATCCTGGCTGATGAGGGCTGAAAGCCCGAAACCGGTCCTAGGATGCTTGTTTCCAGTCCAGGGAGGACCTGGCCTGGCAGTTCGGGCTGGACTGTTCCCATTGGGCGCAGGGTCAAGACTGATTTGCATATGGCTGGGTCCAAACTGGAATGGCATGGTGAGCAAAAAATCGATGGATTTAGGCCCAGATCTCTGTACTGGGGTGAATGTATGACATTGTTCTGTATTCTGTCCATCAATTGTTGTTTTTGCATTTGTCACCCTGAGTGGGACGGGTATGCCCAGACGTGGGTCCCGTGCTCTCCATGCCACTGGAGTCAAGCTATCCTGGCTGATGAGGGCTGAAAGCCCGAAACCGGTCCTAGGATGCTTGTTTCCAGTCCAGGGAGGACCTGGCCTGGCAGTTCGGGCAGGACTGTTCCCATTGGGTGCAGGGTCAAGACTGATTTGCATATGGCTGGGTCCAAACTGGAATGGCATGGTGAGCAAAAAAATGATGGATTTAGGCCCAGATCTCTGTACTGGGGTGAATGTATGACATTGTTCTGCATTCTGTCCATCAATTGTTGTTTTTGCAGCTTTAGTTTGACAGCACAGTAGACTAACTGAATGGCACTTCAGCTGAAGCATTTAAACTATTGCAATTAACCGTTTCGTGTTTGTCTTTTACAAAATGTAGGGGAACGGGAAGCAAATGAAAGTTTTTCGCGCCACTCGCGTTTTATAAGCAACAGCACAAAGCGGTCTCTCACATGGATGTAATGAGCAGTGAAATGTGTGTGTGCTTCACACAAGACACTGCACACTTAGGGTAGGATGGGTGCACGCGCACCTTACAGGGGACAATGGTTTTGCGGTTTCCTTATATTTGGCAAATTGGCCTAGGAGCATTGGCACTGAGCACACCGAGTCCCTCAAGTATATGAGGGATTCACCCATGTACATAGACACCACATGACTTTTAACCTAAATATTTATACTCCACTCTTAAAAGACAACTCACACACAACAGTCCAGCAGTTCTGCCACCAATGCAAATTGGAGAGAAGCTAATCTTGTCCAACTGTCTCAAACTCAACACAGACAAGACAGAAGTTGTGATATTTGTCACCAACACCTCGCCATGGGACTCCACCTCATGGCTGTCCAAACTAGGACATGCACCCACCCCGAATACCCACACCAGAAACCCCAGGATCAACATAGACAGCAAACTGGGCATGCCTATGCAAGTCAGTGCCATCACAGCATCCTGCTTCCACACCCTGAAGATGCCCGAGGAAAAGTCTTAAATGGCTCCCAAGCAACATCCAGCTTTCCAAAACCTCCCAAACCATTTTGACCCTGGTTGTAGGGTTAGTATATAACAGTTTAACAAAGTTCAGGTACAAGTGTCCTATGCCCACATAGTCTTGCACCTTCCACATATTTGTCCACGCCACAGTATCAAATGCTTTTTTGATGTCCTGTATTGCCAACACAGATTGAGTTTCTGCTCCTTTTAGGCTGTGCATTAAATGGGCATGGAGCTGATGTACTTCTCCGTGTTATGAATCCACATTGTTAACCATGCACTAATTGCACTACCACTTTTAGTATCTACTAGCCAGGACCTTGTACTTCCAGATTTAGCAACCATTTACCAGGACTTTTCATGGATAAAGGATGGGTCACATTTACATCTGTGGGGTGCCTGGCTGGCTTTGGGATTCGGAACACTACTGCCTCTCTGAGAGTTGCTTGCATGTTGCCCCGTCTTATAGACCTCCAGGAATACGTCCATTAATCTGTCTGATAGTATCCTAATAAATGATTGAAGGTCGTTGAGAGAAAGCTTCACTACCAGGGCCTTGCCTTTCTGCATGTTCTGTTAAGCTGTATCTAACTCAACCTTGGTAATCGTAACATCTGGTGCATCCCTTTGTTCAGCTAATGAGACGTGCTAAGGAATGCCTCTCAAGGTATTCTGTTATGCGCCTCTCTTCATCTTCCCTGTAAAGCGGTTTTCTGTATGTCGCTGTAGTAAATCTTTCTAGTGCATTCCAGGTATCCCTCATTAGATTTTTCATTGTTACCATATCTGGCATCCTGTCTGGGTAGAGCACATGTTCCTTCCTCGAGACTACCATGTTCTTAGATCTTTTAGCTTCTTCTTAAGTTGTAGTTTGGTACCATAAATTCTGGCCATACATTCTCCGCAGAGTACAACTTAGTGCCTCTGATTCCGTTGCTCTGCTGTTAATGTGGACTGACTCCTCTAAAAATATTGCACTGTTACTTCTCACAAACAGTCTACAAATGCTTGATCTAACACCACTTACGCTTTTTGTTGACAGGTTGAGATCTCGATTCTACTCCGAATCCCATCATATAATACCACCAGCAGGGAGTGATGACACAAATCTAGCTAAGTGTATGGCTTCCCTATATCTGTAGTGTTGCTCTTTTTTGACCAGGGCATAACCAACATGCTATAAGTACCACACTCTGGCATATAAAAAAAGAGTTTACTCTCCCAGTTGTGTGTTGTACTTGCCTCATATCTACCAAGTCCATTCTATCAATAGATTCTACTATGGAACTGACCATACTAGGTCTGGTTTCATCTCTTGGAAGATGTCTATTCCATCAGCTGTCCAATATAAAATTCACAATTCAGCCCACACTAGCTCAGAAGCAGCAACAAGATGTTACAACATAAAAGAGCAATCTATACACTACTGAGAACCATAGTATATGTTTATATATGAGAACAGTGGTTCACCTGGAACTCATTTCATACTTAAATAACATTTAGCTGTAGAATCACTGCACATCATCAATGTGTAAAAATAAAAATCTGTCTAGCCTTGAGTACTCAGAGAGAAACAGATTTACTACATATAAACAAAGATAAAATGACTTGTACACATATTATTATCCACATATTAGGTGCAAGTACGTAAAAAAAAAAAAAACGAGTGAAGATTGAGCTGTGTCACCAGTGATAACACCCAAAGAAAAAGCTACTTACCTTCAGTAATGACCTTTTGGGTGAGTAATCTATCTAACTGCATGTTCCTCACCTTGTGAATATTCCCCAGGCATTAGACTGGATCCAGAAACATCTAGAGCAGTTCTGCTATGCGCCGATAGGTGACATCATGCAGCTCTGAGCCATCATTCCCCTCCGGAAGTGATGAGCGGGGCCGTATATAAGCCCCACCCATGTGAGCTAACATTTATTGGTTTCTAGACTTTCTGTTTTCTTAGATGCAACTCCCTTCAGCTGATTGGTATGACCAATGTGCATACATATAGATTGGGACCTTTTTAGATGGAAAAGAGTCCAGTTCACAGATCAGGGAAGTGGGAAGGTTGGTGAGGAATCTTCAGTTAACTAGAGTAGCCATCAGAAAAATCATTACAGAAGGTACGAAACATGGTTTTCTGATGGTTACTTCTAACTGCAGATTCCTCACCATATGAATAAATACCATAGCAGTACCACCCAAGGAACTGGGTCTGTGAACTGGATCAGATAAAAAAATTCCTGAAGCACAGAGCGGGCAAAATGCCCCTCTCAAAGGACTTGACTGTCGAGGCAGTAGTGCTTTGTGAACGTGTGTACTGACGGCAACTTAGCCGCCTGATAGATGTCCAGAACAGGCACTTTTGGTGCTAGTACAGTGGTAGCAGCTTTGACCCTGGTAGAATGAGCCCGCAAACCTTTTGGGGGCTGCTTTTCAACAGTGTTTAGCAGATTTTATGCAGAGAACAATCCACCAGAAGATCATTCATTTTCACACTGTTTTGCCCTTTTCTGCTGGGGAAAACTATTTAAAGAGCTGATTATCTGCTCAATCTTTCTAGAAAGTTAATGCTCTCCTAGGGTTCAAACGATTGAGTCTCTCCCTCAGAGGGATAAGGCAGATCAAAGAATGTTGGTAGGGTGATAGCTTGGCCAACATGAAAAGGAGTTACCACTTTCAATAGAAATTAAACTCTAGTCCTCAAAACCAACTTATCAAGAAAGAAGGTGGTATTAAGTGTATTGACAGGGAGAGCCGGAAGTTCACTCACACATCTAACTGATGGCAATGAGAATGACTGTCTTTATGGTCAGGAGTCTCAAATGACAACCGTGCAGCAGCTTAAAAGAGGTGCACATCAAGAAGGTGAGGACTAAGTTCAAGTACCACTGGAGCATGGCAAATGGTTGTAGTGGGAACAAATGTTGAAAACCTTTCAACAGCAAGAAAGTCGAAAGAGCCCAAAAAAAAGCCCATAATCATGCCCAAAGCAAGTCCTTGCTGGGCTAGGGACAGAACATACAATAAAACCTCAGACAACATTGCCTGTAAAGGGTCAATTTGTCATGTACCACTACAAACCCATTAATCTGACGCAACAACTGACGCACACTGATTTTGTGGAGGGTGCCTCGCCGCCAAGATGACATCAACTACCTCAGAGTGCAGGTAGAAGGAGGTCAACTGTTGCAGCTCAATCTCCAAAAATGGAAATGCAAAGTGTGCAGGCCAGAGTGCAACATCCTGTCCTGCTGGTGTGACAGAAGATCCTCCCGAAGGGGCAGCTTGATTGGAAGACAGTTGCTCATGCTCAGGAGTTCCCGGTACCATACTCTCCTGGCCGAATCCGGTGCCACTAGGATGACTTGGGCCTAGTCGTTCCTGATATTCTTCAGAACTCGGGGCAGGAGAGGCAATGGCAGGAAGGAATACATGAGTCCTGAGCTCCACTTCAAATGGAAAGTGCCCCAGAGAGAGAACTGCTTTGAAAACTCATTATTTCTGGAGGTGGTTGATGACTCCCTGGGGCGAGCCTGCCTTCATCAGCCATTCGTCAAGGTTGTGAACACCTGAAGGGCATCTGTAAGGCAAAAGGAGAGTACTGTGAAATGAAAATGCTCCTGGACCACCGTGAACCACAGTTAGCACCTCTGGACCTGCAGGATGTAAAAATAAGCGTCTTGTAAGTCCAACGCCACCATCCAGACTCCTGGGTCTAGAGCACACACAACATGGGCTAGCATAAGCATCTTAACTTTGTCCTTTTGCAGGAGGGGGTTGTGAGGGAAAATAGAATGAAGGCCTCATCCTTCTTCATTACAAGGAAGTAGCAGGAATAATATCCAATTGATTGTACTACTGGATATCAACGCCAAAAATATTGTGGTACATGAATATCAAAGACAGAATACAGAGGGACAAATATCAAAAGGCAAGTGCATAGAGGGGACTGTAGATTTACTATTCCTAACTCCACATCTACATACCTTGAAGATATTCGTACTGTGTAGGTATATTTATGTGAAGTTAGGTATGGAAAATCTGCACTTACCTGTCAAACAAGTTACTTACCTTCGGTAACGATGAATCTGTAAGAGACAAATGTACTTATAGATCCCTTACCTTTAGAATTACCCCCAGGTGTCAGACTGGATGCAGAGATTTTTCTTAGCAGTACCCCTGCACGTCGATAGGTGGCATCGGTCGACTCCGCGTCTGTCGTTGGCGTAGTGGTCGCCGGAATGACGTCACGGTGTCTACTTAGATGCCGCCCCTGCGCGCTGACGTCAGTTCTGACACGACTTTCCACGCTAGAAGCGCAGAGCCATGCAAGAAACTGACCACTGGTGCACATAACTAGGGCCCTGGAAGGGAGTCCCTATCCCTAGAAGTCAGTTCGCAGAACAAGGAGGATAAGCGGGCGGTAAGGAATCTATAACTACATATGTCTCTTACAGATACATTGTTACCGAAGGTAATTAACTTGTTCATCTGAAAGAGACTGTAGTTATAGATTCCTTACCTTTGGAATAGATACCCCAGCAATGCCAACCCCGGAGGTGGGTCTGCGAACTAAGTTCACACCAGAAAATCCTGGAGAACAGAATGACCAAAGTAGCCGTCTCTCCGGACTTGACTGTCTAGGCAATAATGTTTGGTGAACGTGTGCAGGGACGCCCACGTGGCTGCCTGACAGATGTCAAGAAGTGGGACTCCACGCCCCAAGGCAGTAGTAGCCGCTGTAGCCCTGGTGGATCGGGCACACAGTCCCACTGGAGCTTCCTTTTTTGCTAAGGATTAGCAGATTTTAATGCATAGGACAACCCATTGAGAGATGGTGCATTTTTGTACAGCCCGACCTTTATTGGCACCCACATAGCCAACAAAGAGTTGATAGTCCACCCGGAAATCTTTCGTGCAGTCTAGATAGAAAGACAGCGCACGTTTGGGGTCCAGACGGTGGAGTGTCTCCTCCTCCTTGGAAGGGTGCGTAGGTGGGAAGAAGGTGGGCAAAGGGATGGTCTGTCCTATGTGGAAAGAGGTAACCACTTTGGGAAGAAAAGAAGGCCTTGTGCGAAGGACTACTTTGTCCAGATGAACAGCAAGAAAAGGAGGTTTTGAGGACAGAGCTTGAATCTCACTCACTCTGCGAGCAGAGGTGATGGCGAGAAGGAAGGCAGTCTTCAAAGTAAGGAGTCTCATAGGGCAGTTATGTAAAGGCTCGAAGGGAGCACACATAAGGAACGTCAAGACAAGATTCAAGTGCCACTGGGGCATTATGAAAGAAGAAGGAGGAAAGAGATGAACAATGCCCTTTAGAAATCTATTTACAATAGGGGACTTGAAAGAGAAGGCTGATCAGGAAGGTGAAGAAAGGCAGATATGGCCGAAAGGTAGCCTTTAAGAGTCCCCAGGGCAGAGCCCCGCTGGGCTAAAGAAAGTATGTACAAGAGGACCTCTGAAAGAGGGGCAGAAAGGGGATCCACAGCCTTTGCTGTGCACCATGCCACAAATTTGTTCCATCTACAGGCGTATACAGACTTGGTTGAGGGACGCCTGGCTGCCAAGATGACATTACAGACTTCGGGTGGAAGGCCAAAAGCTGTCAACTGCCGCCGCTCAAGCTCCATGCAAGGAGGTGGTAGATGGACAGGTTCGGGTGGAGGACCGTCCCCTACTGCTGTGACAGAAGATCCTCCCGAAGAGGCAGTCTGATCAGAGGATCGATGGCCTTGCTCAAGAGGTCGGGGTACCAGACTCTTCGTGCCCAGTCTGGAGCCACAAGAATGACTTGGGCCCGGTCGCGCTTGATCTTCTTCAGCACTCGGGGCAGAAGTGGTACCGGCGGAAAGGCTCACAGGAGGCCGCAAGTCCACTCGCGATGAAAAGCGTCACCGAGCGAGTGCCGCCTTGGAAATTCCAATGCGCAGAACTGCTGACATTGCGCTTTCTCTTCGGTGGCGAACAGATCTAACCAAGGCTCTCCCCACCGCTGAAAGAGACCTTGCACCACCTCCGAGTGAAGACGCCATTCATGATCCATCATGCACCGACGGCTGAGTTCGTCCGCTTTGGCGTTCAGAGAGCCTGTCAGCTGTTGAACCACCAGGGACATGCCCTGATGTTCCAGCCATGTCCAAAGGCGAAGAGCCTCTTGACATAGGGTCCACGACCCCACCCACCCCACCCTGTTTGTTGCAGTACCACTTGGCGGTGGTGTTGTCTGTGAACACCTGCACTACTCTTCCTTTGATAGAGGGAAGGAATGCCTTCAGTGCCAGATGAATCGCCCGGAGCTCCAAAAGGTTGATGTGGAGGCTGGACTCCGCCGGAGACCAGAATCCTCTGATCTCCGCATCTCCCACGTGACCGCCCCATCCCATGAGTGACGCATCAGTCACCATTGTCAGCTCTGGTTGGGGAAGGGAGAGGGATCTGCCGCTGACCCAATCTTGGTTCGTTAACCACCACTGCAATTGACGTGCAGTCCCCTCCGAGATCTGGACGACGTCGGAAAGATTGCCCCGATGTTGCGCCCACTGGAACTTCAGGTCCCACTGCAAGTCCAACGCTACCATCCAGTCTCCGGGGTCGAGGGCAGACAGGACCTGAGCCAATGTGAGCATCTTGAACTTCTCCTTCCGGAGGAAGCGGTTGAGGGCCCTGAGGTCTAAGATAGGATGCAGGCCTTTGTCCTTCTTGGGTACCAGAAAGTAGTGGGAGTAGCAACCATAACCTACTTCTGGCACATGGACTCTTTCAATAGCTCCCTTGGCCAATAGAGCTGCAACTTCCTGGTGGAGAAGGGCCAAGTGATCCTCCGACATGCGATGGAAAGATGGTGGCATGGAGGTAGGGGTAGTCTCGAAGGGGAGGGAGTAGCCCCTTCGGACTATCTGCAAAACCCACCTGTCCGACGTGATGGTCTGCCAGTGGAGGAGGTGATGGCGAATCCTGCCGCCCACTGGCTTCTGGTGGCCCTGAAAGGTCATACTAGGAGGATTTGGAGGCTGCTGCAGGGGGGTTATGGGTGGACTGGCCCGCCCGCTGGCCCCCAGACCTGCTTCACTGGGTCCCACGTCCGCGGCCACGCACAGGCTGGGCAGCTTGCGTAAACCGGTGGCTAGACTGGGTCGAACGTGGCGGGGCACCCCTTCCATAGCCACGAAAGGGGTGAAAGGCAGACTGTGTAGGACTAGTGGTCGCCGCGAGGCCCAAGGATCTGACCGTAGCCCTTGAAGCGCTCGAGCGCCGAGTCTGCCTTGTCACCGAAAAGGCGACGGCTATCAAAGGGTATGTTCAGTAAGGTAGATTGGACATCCCCAGAAAAACCAGACATCTTCAACCAGGCGAAGCGCCTCAGGGCTACTGACGTGGAAACCGTTCTGCCTGTTGAGTCAGCGGTATCCAGCCCACATCTAATGGTGAATTTGGCTGCGTCTCTACCATCTGCCACTGCACGGGTGAGAACGGCCCGGGCCTCCTTCGGGCATTGTGCCAGCACTTGCGCAACTGTATCCCGCACTGTATGGGTATAACAGCCCAAGAGGCATGCGGTATTCACCAACCGCAGCCCTAAGCTGGTGGAAGAAAACATCTTCTTCCCAAGGTAGTCCAGCATCTTGGATTCCCTAGCTGGGGGAGCAGTAGGGAATGCCCCCTCAGAGGACGAGGCTTGGACTACCAAGCTCTCAGGGGTCGGGTTTTGGGAGAGGAAAAGTGGGTCGCCTGGGGCCAGGCGGTGGCGTCAGGCAATCATCCTGTTTACAGGAGCCCCTGTGCTGGGCTTGGACCAAGTGCCCAGAAGGACGTCCGTGAGGGCTTCATTAAAAGGCAGAAGGGGCTCCGAAGAGGCCACTGCCGGTTGAAGCACCTCTGTCAGGAGGTTAGTCCTGACTGCCACTGTAGGAAGCTCCAGGCCCAAGGTCTCAGCTGTCCTACACTATACCACTGCATATGACGCTCCCTCTTCCGTAGCCACGGTAGGTGGAGAAAGCATGCCAAGGTCTGGGGAGGTATCCAGACCACTGGCGTCACCCAGGTCCTCTCGCCAGTCCGGCTCATCAAGTTGATCAGCTAAAGGGTCCACAGACCCCTCCCAGTCCTCCTCACCCTCCTCTGGCTGCCAGTCAGGCCTGAAAGTAACACCAGAGATGAACAGAGGCACAAAAAGTGCCCTCCGGCGCTGGTGCCGGCGTCGGTCCAGCGCCGTGTCCAAGTCGGGAGTGAG
The DNA here is from genome assembly GCA_963921515.1 of Calotriton arnoldi. Lineage (NCBI taxonomy): Eukaryota > Metazoa > Chordata > Amphibia > Caudata > Salamandridae > Calotriton > Calotriton arnoldi. The sequence goes on from CAWUFW010012770.1 coordinate 390,877, forward strand.
GCTGGGGTGCACGCTGGAAGGGGGCACGACCGGCGCCAGGGGCATCGTCATCGGGATCGGCGCCGGGGAAGGTACCGTAAGGTTGACCGGCGCCGATCCGGATCCAGGCCTGGATCCTCAGGGGCCCTATGGCACCGGGGCCGAGTCTGCGGGGCCTGAAGGCGCGCCGGTGGAGTCGGGCTGCCCAAAGATGCCATGAAGCGCTTCGTAGAAAGCTCGAAGCTGGGCAGGGGACGCTCCGGCACCGGGAAAAGGAGGGAAGCTCAGAGCCGTCCCTGGAGCAGGCTCCAAAGACGGAGCTGGAGAATGACGATGCTCCGGGTCCTACGTCACGTCAGCCGACCGACAGGGAGAAGGCGAAGAGCGATGCTGCTTCTTCACCTTTTTCTTGTGCTTCGACTTACCCAAAGATCTCGAAGACTTGGATGAAGAATGATGGTGGTGGCTCCGCGACCGGTCCAGAGACCTTCCTCTCGACCGGGACCTCGAGTGGCGCGGAGCCGACTGCCGGGCTTCCAACAACTTTTGGGACCGCTCCCGCAAAGACTTTGGATTCATGGCCCAGCAATTGGAGCATGACCGTTGCCCATGACGCCAACGACGGGCGCGGAGTCGACCGACGCCACCTATCGACGCGCAGGGGTGTTGCTAAGAAAAATCTCCAGATCCAGTCTGACGCCTGGGGGTAATTCTAAAGGTAAGGAATCTATAACTACAGTCTCTTTCAGATAATATTTTATTTTCTATATACTGTTCTCAATATTGTGTCCCATCAATATTGTGGGTTTGATATTCTAAGTGCACACTACCCAGTTACTACTTCCGAGGCCAGAACTCTCTCTATGGCTTCTTTGGCCAAAAGGGCCTGCACTTCCTAATGTAAGACGGACAGACGGTCCTCCATCACCCACCCCAAAGAATGGCAGGGCAGAGCTGTGATTAACAATTTGGAGGACCCACTTGTCTGTTGTGATGGCCTGCCACCCTTGGAGGAAATATTGGGTCCTGCCTCCAGCAGAGTGGCTGTGTGCCGGCAAGGACACACAGTTTTGCTTCTGTGTCTGCTGGAGGGGTGGTGGACTGAACTGTGCATTGCCCCTGATGTCCTTGTTGTCGCTGAGAACCGCGACGTATGCCACGAAAAGGCTCAAAGACCTGCTGGGCAGGAGAAGGAGTCTGGCATTGGCGAAATGGGAAACCTCTACATAGCCTAGGAGAGGGCAAACATGCTGATCAAATTGTCCTGAGGGATCAGAAAGGCCCAAAGAACATGCTGGTGCTCTGCTGCCCTTAAAACATTTCAAGGCTGAGTTTATTTTGTCACTGAAAATGTGTGAGCGGCAAACGGCATATACATTAAGGATTTCTGGACATCCCTAAAAAGCTTGTAGACCTCATCGAGGAGTGTGGCACTGAACAGACACACTGGTACCCATGGCACATACCAAGCAATCAGTTATATCCAGTCCTGATCTGAATACAAATTCTGGTGCATTGCAGTCATCCTGAATAGCTTGGGTAATTGGCACCTGAAGGTCGTCCAGAATAGCCAGTAAAATTGGTGCCACTGTGTCCCAAAGGGCATGGGAGTAGTGGCCAAGGACACAGCTGGAATTTATTCATCTTAAAGCAAGGCTCGTGGAGGAGAAAAGTAGTGTTTGGAAGGCAGGGTCGCCAGGTGCATGGGGATGGTGACAAGCACCTCTCTATTAACAGCCAGGCTCTGAACAGGGCTTGGACCAGGTGCTTAAAAAAGTACCTTATTGAATGGCAATAGTGACTCTGTGACTTCCAAGTTGCAAGTCTTCCGGCAGTATGTTAGTTTTTACTTCCATGGTTCACAACTGCAAATCAAACACTTCAGCTGCCCTTTGCATTACAATAGCGAAAGAGGAGCTTTCCTCTATGGCAGGACCCCTGGGTCAAACAAGGCCATTATCAGGTTAAATGTCAAGCTCAATGGCGTCCTGAACCTTTTCATACCAGTTTTCCTTATCATACTGGGGAACATAATAGTCCCCCTCATCATAGTTGCTGTTATCTGAATCTGTACCACAAAAAGATTGGGCAAGGTCTGGGCCCTAGAATGTGGCAAGATCATTGGTATCAGAGTCAGAAGGATTGCCAAGTGGCTGAGTGCTTTTCAGGGCCAGGCACAACTTCTTGTTGGATTGAGCGTGGAGTCGGCTAGCACTAATGGCTGTACATCCTCATTTGGAATCAACATCAATGCGAGTGTAACCAATGCAAGGGACGGCACTGGAGCCGGCACTAGAGTTGGTGTTGGACCCAATATGGGTCCAATCCAAGGGGCACAGTTGGTACTGGGGACAGACCAGCAGTCTTGAGTCTGACTGGATCTTTGGGGCACGAAGGTGCACCAGAGGAAGCCAGTAACGTACCAAATATATGCACCATAGCCTCCCCAAAGTCTGCAACTTGCTGCGACATCACCGACGGACCTGAAAACTCAGAGTGGATCCGGACCGGGAGGCACGTTGACACCCTTGCATCCTCTCTGTAGTTCGAGTGTAGCAGGAAGGGGCAGTTTCCTGCTTGAATGTTTTTTTTACTTATCCGAAGACTAAAACCGCGAGGATGATCTGCCACGGAACACCTTCGGGAGCAGGAAGAAAACCTTTCCTTTGACTTTGACTGGTCGTGGCATGAATTCTTTTTGTGTTTGCCGATGTAGAGTTGGGCCTCACGGTCCTTTAACACTTTCAGGTTTTGGGCCCCAAAAATAGACTTTGTGAGTGTCCATCACAGACATCTGTTTGTGACTGGCCCTGCACCATTTAAAGCCTGTTGTTTTAGGGAGTGAAATTTCCCTAGCACGCTGGATAAATTGTTCTGTAAAAGTTTGCTCAAGGATCAGAGAGAAACTCCGGATCCACATCTGGAGGCACAGAAAAAACAGGAACTGGTGTCAGTGCTTATGGGTGGCTATTATATGACATACCTATCAGCTTACAGGAGAACTGCTCTAAAGGTTGAAGGTTGAGGAATAGTCACAAGGTGAGGAATCTGTTTTTAGAAATATCCATCAGAAAGAGGAACGAGTGAGCATATATTTAACTATTACTGTGTGTTTATACAGAGCATAACTTTAAATGTATTATGTGTCAGGGCTTATAGATGCCTGGGACTTGGTTAAATGCATCCAAACATTAGGTTTGTGTGTGGCATTTTGTCGATGACGTTTCAACCTCGTTTGCAATATAGAGGTCTCGGCAGGACAGGCAATATTGGGACACTTTGAAGTGTTAGAGCAGCGTCATGCTCGATTCCATGGTCCTGAAGAATCCTATGATGATGTTAGATCAGTGTGACACTAACTCTGAGTGGTATAGAGAAGTTGCTTACTCAATGAGTCTGGTAATAAATGACCCATCCAGAAGATACCACACGAGGATGTTTTGGGCAACACATTTGTAACAGTACTTGTCGTGGATAAGGCCAGTGTTGCGAGTGCTCGGAGGAGCTAGTGCTGTGAGCACAGCTCACTTAAGGAGGAAAGATCCTGTAACTGCCTGATCGAACTTGACATTACCACTCATAGAATAATCGCTCGAGGTGCAGCGTCTGGCTGAAGTATTGCCAAGGGTTGCCACCTGCCTAGTATTTTATTGACCAGTAGTTTTAAGACAATTGCTGTAAAGAAAAGTGGAAAATTGAAGAAATCTGGTATTTTCTCCTTTAAAATATGGTTTTGAAGCAGCAAATCAAAAAATAGAAATCAATTAAAACATATTTCAGAGCGGTCTAATTATTTCTAAATTAATTTTAAAATAATCAGTATTAGAATTGCGATGTGAAGAAAGATTACTAGGTATTTTACACAAATTCCTGTTCACTCACAAGCTCCTATTCCATCAAGAATATCATTAACTTAAGCAAATGGCCTGTATTTTTTTCCTGAGAAAGGTAGCAACTATAGGGATGCCGTACGTGTCCTATGCACTTTATTCTTAAAAACACAAATTGAACACCTTTTGGGTTTTAGGGTATTCAGTTTCCAGTCTTCTAGGTAGAGCTCAGATGGGGGGGGGGAGGCTCTCTGCCTTCTCTAGAAACCCTGAGAATCTCAAATTGTGACACTGACAGTGACCCTCAGCGTCCTTAACTTTCTTCCAATTCAATTGAATTAAAATTCATCTTTCTTCGGGTACAGAAGTATCCATGAAAGTCCATTAAAACACAATAAAAACCAAATGGAATAAACAATAAAACATATAAATGGTTAAAACATTAAATTCATAAAAGTACATATTTAAGTTCCATGACATGACAGCCATGCATTGGACAGAGCTGTTTAAGTATGAATCCAAATTTAGACAGTGTTCATCGAGAGGCGAGCTCGGACCGCGGTTCTCAAGAAAGCACCTATATGAGAAATTGACTCATCATCATTAAGTTGAAGCAGCATACTAGATGCTGTCCTAAAATCAGTGATATTATGCCTCTTGATTAAGGGGAGCAAAATACGCTTTGCATATAAAGAATAAAAACCACAGGAAAAAAAAGTGCAACATCCAGGCCCATATTACAGCACAAGTGTAATATGCCTCGTTCCCTCGGTTCCTTCACACACTATAACAATCAGAGGCAACTATCCTATAGATTCACTTCACAGCGCTACATCAAAGAACAGTACAAATCCTCCAGTATGCTGGGTACCTCATCTCTGTCCATGTTTCAGTAGCGCTGGTTCCAGTTGCTTTTGTTCAGGTACCCTCACGGCCCCTCATAGGACAACGAACTACCTTCAGGTTATACAATCAGAGCACATTTAGTTTTACTTTCTCTGGGGCAATATTTGATCAGCTGGTGGACTGCGACAGTGTAGGAGTGCATGTTTTTCACCCACCTGGTGCCTCACAATAGTCATCTGTTCCAGCGCACCACTTTTTGCTGTCAGCTGAAGAATCTGCCTCTTGTGGCTGCCCGCGGTCCACACAGGGGACCCTCACAAGAGGGCGGCCGCCTTAGTGTCACATGAGGGCACACAATACAGCCTAGTGCTGAGGGACCCCCTCTGGGTCCGCGCGCCCCGCATCATTTCCGGGCACGGGTGGGCGGGGAGATAGGTATAAGTACCTCTCCCGCCAACCTGGCGTCCTCTTTGGGCCGCTACCCTTCACGCCGTTTGGACGTGTCTCCCGGGAGCTGTACCTCCTTAGGGTGATTCGATTAGACCCCTCTCCCCCAATTTGCTAAATAGACATGGCACCCAGCGCACGGCCATTGCCGCGGCTGCGGTCCGCCAGGGGAGGGGGTTTCGTGCACAGCTCCCGGGTCCATAGTGCGGCGTCCCCATCTCTGGTCGCGGGTATCGGCCCGGGAGGCCCTCCTGGCGCTGACTTGATCGGCCGTGTTCCCCGCTGGAAACGCCGTGTCCACCCCGCGCCGGGGGGTCGTGGTACTCCCGCCGGGTGCCCCGATGCTTGGGAAGTTTCGGGGATCCTGGGCCTCCGCCTGGCTGGGGGGGGCGGTAGTGCAGCTTGGCAGATGTAACTGCTGGAAGTTTGCGCATACGTTGGCGGCTAAGGGCGGTGCGAGAGCGGGTAAAACCTTGAGCATATTGCCTGTGCTCAGGATCGGTTGTCTGAGACAAAGGGGGTGGCGAATGGGTGAGCCTGCTAGGGGGCGGGTGGTAGGTCCGGGCCCGTGGTCCGCTGATGGGTGTCCACTGGGGGGCAGTGCGGGGTACTGGGAGAGGTGGCAGGCACGGGTCCCGAACTTCACACTGGGGGCCCTGCTGTCACCAGCAGTATTGCCAGCCCATACATGTCGACTCACTGCCAGTGTTTTCGGGGTAATACTACACAGGCGAGATCAGCCTGCGGTGTCAGACCCCTGGGCACAGACCTGTGCGGGCGGCGGTGAGGCTCATCCATGCACCTGGGGCTCCTCCTGGCTCGGTCACGCTGTATATATTGCATTTCCTGGGCTCCATTTCGGGTCTGGCTGACGGGTCCTCCAGGCAGGACAGCGTCCCTTGCAGCTGGTTGTTATCCGGGCAACTGGAGGCGCCTGGAGTGCTTTTGAGAGAGGGGGCAGGTGCTTGTGCGGCCCGGCACAGGCGGGGGGTGCGACGGGTTCATACACATGTTTGCTTGGGGTGTCCTGTCTATCAGGTTCTCCTTGGCCTCGGATTGATGTGGTTTGAATATGGCCTCACATTACTCACGGGTCGCCCTGCTGGGAGTAAACGTGTTCAATTCCCCTCAATTGCCAGTCATCTTTCCAGCTTACGTTTTTCAAGCCACGCCATAATTACACCGACCACGCCCCTTTGAGAAAGTCGGTTTGAGGGCAGTTAATTGTGGGAAAAAGACCTCAAGCTGGTGGATTCACCACTTTCCACCTTATTCATCCTTCAGTAGTTTAACAACTCACGAGTTCGTTCTCCTTCCCCAAGGGTCGAGCACAGCATTGGCGCCTCAAGCTATGTAGGCCACCACCCACTGCAGCACCGTTTTACCATTACTAAGCCTGAAAGAATATGAAATACTAGGGATATTCTATGTATTGAATGTCCTTTTTGGGTGGGTGCCAGACGGTTTTACCAAGATCGTGCCAGAGGTGAACAGAATAGACCGATGCCATATTGGTTTCAAACAGTGCTTTCCGGTGGGGGATCATGGGTAAAACTTAAGCAGGTGGTCCACTTTGGTTATGGACAACATTGTACACGTGTCAGTTTACTTCAAACGACCGGAAATATGGTTGCACCGCAAAGTTAAATATATATCTGGATACAAGGACAAAAGAGCCTTTTTAGCTTCGTCAGCCTTCCAGACATGCAGCCCGTTATGTCTCCTATAGCTACTGCTGTGCCCAAAGAGGGGCAAAGGAATGTCAGAAAGAATTCTGACTTGTTCCATCCAGGACAATCTTGTATTAGTGTCCTCTCTTTCTTGATGCTCTTCCTCCACGGTTTGAAGAACCGGAAAAACAATTGGACTGTGTAGGTTGTACATGCCCCCGGCTCTAAATGGCAAATTTGAAAGCAGAGTAGGATCTATCCACAGAAATTCTACCTGCTCGTCTATCTGTCCAGAGGGAGATGGGTGCTCTGTAAGCATAGTGCTGCTATATGCCAGGCAGGCTATAAGTAAATCAACCTTTACTGATGATGGGAATTGGTCCGGAGAGCCTTGCAGGGGATACCACTTGGCCAGAAACCTCTGGAAGTCAGTCCGTGCCCAGGGCTGGGTGGTGGTGACATTGGGGTAGAGCACGGATGAGTGGCAGCTCGTATTGTGGATGGTGCAGAGACATAATATCGATTTTTTTATTTCGACCTACATTAATATCGAGTTTTAAATATCGTAGTGACAGAATATCGACATCAAGAATATCGGTGACCAGAATATCTACCTGAAGGTAAGAAATATCGTTTTTGTTAATATCGAAGTTAGTAATATCGATAGCAAAAATATCGATGTTAACCCCTTCCGTGCTCATGACGAGCTCAGCTCGTCATGCTGCGTGGTAGCGCTGTGCGCATGACGAGCTGAGCTCGTCACGACCCCACCCGCGATCGGAATGTTCAGCACACGAGCGGAATTCCGATCGCGGTCAAGGGGCTAATAATATCGATGTTTATGTTAGTGTTTTGTATTTTAGTATGTGTTTTATATGTATGTGTTCCACATGTTTTGTTATGTTTTGTATTTTTTTTAAAATATATGTATTAATTGTTTAGAAGTTAGTAATTTTTTTTAAAGTAAATTTTGCGTTTTAGCACCGTAGCGGGTTGTGGGTTTATAGGGGAATAGGGTGGGAAGTAATTTAATTATAGTAAATTAAATCATAATTTTTAGAAATTATTAATTATTTTTAAATAAATTTTGCATTTTAGTTCTGTAGCGGGTTGTGGGTTTATAGGGGAATAGGGTGGGAAGTAATTTAATTGTAATTTAGGTGTCCATTACGATGTCGGGTGGATAAAAATCCGCCATCAACCACAGTGGCGAAAATCCGCCCGCCTACACCGTCTGAATACCGACCGAGCAATTACGATGCCGCGAACCGAAAACTGCCGGATGCGGAAAATAAACAGAAAAAACCGCCCGCCCATGTCCGAGTCCAAGTCCAACCGCCCGCCACGGACGGAAAGACGCACGACAAGCCAAAACCGCCCGCCCTGACGACCGAGACACCGCCCGTTAAATTAGGAACGTACCAACATGAGCGCGGGAAATCCACAAATAAACCGCCCGCCAGCGCAAACAACAGTGACGAAAATGGACACGGCGGAAGCCCTGGCGGGCACGTCCATGCACAGAAACCATCCGCTGACGAAAACAAACACACACAACATGGCTAACAAGTCCACACAGCAACCCACGCACAGAAACCCAAACACAGTACACATCCCTGAAACACCCCCCGGGCAAACAAATCAACTACAAATCCCAGAACACCAGCCACAACACACCTGAAAACAACAGACCATCATGACACACCCACATAGGTAAGTACAAACCCAGCCCCTTCACAGACCACAACCCCCTACAACATTACAAACTGAGGACGAAAGCACACAACACAGCGAGACAGAAAGGACAGCAGCACACCACAGACACGCACCCATCACACCCATCACCACCACCACCACCACCACCAAACACCGGCAACACAAACCCCTGCACATCACACACCACACACTGCACCAGCACCACAAACACCAAAACACACACCATGGCACCACACAGAATGCCCAAGTTCACTGCCACCGAGTTGACGGTCATGGTCGACGAGATCGTCAAGGTGCACCCACAAATCTATGGCAACCAGGTCCAACAGACACCACTATCCACCAGAAACCGGTTGTGGAGCAGGATCGTAGACCAGGTCAATGCAGTCGGGAACGTTCCACGCAACAGAGGAGAAATTAACAAAGGTGGAACGACCTCAAAGCGTGGTCAAGAAGAAGGAGACCAAAAATCGAGAGCTGGCTGCCAGGACTGGCGGAGGGAATCCCGCGCTATTCAAGACCTTCAAGGCGTGGGAGGAGAAGGTGCGAGTCATCATACATCCGGAGATCCTCACCGGATTACCAGGGGAGTGGAAGCTGGTAAGTACAAACAAACGTATACCAGCACACCGCTATGTAATCACATGCACTACCACCATGCCATAGCTCCTAGGGACAAACACCCCCATGTCCCGTACACAATACACAAGACATCACCCACACATGCAACAGACACTCACACACACTCAGCCCAAAGCTACCAACTAACAAAACCATGGGGGCATGTGTACAGTCAGCCAGCACCGCAACTCCCACCAGGTCCCCTTGTACTCCAGATGCGCCAGAATGAGCACTCCCCACACCCACATCCATGTGTCCGCCAGAGCTGCACTGACCGACAAGTAACAGGTAAGTAGCCGGAACACAAAGACAGTGGGTCGGAGGGGGACAGCTGAAGTAAAACACCCACCAGGCCCCCACTACCACAGACCAGCAAGGTGGAGCACACCCCACATCCATGTGTCCGCCATAGCTGCACTGACCGACAAGTAACAGGTAAGTAGCCGGAACACAAAGACAGTGGGTCGGAGGGGGACAGCTGAAGTAAAACACCCACCAGGCCCCCACTACCACAGACCAGCAAGGTGGAGCACACCCCACATCCATGTGTCCGCCATAGCTGCACTGACCGACAAGTAACAGGTAAGTAGCCGGAACACAAAGACAGTGGGTCGGAGGGGGGACAGCTGAAGTAAAACACCCACCAGGCCCCCACTACCACAGACCAGCAAGGTGGAGCACACCCCACATCCATGTGTCCGCCATAGCTGCACTGACCGACAAGTAACAGGTAAGTAGCCGGAACACAAAGACAGTGGGTCGGAGGGGGGACAGCTGAAGTAAAACACCCACCAGGCCCCCACTACCACAGACCAGCAAGGTGGAGCACCCCTCCCTCCCAGTACCATCTGGCATCCATTGCATTGCGCACTCAGAAACAACCTGTAGGTGGGAAAAAGTACAGGGGCGGGGCGTCTGTAGGCATGAGGACTGTATTACGACTGACACATGGGACATGTCACGTAGCAGAGGAACACGCAGCACTGCTCCCAGTCACAATCATGAGACCAATGTGCACACGGACATGTTCAACAGAGTCAAACCCCACATGACCCATCACAGATACAGCAACACCTAAGGAGCCACGTCTGCATGTACAAGTCCCACTGGAGCACAGACCCACACGGCAGGCACTGTGCCACCCATCACACACATCAGCAACACCATCGAAGTCCTGTCCATGTAGTCCTCACTGCCTGTCACCCACACATCGTACAACAACGCCCACGTAAGACAGACCGTACTAGAAGTAACAGCCTGGAACCACAATATTGCACACAAAGACAACTGGACCCATGAAACACACAGGCACACAATGCACATTCAACATATCATCCATCTCACCTCTCAGCCACAGTGTCATGAAAGGTATGACATCCGAACAGCTGGCCCTCATACAGTAGACATGCAAAGATACCTGCCCATGACAAATCAAGTGACTGAAGCGCACGTCACACTGCGAGTAACGACACACATAATATAGTCAACACCCCAAGAGCACAGCACTGATGCACATGTACCAGGGCAGCACGCACACAAAGGAATTGGCCCATCTGCAACACGTCGTGTGGCACACAACAAGCACGAACTCACAACATTGCTACCAATGTAATGTCCATGAATGATAACAGTCAGCAGATATTCCGGCCATGTGAGACAGACACACACCTTTGTCTATGCACTGTCACGTTGCCAGAACACATGTCACGTTCTGCACCCATCACCCACAGCATGTACCCCAAAAGCATATTTCAACCCAAGAGCGTTTAGGGGCTGTACCCCCTTTTGGCATCAGCGTACCTAAGCGTTCCATCCCTCCCCTAAACCATCGTTCAACACAACATCGTCGATGGTCCTGGAGCACGCATACACACGAGCCACAAAATGTAGGAGCATAGCAACACACACCCATCGGCATTGCTAATCCGTCCCATGCCACATGTCCACATCACACAGACCCATTGCCTAGCCCACGCATACACACATCGTACATCCACACACACACCACTGGGAAACCTGTGCACGACAGTGCACGAACTGTGAATGTCAGACAACCAATACATACTTTGCTAGGTGCAACACAATGACCCATCTCATCCTCCCCACAGGTGCCGAACTGCTGGATGCTGGAGAGGGTGACAGCAGCCAGCACAGCCAGTCCGCAAGCCCCCGACCCGGACTCACGGATGTAGAGGAGCTGGACACCTCTCCGGACACGGACCACCCAGCAGGCCCATCTGGAGTGGCAGGGCACAACCGCTCCCCAGGGCCCCTCCTGCCCACCAACCCATCACCCAGGGCTGCTGACCAGTCACAGACCCCTGCTGCCCACAGCCGTTGCGGCCACCACCACCGCCGCAACCACCACCACCACACCATCCCTCGCCACAGCCCCTGCGCAAGGCTCGGCACGGCCGTCGGGCTCCACCCTGGGAGCCAGAGCGAGGACCGTGGTGAGCAATGTGGCTAGTGGGCAGGTCGGTGGCAGCAGTACTGGCAGGAGGAGCAGGGCCAGGCCAATGCCAACTGTGCCTGGGAGCCAAGCCCTGCCGCAATCGACAGAGTCCTTGGGGCCTATGAAGAGGCCCAAGGCGAATGGGCCAGGTCGGCAAGCGACACGCGGGAGGTCCTTGCGGTGTTGAGGTCCATGGACGCCCATATGGCCCAAATCGCGGCCCTCATGGGCCAGCTGGTGGTGGTGGGGAGGGCACAAGCAAGGCCAGCAACACCACCTCCGCCACCACCTGCTGTGGCGCAGGCTCGTGCAGCATCGCGTTCCCCTGCGTCCACAGCGAGTGAGCACTCCTCAGCCACCACCAGCGGAACATCAACACCCCCCCACCAAACGTGGAAGGGGCCGTCCAAAGAGGAAACAGGTGTCCAGAGAGGACTTCGCCCGCACCAAACGCCAGTGAGTCAGCCAGCCACCTTGACCACCTACTGCATTGACTTGTAATACGATCCTACCCCACACTGCCATGTGAATGGCATGTGTCTGTTGGACTGTGGACATAGAACTTCATGGGTACACCTTGACCATCACGCAGCCATGACCGTCTACTCATTGTCACAGCATGCACCACGTTTGTCATCACCTTGCACACAATCACATGTCACCGCTGTACATAAATACACCTTGATCACAATCTGCTTTATGTGTCCTGGGTTTATTCAACGATGTGCAATCGCCACCATGAGCAGAAATGCATCTGCTGTGTGGCATGTCGATGGGACAGGAGAGGCTGCAGGGACCTAGGGGTGAAAAACAGAACAAGAGTACATTCAATGAGTGTGTCACACACTCATCACACAGTACTTGTCACCAACTACAAGCAATGCACACACATCTCACAGAGCAACAGGGCACAATGCTACAGCCACTGTCAGTGGCATACCAACCTGGACATGGACCATTGACACACAGCACTCAGTGAACAAAAGGCCCCGTGACAGAGCACACATACACCTGCACAACTACAGCTACATCAGCCGTCGTACATGGTCACTCACCGTCAAGTGAAGTAGCGGGCGATGAGCTGCTGACGCACATTCACAGCTTCATCCTCTCCACTGTCCTCTTCACTGGAGCTGTCCTGGTCTGCAGGCTGGGGCCCTGGTTGATCTCCGTCATCCACAATTAGGGGATCTGCTTGCGGATCGCCAGATTGTGCAGCATGCAGCAAGCCACAATTATCTGGCACACCTTCTGTGGGGAGTATGCCAGTGCGCCCCCGGTGCGGTCCAGGCATCTGAACCTGGACTTGAGGAAACCAAAGGTCCGCTCAACCACACGTCTGGTCCTCCCATGTGCCTCATTGTAGCGGACATCAGCTGGGCTCCCAGGACGTCGTAATGGGCTGAGCAGCCAGGGCCCATTCGGGTAAGCAGAGTCACCTGAGTGTGAGGGACACAGAGAACCGTTGCAATTCCAACTGGACACAAGACAGCATCGCACAGCCAGCACGCTACACTACTCCACATACTCACCAACAATCCAGCCACGGTCATGTTGCAGATTGGTCATCAGTCGTGGTAGGATGCTGTTGCGCATGATGTGCGCGTCATGGGCCGATCCTGGGAATTTCGCACACACGTGTGTAATCACCATGTCCGCAAGGCACACCACTTGCACATTCAGGGAGTGCGTGTGCTTCCGGTTGCGGTAGAGGTGCTCAGTGGCCTGTGGTGCAACAAGGCCAACATGGGTGCAGTCTATTGCACCAACGACGTGGGGATTCGTCCAAGAGCATAGAATGCACCCTTCACTGCCGGCAATTCACGAGCCCTGGGGAAGCGGATGTATCTGTTCCTGTACAGCATCATGGCTGACAGTACATCCCTGAGCACCATGCTGAACATGGGTTGGGACATCCCACCTCCACTGCCCACTGTGTGCTGGAATGACCCAGTGGCGAAGAAATGCAGTGCAGCCATCACCTTAGCTTTGGGGGTGAATGCTGTTGGATACACCCTGCGAGGACGGAGGTGGGGGTTCTAACAAGGCACATAGACGATGCAGGGTGGGTCGGTCCAGATGATATTTGCGGATGACCTCCACATCCACCATGTCTAACAGCAATTGGTAGGGGCGATGAATGTTTGGTCTCCGCCTAGGAAAGATGTAAGTGGACACATGTCAAAGCAACACGCCACATGGCATATTCACATACACAAAACATAAATGACTGAGCAGGCAATTGAATGACAGAACGGCTGACAAGTAGGGACAGCACAGCCACAATACACTTACACAGGTCCCTACCAATAGCAATGGGCAGTGACACACACCATTGCTATGAGCATGCACATGGGGAGTTAGGCCTTAACAACTTGTAAGGCATGCTGATGGTAACAGACTGCATATTCGGTAGCTGCAACACCATGGCAACATGACTAGCTGCTGTGCATCACACTGCTTCCGAGGCTGGGTGTGTAGGGCACACACCAACAACGCTATGGACACTGGCTGAGCGGCCAAAACAAGTGGGACCTGTGGCACGAGGGGATATGAGACAGTCATTGATGTCCCTACTGCACCCTATGTACAGCACTGTACGGATCACACCTCCAGAAACATTGGCAGGTGTACACATTGACAGCCCCATGCCAACACGGCTGTGTGCTTGCAACTACACATCACAAGTGATACGTAACATTGCACGTGCCAAGTGGCAGATGTACATAGTGAAAGATGGCATGTGTGTGCATATGCATATCCCATGCTCCCATGCCAATGTGTACATGATGATGTGCCTACAGACATGTGGAGGCTGAGCACTGGCCGTCCCTGCCTATGCACACAGCATGTTGTGGCCCTGTCCATTGTGGACCTGCACCCACACGCAAATCATGGCCACACCTGCAGATGCATTGCGCACATTATACTGTGTGGTGCACATGGCATCAGCGGACTGTACCCGGCATGGGCCAGGCCCTTACGGCCAACTCCAATGACCCTCGCGGTTGCACCCTGCGTGTTCCACTGTGGAGGTAGGCGTCCATGGCTAGCTGGGAGCAGGCCAACGTCTGCAATTGAAGCTGCCAGACATGGTACACGAGTGCAGCAGCTTGTACCCACTGAAACGGCCCCAGGGGGTAATATGTGTGTGTGAGTGGGACAGGCATAACCACAGCTACCTGGCACTGCAGCCTGGCACCCCTCGACAACACCTGCTGCTGCCACCACTCCACCTACACGTGGATGACGCTGAGGACATGTCCAGGTCCACTCACCAGCGAGGAGCTGGAGAACCTGGATTCCGTGCTCCACGCACACTGCACATGGCTATTCCTTGCGAAAGTTGTGTGTGAGAGACAACTGCAGTGTGTGTGGGTGTGCATGTGGGGGACACACATGTCGTTGCTCCGCAGCACTATGAGTCGGAGCCTGTGGAGTACAAACATGCACTGCTCACCATGCTGGCTGCAGGTGGCATGGGTATGTGAGCTCTCGGGCGCTTTGACCTGTCTGTCCCTCCCGAGTGGTAGTACATGGCAACTTCATGTCAGACATCCAGTGACACAGACAATTGGCAATGCAGGTCTCAGTGCACTTGTTGGTCGTGTGGAATTCAGGCTGGGGCCATGCTGCCCTTCTCAGTCCCAGCAGGCCTGGCCTGCACATTGACTGCACATTGCCAGTAGGTGCCGACACAGACTGCC
Source organism: Calotriton arnoldi (assembly GCA_963921515.1). Taxonomy (NCBI): domain Eukaryota; kingdom Metazoa; phylum Chordata; class Amphibia; order Caudata; family Salamandridae; genus Calotriton; species Calotriton arnoldi. The sequence continues at coordinate 406,148 of CAWUFW010012770.1, forward strand.
TACTGGGTTACATGTGTCTCCTGTTCAGGACCCCCGGATGAGCGCTTACTCTGCACTGTCGATTGGACACACCATGACTCGTGATAGGGATGTGTGTGAGAGATAGTGGCACTGAATGTGACCTTCGTTGCGGGGTGGGCCATGCACAGGGCGAGTACGCTGATGGTTGCGCAGTGTTGGTCACAGTGGGTACCACCACACAGATGTGTTGCCTTGTGATCTTTTTCTAGCTCAGCCTGACAATGGACAGTAGATGTGGGCAGGCTACACATTGCTCGATGTGCTGTCTATATGCATGTGCCTTCACACCAGGCACAACTGCCCCTGCACATGTGACCCCTGCTGCACTCAGTGCTGGGTCTGTTGAGCTGATGCACCATCTGTGCGTGGGGCAGACAGCTCTGCTCACTTCCGTCATTGCCCATGACATCACTTTGCCGCAGGTGACATGGATCATGGAGGGCCCACATGTACGCGTGGGTGGACTACACAAGACTGTCCAATGGTTGTCACCCCCAGTCAGTGCTTCGAATGGGTAGTATGTGGTGCTGGTACTCATTTTAATGTGTCGAGTGGGCGGGGCTGGGTACGGGGCTACATGCAAGACATGGGTGGTTCATCGGCTGATCTACTAGTTGCAATACACACGAGACACGTCTTTTTCCGACCACATCAGGGTCATTCCTTTAACTGGCTGAAAATCAAACAGTCAACTTTTGCACTGTCCTCATGGCCTCCCCTCGCTCGCCCCAATATGCGTTTGCACCTGAGCAGCTAGCGCATGCACAGGCAGCTCCAAGCTCGCCCCAGAGAGGCCAAGGAGTGTATGTGTGGGTCCAGTTGAACAAGTGGTCTGTCTCACAGTATAATAAGTGGCGGGACGCCGTCCACATGCGTGGTGCCCCGACTCGAGACCCGGGCAACATTGACAATGCATGACAGGCTCCGCAGTCCGGATACACCACCTGCAACACACAGAGGCTGTAGCTGCCCTAGCGGGCCAGTCCGCGTCCAACTGGAGCTCATGGCCCCACACATTCACTCTTTGGCCTCTCTGGGGCGAGCTTGGAGCTGCTTGTGCACGCGCTGGCTTCTCTGTTGCAATGGCATGTAACGTGTGTGGGTGTATTGTCAATGGGTGGGATGGTGCAAGCCACCTTCCGTGACGTCACTCCTGCTTGTGATGTGTGCGTCCCCCACTACTTCCATTTGACTTGTGCCATACTACACATTGTGGATGTGTTGCCTGCGTGATGTGACCAGGATGAGCGCGCCATGACCTCTCACCCACCATGCTCTACTGCCATCCCGTGCCCTGGATTGCCTGTGCAAGTGGACAATGTTGGGGATACACCAGGTCGACAGGGGATGTGAGTGACTTGGCAGGGCGTGGCGGACGCGCAGCAGTATCCGGCATGTCCACGGAGGGTGGGCTGACGTCTACACTTGATGCGGCATTGATCGTGTGCCCGCCTGTTGTGCACACACGAGTTCACATTCATCACCAGACAGGTGGTCTTTACAGATTCCCAGGAGTGCGCCAATGTACTGTTCCTGAGTCCTCCCAACACAGCGTGTTTCAACATTGCATGTGCGCACCTACCCGTCACACCCACCCACCTGAGCCATGCGTAACTCCCGCTTCACATGACACATGTGTGTCTCCCACAGTTGTGCTACTCATTTGCGTTGACATCCAATGACAGTGGACTACATGGTCATCTCACGACTGCCGTGTACTTCACACACTCTCATCCTCTCTCATTCGTACTTGTGAAATGAATCAGCAGAGACACATTTTTGCTTCAAGCCATGTATTGGGACTTATGTCCTCTGTGATGCAGTATAGTGAACACTACTGGCAGCGAGGTGCATGTGGAGGATATACTCAGCATGATTACACATAGCATAGGGTGTAGGGGTACAGTGATTAGTTGTTGACTGTGGGATGTGGGCTTCAGAGTTACAACTGCTTAGCCGTTGGTGTGCTAATGTACATTTGCTAATTACTGTGGTGCTGCTGACTTTGACACAGACAGTATACATTTAGCCTACCAGTCCGGCTTGTCATCATGGGCACAGTGCATCTCAGTTCCATGTTACAGGTTTGGTGCTATAGTTACTCATACACACGTGCGTGGAGGTGACATCAGGGCATGGGCTTACGTGCATGCAACGGCGTCCCACTTGTTGTTGCGATGTGGTGGGTACTGGCCATGTCACAGTCACTGGGCTCATGTTGTTGGTGGATGCACTTGGTGTCCATGCAACGCTCCTGGCACGGAAGTTCAGAGGGAGGTGAGGTGACAGCTCTCACATACTACAGCAGGACGATTACTGTCCACTGACCGGTGCATATGTTCATGGGCGCAGGATCCATATCATGGCATGGTTGTACGTGCAGTTCTGTCCATGTGGTTGCCATCCACAAATCCCATGCCTCTGCCTCCCCCTGTTCATGCAGAGTTACTGGATGTGATGAGGAACAGGGTGCATGTCCCGAAAAGTATCAGATGTCATGGCAGTGTTGTTGTTGTTGTGGTGTCAGTTGCAGGTTGCATGGTATAGTTGTTGTACTGGTAACTGCCTAGTCCGTGCGTAAGCCAAGCATGGGTACGGTGTGGGACATCATTGCTCAATTGGGGGTATGGCGACGGGGCCCGACGAATTGACAAGTTGTCAGGAATGCAATACCTTCCAGCAGGGCTTCCATGGCATTGGTGGTGGACATGGTTGCCATCCAATGTAGCGGATGGTGGCTGTCAAGGTGTTGGTCGTGAGTTGTCCCTTGTAGGAGCATGATGGGACATGTTGGATGGCATTCGATGTAACTGTAATCCATTAACCGTCGTATGGAGGCACAGTGGTCCCATTGCAGTGTGGGTCCGATAGTCGCCACATACGCCATGCCCCCATAGGCTGAACAGACCCTGTCGTGGGCGTCCAGGGGTTGAATAGTTGTAGCAGGTCCGCCCTTGGACATGCCGGGTTGGAGAGACATAACTCCACAGGATAGTAGAAGGGACACCTCCGACAGTAGAAGACGGGGATGACGCAGCTGAACAATGCGATGCGGTAAGTTAGTCGGTAACTTACGTTCAGCAAGGCCAGATTGTCACATCCCAATATCTGTATCAGGTTATGTTTGTACAGCTTGATCTGTCCGGCGTAGTTGGGTAGGTGTGGTGCAAGTGCCATTTTGCTGCAGGGCGCTGTGGTGGCGTGCTCCGGCTGTCTGTGCAGTCAGCAGAGTGCAACCTCCGATGTTGCTGGGAATTCTGTAATGGTCGTAGGGAGGCAGGACTTGTGTTATGTTGGCTTGTGCGGAGGACACGGGCCCTCATCCCACATGCTTCTCTGAATGGTCAAGGTCAGTGGTGTCTGACTCCTTCCAGATAACTTGCATGTGAACCACATGGGGAGTGTTATCATTTATTTTTTCCGTTGTGAATGTTCTTTGGTGTTATGCGCTATCTGCCCTGTGGCCGCTTCCCTCTGCATGCCTGTGTTGGGCTTTGTTTGGTGCAATGACTGTTGTCTCCGGCTTGTTTTGTCGGGATGTGGTTTCACAGTGGGAATGGAAGGTCATTCGGTGCTGTCTCCTCTCCCGTGTGTGGGCAGCAGGCAGCGTTTCCGCTATACGTTGGGCCTTGTGTTATAATTGGTCCCACCTGTTGTCTGTCCCCGGTATCTTTGATGTTACGTATTGCATGTCTTGTTATTGGGTGCAGGGTGGCATCGGTGTTTCTGTGTGGTACTGGCGTACCTTTTCCTGACGGGGTCCATATTCTGCTGGGTGATGTTGCCTCCACTGTGTGCTTCGCCGTGTTTTGCACACAGGGGTGTGTCCTAATGTGGCGTGACGTCACTGACATGTTCGGGTCACTTGTGTGACGTCAGGTTGGCGACAGTGAATTGCTGGTTGGGGACATGACTGTGGCAGGGCTGTCACGTGACATGTGCGTTCTGGGTGGTGCTGGTGTGTGTGGTGTTTTGTTGTGTCCCTGTGTTGTTTGTGTGTGGCGCATGCATTGCGCTGCCGTTGGCCTCTGCGTTGTGCGCATGTGTGGGTGCAGTGGTGGATGGGTCGTGTCCACGCAGGGTTGTCGGTGGGGGGGCCATATACAGTTTTCCCGCCCTTGCGCTGTGTGCGCTGTTTGCGTGCCCCTGTTGTGTGTCTGCCTACCTGCGTCGCCGCGGTGCGTTGACTCCTGGGTGCTGCATCAGGTAGAGCATGGGGAGGGCCTGCAGTGCTGGATTCATGCTCGGGGGGTCCGCCTCTTTGCTATCTGTACTGTGCGTTCGGTTTTCCGCCTTGCTTTCACGTGCGGTCTCTCTTAGCCGGGGAACTGTTTGGTTCTGGCATCGTAATTTGTACGCCGGGCGGTACGTGATTTCGTCGGGCGTTGTGTCTCCATTAGGCCGCGCTGCTCCGTGGACGGGCGCACTTTGATGGCGGACGGCGTATCTGGCTTACGGGCGGTGTTTGGCTGTCTTTTCGCATCCTAATTGGGCGGGCGTGTGTGCTGTGGCGGGCGGACGGTAACTGGTGCTTTTGCATCCGCCAGCACGGCGGTGGTGCTTCCGCCCGCCATCCTAATGGGCCCCTAAGTAATTATTAATTTTAATTTATTGGTATTGATAATTAATTTATTGTTAATTAATTATTAATTGGCAATGAATTTTTATTAATTGATTAATTGATCATTATATTAATTGTGTTAATTTTTTATTGGAGTGGGTTGTGGGTTTATAGGGGAATAGGGTGGGAAGTAAATTAATTATAATAAATTAATTAATAATTTTTATTTTTGGTATTGATAATGAATTTATTGTTTATTAATTATTAATTGGTAATTAATTTTTATTAATTAATTGATAAATATATTAATTGTGTTAATTTAGTTTAGGAGCGGGTTGTGTGTTTATAGGGGAATAGGGTGGGAAGTAATGTATTAAAATTAAGTAATTATTTATTAATATTTATTGGTATTGGTAATGTATTGTTAATTAATTATTAATTGGTAATTAATTTTTATTAATTATTATTTTTGTATTAATAATTAATTTATTGTTTATTAATGATTAATTGGTAATTAATTTTTATTAATTAATTTATTTATAAATATATTAATTGTGTTAATTTAGTTTAGGAGCGGGTTGTGTGTTTATAGGGAATAGGGTGGGAAGTAATTTATTATAATTAAGTAATTATTTATTAATATTTATTGGCATTGACAATTAATTTATTGTTAATTAATTATTAATTGGTAATTAATTTTTATTAACTATTATTTTTGGTTATTGATAATTAATTTATTGTTTATTAATTATTAATTGGTAATGAATTTTATTAATTCATTAATTGATCATTATATTAATTGTGTTAAATTTTATGCGGAGTGGGTTGTGTGTTTATTAGGGAATAGTTGTGGGAAGTAATTTAATGTTATTAAAGTAATTAATAATTTTAATTTATTGGTACTTTCAATTAATTTATTGTTAATTTATTAATAAATCATTATTTAATTTAAATAATTATTTAATTGATAAGTATGTTATTTTTAACCCCTACGCTATCCAACACTTTCCCTACTGTTGCACTCTTTGGAGTGGGAATAGTAATTTTTTCCCTCCGCTATCCAATATTTTTCTGTATTGTTTTAGTTAATGTTGTGTATAATTTATTTTTAAAACATTAAAACATATTGTAGTTTTTTAATTTGTTATATATATTTTTTATAATTTTATTTATATTATTTTTGTATGTGTATATATGTATTTATAATTTCTAAAATGTTTTTAACAATTTATAAGTTATTAAAGTATTTATTTATGAATATTATTAAGTAAGTATATATATTATATTTTATATGTATATGTTTAATTTATTTTAACATTATATGTATTAGTTATTATTTTTTAACATTTTTAATTATTTTTAACTATGTTTCTAGTAATTATATGTATTATTTACTTCATTTTACATTATTTTTTTAACATTTAAATAAAAACGATATTTTTACAACAATATTTTTGACATCGATATTTTTTTCTCGATATTTTTGTACTTACCATGATGTAGATAGAATGTCGATATTTTTGACTTCGATATTTTTGTCACAATATTTTGGGACCTCGATATTGTTGTAGTCAATATTTTGTCAGTTATTCAGTGTGGATGCCACTAGCTGGGCACCCTGAATCCCCTCAGTCTGCCTTATCTTGCTGCCGGCAGGCAGCGCACCCATTTTCAGTGGCTCAGACCGTTTCCGGGCTCTGCATTCTAGGTGAGCCTCTGCTAGAGAGGAGGGCCCTGGTCACAGGACAAGGCGTGTATCAGAATGCCTGTCCACTGGTTTCCCGCGCGTCCATCTGTGGTACCTACGGGGAGAGGCCTTCTCTTGTGCGTAGAACCCTGCGCTTCTGGGGACGGTCAGGGGTGCTGGAGATGGGGTTCATGGTAAGTGAGAATTACACAGCGGTTAAGGATCAGTATTCAGTATCCTCCAAGCTCTCCCTGGGTGCCAACTGATACATTTTCGTATAACCATGGACTTGCCGCAGAATCCTTCATCTCCAGCATGAATTGCAGATTGAAAGTAAATAAAGTCATAGATGTTTATAGCTCAAACTGATCAACAGTTACTAAAACCCAATGACATGAGTTCATACGCAGTGGAAGGCCCTTTACAAAGGTTTACTGGTCATTCTTTTGTCCCCTTACCCAGTATTTATTTATTTAGATGTTAAACAGGTACTAAGGGGCCCATTACGATACCCGGCGTAAATAAATCCGCCAGGCATGGAAGCGGCAAAAATCCGCCCGCACACACCGCCTGAACACCGACCACGCCATTACGATTTCACAAACCGAAAACCGCCATCGGCGAAAAAGCACACAAAATACCGCCCGCCAACGTCCGAGTCGGAGTCAAACCGCCCGCCACGGACGGAAACACGCACGACAACACAAAACCGCCCGCCCTCACGGCCGACACACCGCACGTGACATTACGATCGCACCGACATGAGCGCGGAAAAACCACAAATATACCGCCCGCCAGCGCAAACAACGCCGATGAGAATCGACACGGCAGAAGCCATGGCGCCAACGTACCTGCACAGAAACCATCCGCACACAAAACCAATAGCACACAACATGGCCAACAAGTCCACACAGCAAGGCACGCACAAATACACAAGCACAGTACACATCCCGAAAACACCCCCGGACAAACAAAAATACAAAGGCCAGAACCCCAGACACAACACACCTGAAAACAACAGACCATGAGGACACACCCACATAGGTGAGTACAAAAGCAGCACTCCCACAGACCACAACCCCTTGCTACATTGCAAACCAGAGAGGAGAGGAGAGGACACAGTGACACAGCAAGGACAGCAGCACACCACAGAAACGCACACATCACAACCACCACCACCACCACCACCACCACCAAACACCGGCACCACAAACCCCCTGCACATTACACAACACACACCGCACCAGCACCACAAACACCATGGCACCACAAAGAATGCCCAAGTTCACGCCCATGGAGCTGACGGTCATGGTCGACGAGATCATCAAGGTGTACCCACAAATCTATGGGAACATGGTCCAGCACACACCACTAGCCACCAGAAACAGAATGTGGAACCGGATCGTAGACCAGGTCAATGCAGTCGGGACCCTGCCCAGGAACAGAGTCGAAATTAACAAACGTTGGAATGACGTAAAGAGCCTGGTCAAGAAGAAGGAGGGCAAAAACAGAGAGCTGGCTGCCGTCACTGGCGGAGGGAATCCCGCGCTCTTTAAGACCTTCAAAGCGTGGGAGGAGAAGGTGCGAGTCGTAATACATCCGGAGATCCTCGCCGGATTAGCAGGGGAGTGGAGGCTGGTAAGTACAAACTAATGTATACCAGCACACCGCCATGTACTCACATGCGCAACTACCATGCCACAGCTCCCAGGGACAAACACCCCCATGTCCAGCACACAATACACAACACATCACACACACATGCAACAGACACTACCACACACAGCCCAAACCGAACAACTGTAAGATGCGTGGGGACATGTGTACACTAAGCCAGCCACGTAACCACCAACAGGTCCCCAAATATGCCAGAAGCGCCACAACGAGCACCCACCACACCCATGTGTCCGCCACAGCTGCACTAACCGACAAGTAACAGGTAAGTGGCAGGAACACAAAGTGCAGTGGGTGGGACGGTGGACAGCCCAAGTACAACACACACCAGGCCCCAGTCCCACAGCACAGCAAGGAGGAGCATCCCCCACACCCCACAGCCACGTGTCAGCCACCGCAGTGCACAACGACAGCCGAAAGGCAGACAACACGGTCCACAGCAATCGGTGTCAGTGGGTGTCCAGCCACCCCACGACCCACAACACTCCCCACACCCCACAGACCTGCAACATGGAGCACCCCCGCTTAGAGCCATGTGGCATCCAGTACAGTGCACGCACGAACAACTTGCAGGTGGGAAACTGGACAGGGCTGGATTACTGGAGGCATGAGGACCATAACACGACCAACACATGGGACATGTCACGTAGCAGACGAACACGCAGCACCGCCCACCGTCACGAACAAGTGAACAATGTGCACACGGACATGAACAACAGACTCACACCCCACATGACCCATCACAGACATAGCAACACCCAAGGAGCCACGTCTGCATGCACAAGCCACACTGAATATAGTCCCACACGGCAGCCACTGTGCAACTCATCACACACAACCGAAACACCATTGAAGTCCTGTCCATGTAGCCCCTACTGCCTGTCAACCACACACCCCACAACTACGCCTATGTAAGACAAACAACACTAGACGCAACAGGGCGGAACAACAGAAATGCACACGAACACCACTGAACCCATCAAACTCACAGACACACCATGCACATACAACATACCATCCATCCCATCCGTCAGCCCCAGACTCATGAAAGGCATGTCATCCGCACAGCTGCCACACATACAGCAGTCACGCTAAGACACATGCCCATGACCAACCATGTGCCAGAAGTCAATTAAGCGCACGACACACTGTGAGCAACAACACACAACATGGGCCACACCCCCGAGCACTGCAGTGATGCACATGGCACAGGGCAGCACGCACACCAAGGAGATGGGACAACTGCAATACGTTGGCTGGCACACAACTATCACTCACTCATAACGATGCGTCCAATGCCATGTCCAGTAATCACAACAGACAGCAAATATGCAGGCCATGTCAAGCATGCACACACCTCAAACCATGCACTGTCATGCTGCCACAACACATGTCACGTTCGGCACCCATGGCTCACAGCATGTACCCCAAAAGCATATCCCCTCCCAAATGCGAATCTGGGGCATGGCCCCCATGTTGCCATATGCGTTCCTAACCGTTCCATTTGAACCCCAAAAGCATATCCCCTCCCAAATGCGAATCTGGGGCATGGCCCCCATGTTGCCATATGCGTTCCTAAAGCGTTCCATTTGAACCCCAAAAGCATATCCCCTCCCAAATGCGAATCTGGGGCATGGCCCCCATGTTGCCATATGCGTTCCTAAGCGTTCCATTTGAACCCCAAAAGCAAAGTACAAACCAGACCCAGGATGGGCCAGGAGCCCGCATACACCAGAGTCACAATAAGTAGGGGCACAGCAACACACCCATCGGCATGGCCAATCCGTCCCATGCCACATGTGCACAGCACACAGTCCCATTGCCAAGCACACACAACTACAGATGCTACAGCCACACACACGCCTCCGGGAAACCCATGTACGAGATTGCACGAACTGTCAATGTCAGACGACAAATACATACTTCGCCAGGTGCAACACAATAACAAATCTCATTCTCTCCACAGGTGACGAAATGCTGGATGCTGGGGATGGAGCCAGCAGCCAGCACAGCCAGCCTACAAGCCCCCAACGAGGACACACGGATCTGGAGGATCTGTCCTCCTCTTCGGACACGGACCACCAAGCAGGCCCATCTGGTGTGGCAGGGCCCAGCCGCTCCCCAGGACCCCTCCTACCCACCAACCCATCATCCAGGGCTGCTGAACATTCCCAGCCCCCTGCTGCCACTGTCGTTGCGGCCACACCCACGGTCATTGTGGCCACTACCACTGCCGCAACCGCCACCATCGCCGCACCGACCACCACCGCCGCCACCACCGCCACGTCTTCGCTGGCACCAGCCCCAGCGCAGGTGGTGGCCCGGACGACTGGATCCACCCTGGGAGCCACAGCGAGGACCGTGGTGAGCAATGTGGCTAGTGGGCAGGCCGGTGGCAGCAGGACTGGTAGGAGGAGCAGGGTCAGGGAAACGCCAGCCTCCCCTGGGAGCCATGCCCTGCCTCACATGGCCAGAGTCCTTGGGGCCTATGAAGAGGCCCAAGGACAATGGGTCCGGTCTGCTTCAGACACGCGTGAGGTGCTGGGGGTGCTGAGGTCCATGGACGCCCGTATGGGCCAAATCGTGGACCTCATGGGACAGCTGGTGGTGGCGGTGAGGTCACAGCCAGGGACAGCAGCTCCCCTCCGCCACCACCTGCCGGGGCGCAGGGTGGAGCAGCAGTGTCCAGTTCCCCTGCGTCCACAGCCAGTGATCACACCTCAACCACCAGCATGTCGCAAGCAGGCACCCCCTGCAAACGTGGAAGGGGCCGTCCGAAGTGGAAACAGATCTCCCGGGAGGACTTCGCACGCTCCAAACGCAAGTGAGGCAGCCAGCCAGCCTTCCGCCAGCCTTCCTTGACCAGCCACTGCATTGACTTGGACTACGATCCCACTCCACACAGCCATCTGGATGGCATGTGTGTGTTGGACTATGGACATAGAACCAGTGGGTACACCCTGATCATCACGCAGCCATGACCGACAGCTCATTGTCACTGCACGCACCACTTTTGTCATCACCTTACACACAATCACATGTCACAGTTTGTAATAAATGCACCTTTTTCACTAACTGCTGTTTGTGCCCTGTGTTTTATTTGTACGGAATACAACGGCCACCTTGGGCGGAAAGGCACATGATGCGTGGCATGGCAATTGAATCCGGAGGGCCTGTAGGGACCTAGGGGTGGGAGACAGAACAGGAGCACATTCAATGAGTGTGTCACACACCCATCACACAGTACATGTCAACAACTACAAGCAATGTACACACATCGCACAGAGCAATAGGGCACAATGCCACAGCCACCAATAGTGGCATACTACCCTGGCCATGGAGCGTTGACACACAGCACGCAGTGAACAAGCGGCCACCCTGACACAGCACACACACACCTGCACAGATACAGCCACATCAGCCGTCGTACATGGACACTCACCGTCAAGTGAAGTAGCGGGCGATGAGCTGCTGCCGCACATTACCAGCTTCCTCCTCTCCGCTGTCCTCCTCACTCGAGCTGTCCTGGTCTGCGGGCTGGGGCCCTGGTTGATCTCCGTCATCCACGATGAGGGGGATCTGCTTCCGAATGGCCAGATTGTGCAGCATGCAGCACGCCACCACTATCTGGCACACCTTCTGTGGGGAGTACGCCAGCGCACCCCGGTGCGGTCCAGGCACCTGAACCTGGACTTGAGGAGGCCAAAGGTACCCTCGACCACACGTCTGGTCCTCCCATGTGCCTCATTGTAGCGATCGTCTGCTGGGGTGCGAGGATTCCTCAATGGACTGAGCAGCCATGCCCCATTCGGATACGCAGAGTCACCTGGGTGTGAGGGACACAGAGAACCGTTGCTAATCCAACTGGACAGGGGACAGCATCGCACAGCCAGCACGCTACACCACTCCACATACTCACCGACAATACAGGCACGATCCTGTTGCATATTGGACATCAGTCGTGGCAAGATGCTGTTGCGCATTATGTGTGCGTCATGGGCCGAGCCTGGGAACTTTGCACACACGTGGGTGATCACCATGTCCGCAAGGCACACCACTTGCACATTCAGGGAGTGCGTGTGCTTCCTGTTGCGGTACAGGTGCTCAGTGGCCTGTGGTGGAACAAGGCCGACATGTGTGCAGTCAATGGCTCCAACGACGTGTGGGATTCTGCCAAGGGCATAGAATGCACCCTTCACTGCCGCCAATTCACGAGCCCTGGGGAAGCGGATGTACCTGTTCCGGTACAGCATCATGGCTGCCAGTACATCCCTCAGCACCTTGCTGAACATGGGCTGGGACATCCCTCCTCCAATGCCCACTGTGTGCTGGAATGACCCAGTGGCGAAGAAATGCATGGCGGCCATCACCTTAGCCGTGGGGGTGACAGCAGTCGGATACACCCTGCGGGGACGGAGATGGGGGTTCTAACATGGCACACAGTCGATGCAGGGTTGGCCTGTCCAGCCGAAACTTCCTAATAACCTCTGTATCGTCCATGTCCGCCAGCAATTGGTATGGGCGGTCAATGTTCGGTCTCCGCCTAGGGACAATGGCAGAGGACACATGTCAATGCAACACGACACATAGCAATTTCGCATACACATCACTGACATGACTGAGCAAGCACATGAGCCACAGCCCAGCTGTCAAGCTGGGGCGGCACGGCCACAATACACTTACACAGGTCTCCCAACAATGGCAATGGCTAGTGATACAAACCACTGCCATGTGCATGCACATGGGGATCTAGGCCCCAATGACTTGCGGGCGTGCAGATGGGGACTGACTGCATATCCGTCAAGCGGCAACGCCACGGCAACATGAATGTCTGCTGAGCATGGAACTGCTTCCGCGGCTGGATGAGTATGGCACACGACGACAACGATGTGGGCACAGGCTGTGCGGCCAAAACAAGTGGGACCTGTGGCACGAGGGGACATGAGACAGTAGTAGGTGTCAACACTGCACCCTATGTACAGCACTGTACGGATCACACCTCCCGAAACATTGACAGGTGTCCACATTGACAGCCCCATGCCAAGACGGCTGTGTGCTTGCAGTCACACGTCACAGGTGAGAGGTTACATTGCACGTGCCAGGTGGCAGACGTACATAGTGGGAGCTGGCATGTGTGTGCATGTGTCTCCTGTTCAGGTTCCACCAGATGGGCGCTGACTCTGTACTGACCATTGGACACAGCATGTTCCGTGGTAGGCTTGTGTGTGTGGGATGGTGGCACTGGATGTGCCTCCGTTGGGTGGGGGGCCATGCACAGGGCGGGTACGTCGATGATTGCGCATTGTTGGTCACGGTGGGTGCACCAACTAAGATGTGTTGCCCTGTGTTCAATTCCTATGTCCGCATGATGATGGACTGTAGATGTGGGCAGACTACACATTGGTCGATGTGCTGTCTATATGCATGTGCCTTCACACCAGGCACAGCTGCCCCTGCACATGTGACCCCTGCTGGACTCGCTGCTGGGTCTGTGGAGCTGATGCACCTTCTGCGCGTGGGGCGGACAGCTCTCCTCACTTCCCTCATTGCGCATGTCATGACTTTGCCGCAGGTGACATGGATCATGGAGGGCCCACATGTACGCGTGGGTAGGCTACACATGATTGTACACTGGTCGCCACCCCCAGTCAGTGTTTCGAATGGGAAGGTTGTCGTGCTGGTGGTATGTTCGATGTGGCGGATGGGCGGGCCTAGGTGCGGGCTTACATTCCGGACATGGGGGGTAGTTGGATTGGCGACTAGTTGCAGTACACACGGGACACGTCTCTTCCTTTCCACATCTGGGTCATCCCTTGTACTGACTGACAGTGATACAGTCATCTTCGCCCCAGCCCTCATGTCCTCCCCTCGCTCCCCCAATATGCATGCTCACCTGCGAGGCTAGCGCTTGCACAGGCAGCCCCAAGCTCGCACCAGAGAGGGCAAGGAGTGTATGTGTGGGTCCAGTTGCACGAGTGGGCTGTCTCAGGGTATGATGTGTTGCGGGACGCCGTCCACCTGCGTGGTGCCCCAAATGGAGACCCGGCCTGCATGGACTATGCATCACAGTCTTCGCCTTCCGGATCCGCCACCTGCGACACCCACTGGCTGTGGCTGCCCTTGCGGCCAGGCCACGTCCGTCTGTGACTGATGGCCCACACATTCACTCTTTGGCCTCTCTGGGGAGGGCTCGGGGGTGGTGGCGCACGCGCTTGCACTTAGTCGCAATGGCATGTGGCGTGGTTGGTATGATGGGCAATGGATGGGATGGTGCGAGCCACCTCCCGTGGCGTCAGTGCTGCTCGTGCTGTGGTGCGTCCCCCTACACTTCCATGTGACTTGTGCCATGCTAGACGTTGAGGTTCTATTGCCTGCGTGATATGACCAGGAGGAGCGCGAGGAGACCTCTCACACACCATGCTCCACTGCCATCCCGTGCCCTGTATCGCCTGTGCGGATTGACTATGTTGGGGTTACACCTGGTCGACTGGGGCTGTGTGTGCCTTGTCAAGGGGCATGGCGGGCGCACAATAGGATCCAGCTTGTCCACAGAGGGTGGGCTGAGGTGCGCCTGGTACCGCTTTGAACGTGTGCCCGGCTGCTGTGCACACACGTGTTCACTCCCCCCCGACAGGTGTCCTCTCACAATGCCCAGGGAAGCGGTGGTGTACTGTTCATGACCCCTCCCAATACGGCGTGCTCCAACTTGGCATGTGCGCATCTACCCGTCGCTCCCACCCACCTGAGCACTGCGTCCATACGACTTCACACGACACATGTGTGTCTTCCACAGTAGTGCTACTCATTTGCGTTGACATCCAATACCAGTGGACTACATGGTCATGTCACGACTGCCGTGTACTTCACATACTCTCATCCTCTCTCATTCGTACTTGTGAAATGAGTCAGCGGAGACAGTTTTGGTTTCAAACATTATATTGTGTCTTCTGTCCTCTGTGATGCAGTATAGTGGACACTACTGGCAGCGGAATACATGTTGAGGATATACTGAGCATGATTGCAAATGGGATAGGGTGTGGGGTTACATGTGATTGGCTGTTGCATGTGGGATGTGGGCTTCAGAGTGACATCTGCTTGGCCAAGGCTGTGCTAATGTACATTTACGTATAGCTGCGGAGCTGCGGACTTTGACTACAGACGGTATACATGTAGCCTACCAGACCGCTTGGCATCATGGGCACAGTCCATCTCAGTTCCATGTGACAGGTTTGCTGCGGTTGTTCCTCATGCACGCGTGCATGTGAGATGACATCAGGGCATGTGCTTGCGTGCATGCAGCGGCGTGCCACTTGTTGTTGCACTGTGGTGGTTACTGGACATGTCACAGTCACTGGGGTCGTGTTGTTGTTGTATGCACTTGTCGTCCATGCAAAGGTCCTGGTATGGGATTCCCGGGGCGGGGGTGGGAGGGTGCAGCACCCACAGACTCCAGGCGACCTATTCATGTCCACTGAGCGGTGTGTGTGTCCATGTGCGCTGGATCCATGTCGTGTCCTGGTTGTTCGTGCAGTTCCGTCCATGTGGGTGCGATACACAGAGCCCATGCCACTGCCTCCCACGATGCATGCGGTGTTCCTGGATGTGATGGGGAACAGTGTGCATGTCCCGGTCATATCCGATGTCATGGCGATGTCGTTGATGGTGTGGTTACAGTTGCCGGTCGTTTGGTATGGCTGTTGTGGTGGTGACTGGCCAGTCCGTGCGGAAGCTAAGCATGGGTGCGGGGTTGGACATCATAGGTCACTCGGGGAACCTGCGTTGTGGTCCGACGAATTTACAGGTTGTCAGGTATGCAATGCCGTCCAGCAGGGCTTCCATGTCATTGGTGGTGTACATGTTTGCCAGCCAATGTAGCGGATGGTGGCTGTCAAGGTGTTGTTCGTAGGTTGTCCCTTGGAGGACCATGATGGGGCATGCTGGGTGACATTCGATGTAGCTGTTCTCGATGATCCGTCGTGTGGAGGCACAGTGGTCCCATTTCAGTGCGGGTGCGATGTTGGCCACATACGCCATGCCCCCATAGGCAGAGCAGGCCCTGTCGTGTGCGTCCAGAGGGAGGAGTAGTGGTAGCAGGTCCGCCTTCAGACATGCCGGGTTGGAGAGGCATATCTCGACGGGATGCTGGTAGGGACACCTCCGACAGTAGAAGACGGGCATGACGCAGCTGAACAATGTGATGCGGTAAGTCAGTCGGTAACTTACGTTCAGCAGGGACAGGAGATCGCATCCCAATGTATGGAACAGGTTGGTTTTGTACAGCTTGAGCTGTTCGGCGTAGTTGGGTAGGTGTGTTGCGGTTGCCATTTCGCAGCGGTTCGTTGAGGTGGCGTGCTCCGGCTGTGTGTGCAGTCTGCAATGTGCACGCTCCGGGGTTGCTGTGAGCTCCGTGTAGTCGTAGGGAGACAGGACTTGTGTTCTGTTGGCTTGTTTGGAGGACACGGGCCCTCTTCCCACATGCTTCTCAGACAGTTCAAGGTCAGTGCTGTGTGACTCCTTCCAATTAACTTGCATGTGGCCGACATGGGGGAGTGTTTTCTTCTTTCTTCCCCGTCCGTTGTGTGCTTCTGTGATATGCGCTATCTGCCCTGTGGTCGGTCTCCTCGGCATGCCTGTGTTGGTCTATTCTTGGACAATGGCTGTATTCACCGGCTTCTGTCGTAGGGCTGTGGTTTCGGAGTTGGAATGGAAGGTCATTCAGTGCTGTCTGCTCTCCCTTGTGTGGGCGGCAGGCTGCCTTTCCGCTCTGCGTTGGGCCTTGTGTGTGAATGTTATTCTTGGGCCACCTGTTATCGGTCCCCGGGCTCTTTGGTGTTCCGTTTTATATGTCTTGTTCATATGTGCAGGGTGGTATGGGTGTTTCTGTGTGGTACTGGCGTTCCTCTTCCCGAAGGAGCCCTGCTTCTCCTAGTTGGTGTTGCCGCCGCTGTGTGCTACGCCATGTTTGTTACACTGGGGTGTGTCCTGCTGTTGCGTGTCTTCACTGACATGTGTGCGTCGGTTGTGTGGCGTTGGGTGTTGTCCGTGAATTGGGCGTTGGGGACTTGTCTGTGGCCGGCCTGTCACGTGTCATGTGCGTTCGGGGTGGGGCTGATGTGTGTGCTGCTTGGTTGTGTACCTGTGTCTGTGTGCGACGCATGCATGGCGCTGCGGTTGGCCTCTGCGTTGTGCGCATGTGTGGCGGCGTCATCGGCGCTTTGGGGCCGTGACGGGGTGGTTGGTTCCTAGTCCCAGGTGGTGTGTACACATGTGTTCTGCGATGTTACGATTTGGCCTGTGTGTCATATGTGGATGCGATGGTGGATGTGTAGTGTACACGTGCTGGTGGGGGTTGTCCGCTTTTTCGCCCTTGCACTGTGTGCGCTGTTTGCGTGCACTTGTTCTGTGTGTGCCTACCTGCGTCTCCGCGGTACGTTGCGTCCTTGGTGGTGCATCAGCAGAAGCATGGGAAGTGCCTGCAGTGCTGGATTCATGCTCGGGGAGCCGCTTCTTCGTTGTCCGTGCTCGGCATCCGTGTTACCGCTTCGGTTTGTCGTACGGTATCTCTTGGCCATGGGAGCCGTTTGTTTGCGGCATCGTAATTTATGCGCCGGGCGGGGCGTGTTTCGTCGGACGGTGTGTGTCAGTTGGGCTGCGCCGCTACATGTACGGGCGCACTTTGATGGCGGACGGTGTTGCTGGCTTGCCGGCGGTGTTTGGCCTACTTTTCGCATCGTAATTGGACGGGCGTGTGGACTGCTGCGTGCCGGCGGTAACTGGTGCTTTTTGCATCCGCCAGCACGGCGGTGGTGCTTCCGCCCGCCATCGTAATGGGCCCCTAAGGTGGGGAAATCTCTGGCAGTATTTCCATGGTTGAAAGTGCGAAATGACGAAGAAATAGTATCCCAAATTGTGCAACATTATCCAGATTAATGTGCTTTCTTGTGCATAGTTTAGGCAGCGCCTATTACAATAAATACTATTCGCTCCAGAGGCACACGATGACCAGGGGAAAGCAAGAGGGTAGATTTCAAGAATGCTTTAACAGATATTTGACTGTTGTTCAAGTTAAGGGGTTGTCAAACGCCAGAGCTCCTCAATCACGTGGATGTCCGTACAAATGTGTGTAGTGAAAATTAACACGAAGGATGGACACAAAAATCATAGGATTATAAAGGTGTAAATTACAACCTCGGTCGCCTGTCCCTTAATTGGATTACATTGTGATGGACAAGGATGACTATTACATTCATTCATCTACAGATCATTTAGTTGATATACAATTGGGAATTGAATACTGCAGAGGGAGGGACACAAACATATTTCACCCTGCCACAAAAAGTCACAGTGATACACACTTTACATATTCGACCCAGGCTTTAAATTTACAGCCTCTTTTGTTTTATACCACACTGTGAGAAAGCCACCCATGAACTTTAATAAGGTGCTGCAATGGCCTACTAATGCTATATTACAGCATCTAGTTTACATGTGCTATATTGGACCGGGTGGTTTCTGGTGCTCGGCACTGTCACTTAATTGTCAACACCGGCGCTTGTGACAGCCTGCCACAAGCCAGCGCTGTCTGTCTATTTTAGAGATGACCACAACAGCAGGCATTGATTAATTCAATATACATTACAATTACTGTTGCCTGCTGCCCAAGCCATTCCTATAGCCTTGGGGGCTGGGAATAGACTGAATCGTCACACTTGCACAAGTGTCAGGGTTAGTAGTTGTGATGTTACTAGGTTTGGCTGCACGGCAGGAGCATTGTGCGGTGCAACCTGAAGTGGCCGCCTGTCGTGAGCCCTGGCATCTAGTTGCTCAAGTGTCAGGGTTAGTAGTTGGGATGTTACTATGATCGGCAGCACGGCGGGAGCAATGTGTGATGCATGCTTGAGTGGCCGCCTGACGCCGTCGTGGCATCTAGTTCTCTGCAATTTTAGCACTTATCGTTTGCTATCTGTGAGGTCTGTAGGCACAGCTGGGCCGCTGTTAGATCAACGATATTTGGGGTGTCGCGTGTCCTTTCCTGCCCGGGTCTCAAAATGGGTGGGCAGTTACTGGGCAGAGCTCCCTGCTGTAAGCGGCGCGCGAACCTAATGCATGTTTTATGAAGGCACGGCATAGCACAAGACCTGCAAAATTACATTCAGCCTTCAATATACCTGCACGCCCATTTCGCACACTGCCACCCCCCCCCCCTTAGGTGCTGCACCACAAGATGAGTGCTACCCTTCCCTAGGGTTCGGGTCCTCTTTGTAAGATGGGGCTGGTTTTGGTGCGGGATATAAGGGGGAAAACTGTTTTTTCCATGAAGCAAACAATTAAGCTGGCATGTGAGCTCGTTCTTTATGGCAATTGGAGAGTGCACTGATCATATGTGTCTTTATTTATCTTGCATGGTATCTGTCTGCGATAACTGGGAGTTGAACCGTGCTACGATGGTGGCAACTTGGTCGCAGGAAGATGGACCAGACATTCCAGATGGAGTAGGGGCGGCAGCGGCACCAAGTATGGGGAGAGCGCTAGGAGGATGAAGGAGGTGCCAGCATACAGGGGTGACAGGCTACCGGGTCACGTATTCTTGCGGTTGGTATTGGTAAGGGAACCGGAATTTTAGGTTAGCAGGAAGCTGTATCTGGCATCTTAGTACACGCAGTTGCGTCTTGGGGAGGCTGCACAGACATGGGGTTGCTCAGGGGAATGGGTTCTCCCCCAGTCAGGATCCGGAAGCAACGCAGGGAGACACAGCCCATAGGTCGACACAGAACCTACCTGCATTTAACTTGGCTAGCCTCCCCTCCCCCTCCAAATAGCGGAGGGGCGTACAGTTCCCCATTTGTTGGCTATGCCTATGAAAGATCTTATGGGACACCCTTTCCAGGCTCATGATTTGTAATTATTCATGATGGGCCGTCAACTACGTTATGTCATCTAAATCTATTAGTTTGGTGCAGCTGCAGCGCACCGAGCTTTCGGTCAGGCGCAATTTGACTCCATCAACCGAAGCCATTTATTGACTCCTGGTAGTCTGTAGATCTCCTGCGTATTCACCCCTAGGCTAGACGAAGAGAGTGCACAAGTTGGTACTGGATTCCCGTAGGGGAGCTGGCCACCAGCCGTGCCCTGGCAAACGCTTGCAGTACGCTAGTAACCAGTAATTGTTAGTGGTACCGATAACAAGTTCCAGGAACAGCGCTTTACAGGATTACCATCTGACTGGGGAAAGTGTCTGGATGCGGTGTGAGAGGATATCGCCCCTTCCGGGGTATGCTTCTACTACTAATTGATTTATGCATGGTGCAGGCCAGGAGGTATGTCAGAAGTACCTGATAGATCTTCAGTAGAGCGTGGTATGTCAGGCAATATTTGATACCAACCAGTAAAAGGAAAGACCACAGGGGGCTCCAAAGTAGTCTTCACATTCAGACGGCAGCAAATTTATTGACCTGGCATGTAAACGGTCCCCTATTAACCTACATGAGGTAAAGGTCTTATCAAAGGGGGCAGGCGCAGAAGGGGCAATGCAGCACTTAGCGTTAAACTCGGCCAGCAGCAGTACGTCCAGTTGGGGCTGGTGTATTGACTCACAGGCAGGCCGCCAAGCGAGCTGGACTAGGTACCTAGGTCACGCACATTAGGCAGAGGTGTCCAGTGGAATCACAGACATGGGGACTGCACCAGGACATGAAACTGCACATGTTAGATTCCGACGTAATGTTTCTGCACCACTTATATTGTTAACTGTGACAGGCATTCCCTAAAGCCTCTTGTTTAGAAGCACCAGTAGCTGGGCAGGCGCGTACTTTGGGGAGGAGGGTTACAAAGGTATAATAGCCTGTGGTGGCCAAGCTAGCAAGACATTTTCACCCTCTTCTACTAACGGGAGCCCCTATGGGGAAACAGGGGTGGTGCTTGCTATTCGGGCAGAGTACGGGAGGTTCAAAGAGCTTTTCGGGGTCCCCATGGCTGCCAAATGATCAATGCACAGGAGGATGGAGGGTGACTACAATGGGCATTGGCAACGCCAGACTGTCAGCTTGCTGAATAGAATGTTTCGTATCACCAAGCAGAAGGGTGCCAGGAGGCATACCAGTAAAAGGGCAGGCCTTTGTTCCTGGTGGAGGGAATTCATTACGGGGACACACCTTTGAAGTGGGTCCAAGTTCTGGTTTAAGCATCCATGGTTACAGCCCAGTAAAGGCCTCGCTGTTGTCATCATTGAATAACTACAAGGTACTACAGATAGGGAGCATATCAGCTACCCAGCGGATGTGTATCACAAGAGGAACTGATACACATGATTGTAAGGCCTTATTGACGCTTGTCATAGCAGTCCAGGGTACTACACAGAGGGTGAAGAATAGGTCAAGTCCCTTGTCGATTTATGCTTCCTTTTATTCGCCCGGGATTGGTGCTGGCAATGTCATTCAAATTTTGCAGCCAGAAACGGAAAAGGCAAAGAAATATCTGTGATTGTGCGAGGCGCACTCAGCAGTGAAGTAAGCTAAGTTTCAGCATAATCCTGGTATACCTTCAGCGAAAAACTTAGGGTTATGGGCTACACACAAATAGAGACTTTCAGTCAGCTGGGGCGGGAGTGTGTCATTCCTAAAAGGGTGCTGTTCCCTCGATAGTGCTGAAATAGAGGGGTTGGATCACAAATACGGACAACTACCAGAGCACATTTTGCATTCATAGTTAAGAGGGTGCAGGTACATTGCTCATAGGTTTATTCCATGTCCTCAGATCCAAAAGCATTCATGTTACCAGTTGCTTCAGTTACCAAAATATCCTTGGGAGTTGTCAGCTAACAAGGGGACTACTGTCCCAATTTCTGGCCCAGGAATTCTGGACGGTGTGGTCTCCCATACAGGGGTGTAGTGAGAAGATTAAAACCGGCCCAGGCTCGGCAAGGGAGGGTATTCTGGTTGCATCAAACTGGGGGATATGTGGTATGGCCCAGTGGGTCTGGTCACCTCCTAGCTGGCCCTTCGCCCTTCTGGAGAGGGTTACTTCCGGGTTCATGCTGACAGCACGCCCCTTACCAATTTCGGGTTGAACAGGTAATGAAGGCATGCTTAAATATGTCAGGCAATGCGGGTCCTGGCAGGCGCTTTTGCAGTCATGCCTTTTTTGCAGGGGCAGCAAACCCAGTGTTCTGGGCGGGCTTGTCAGCGGAGCACATCATGCAGGTGGGACGATGGGAATCCCAATATTTTAAAAGGTACATCCGCCCGTAGCCACCCAGGGGAGTGGCCGGAAGACAGGTTAAGTGTATTATGTACAGGCGAATGTTGAGTATACCAAGGGCACCCCTGTGATGCACCAGAGGTTTGATGGGGTGCAGTGTTATTGTGTAAATTATATGCAAGCTTGAGTAGTTGTATAGAATGGTGTGCAGTGCGCAATAAAGGGTGTTAGCAACCTAGCATTTCTTTATTTTGCTAGGGTCAAAGGTCTGGGTGAATGGCCTTCCGTGCGTCTTGAGAGTGGTGCGATGGGCGGAATTCAGGAAATGGAGGCATGGGTTTGTCCTCCACTGAGTTAATTTGGTTGGGGATCCCAGGCATGCGTTGGAACAGCTTGTTGAAGAAGCTGCGGCACAGACTAGGGGGGGTGTCTCCCCTCCCAACATTGTGGTCATACACTTGGGAGGCAATGATTGGACTATCCTGGGTAGGAGGGCACTGCTGTAAGAAATGGAGTCCTCCATGTGTAGGTTAAGCAACCAATTGGGGAATGTGAGTTATGCTGGCAGAGATAACCCCACGTTTATTGTGGCTAGGGGCCCGGTCAGGGGATGCCGTGGAAACCTCACGCAGCAGAGTTAACAGTGCCATGGGCCTATTTACTGAACAAAAGGGGTTTGGCTTTATTAGGCACGGTCTGCTGCATGCCAAGTCCACAGGGTGTTTGGTAGAGGATAGGGACCACCTGTCTAGAGTGGACAAGGACTGGTCTACCTGTCTGGAGTGGGCATGGACTTGTTTGTGGGACCTGGGCGAGGCCCTGGAATCAGCAGGACGTAGGTAAGAATGCCTGCCTTGGTGGGGGGCCCTGGTTGTGACGGTGGCCACACCCAGAGCTGTGGCGGAGTTACAGGGCGATCCAGAGGCTGAAAGGTACACAGGGGTACCCTCTTCAGGAGCACAAGGGTGCAAATGCCAAATATCCCCAGGAAGTCCTCGCGGTGGACCCAGGAGGAGCGACGGCGCCCCGCTAGTCCTACGGGCGGTTGTAAACCTGAGCAACCAGGGGTTGCCTGGAACGCTCTGCCCCCTCAAGGGGCGTGAGTAGAGGGGTGGACTGGCAGTCCACCGGTGGGAGGGGGTAACCCCTCCCCCAAAATTGGTAAGCACCGATTGGCTAGGGCCACGGTGCAATTTGACTCATCAGGTGGGCAGGCGGCGGAGGGGCTGCCTGCCCTTGGATCGCCCATAAGCTAACCCACCAACGTTGGCATATGTTGGTATGCAAATTAGGGGTGGGCGGAATTTGCGTAGTCGCATTACGCAAAGTTCTGCGAAGATGTAAAAAATCTCCGCGAGCTACGCAGAATTCCGTGAGCACGCGGAATTGCTTGTTCCGCCCGTTCGCGATGCGTTTTACCTGTTCGGGGACGCTGTTTGCATGCTCGGGGGGAAATATCTCGCGAACTTGCCCATGCGGTCGCCAATTGGCGCGGCCATCTTGTTTCACTTGTCCCGCCCGTTCGCGATGCGTGTTTCCTGTTCGCGAACGCGGATGTCTGATGGCGCGTACGAATGACGTGTTCGCGATCGCACACTCTCGTGGGATCGCGCGGCCGGATAGGAAAACTCGTCGGTGATCGCAGGGATTCCGGTAAGTCGCTACCGCGTGCGCGAACACGCATTTTGAAAGCGCGAACAAGGAAAAAATTCCGCTACGCCGCGGATCGCGGAATTTTCGGCAATTCCGCGTTCTCCGCGGAAAGCGGGATTGCCAAAATTCCGCAAATTCCGCGAGCGGAGCGGATTTTACCGCCTAGGCCTAATGCAAATAAACCTGCAGCAATTTTCTCCACGAAAAAAGGTGTCTTGTCTGTTTATTTCATCAGGAGATTGCTGTATGTGTGATGGGGAGTGTGTTGCCGATATTGGCACTATGTGGCTGCCCGCGGTCCACGCAGGGGACCCTCATAAGAGGGCGGCCGCCTTAGTGCCACATGAGGGCACACGATACAGCCTAGTGCTGAGGGACCCCCTCTGGGTCCGCGCGCCCCGTGTCATTTCCGGGCACGGGTGGGCGGGGAGATAGGTATAAGTACCTCTCCCGCCCACCTGGCATCCTCTTTGGGCCGCTACCCTTCACGCCGTTTCCCTCCCTACCGCTTACCCGGCGTACATTCAGGGGGTGGCGTGGGAGAGGCGTTTAACTTGTTATTTTGTGTTGCAGGCGGAGTTACAGGGCGATCCAGAGGCTGAAAGGTACACAGCGGTACCCTCTTCAGGAGCACAAGGGTGCAAATGCCAAATATCCCCAGGAAGTCCTCGCGGTGGACCCTGGAGGAGCGACGGCGCCCAGCTAGTCCTACGGGCGGTTGTAAACCTGAGCAACCGGGGGTTGCCTGGAACGCTCCGCCCCCTCAGGGGGCGTGAGTAGAGGGGTGGACTGGCGGTCCACCGGTGGGAGGGGGTAACCCCTCCCCCAAAGTTGGTAAGCACTGATTGGCTAGGGCCACGGTGCAATTTGGCTCATCAGGTGGGCAGGCGGCGGAGGGGCTGCCTGCACTTGGATCGCCCATAAGCTAACCCACCATGTTGGCATATTTTGGTATGCAAATAAACCTGCAGCAATTTTCTCCACGAGAAAAGGTGTCTTGTCTGTTTATTTCATCAGGAGACTGCTGTATGTGTGATGGGGAGTGTGTTGCCGATATTGGCACTATGGGCCGCCACCCCTTCCGGAAGTGGTAGAGATATGGCTGTATCGAGGGTCTTAGGAGGGGTCACCCGCAGGAAGCAGAGCCCGGACTAGTGAAGGAGGATAGATACAAAATGCACGGAATGTACATGGTTTGACTAGCTGCACTCTTGGTCTGGCCCAGTCATAATTTAGACAGTGCAATTTGATCTACGGGTGGGGTCCTATTTAACCCTGGTATGCATGTCCGTAGCCCCCTCTTAGAAGTCAGTGAAGGAATAATCATTAATATGGAAATTAGGGATTAGTTACACAATGGAATCATTGTTGCAGGGGGCACATAGGACTTACAAAGATGTTCTCCTTGGTTTAGCAAGAGCCTAGGCCTTAAGGGGAACAGGTCTATCACAGGTAACGTGCAAAAAGAACAATTGATGGACAGAATGCTGCACAATGTCAAACATTCACCCCAGTACAGAGATCTGAGCCTAAATCCATTGTTTTTTTGCTCCCCTTGCCTTTCCAGTTCAGGCCCAGATCTCTGTACTGGGGTGAATGTTTGACATTGTGCAGCATTCTGTCCATCAATTGTTCTTTTTGCATTTGACACCCCGAGTGGGACGGGTATGCCCAGACGTGGGTCCTGTGCTCTCCATGCCAGTGGAGTCAAGCTAGCCTGGCTGATGAGGGGTGAAACCTCCAAAACAGACCTAGGATGCTTGTTTCCGTCCAGGGAGGACTTGGCTTGGCAGTTCGGGCTGGACTGTTCCCATGAAGCACAGGGTCAAGACTGATTTGCATATGGCTGGGTCTAAACTGGGGTGGCATGGTGAGCAAAAGAACATGAATTTAACCCAGATCTCTTGACTGGGGGGAATGTTTTGATTTGTTCTGCATTCCGTCCATCATTTGTGTGTCATTTGCTATCACAGGTAACGGTCAGAGCCAATGCCGTACTGACAGTATATTGCAATGACCTAGATCATTAAACCAGAAAAAACACTTCAGGTTGGAGCCTGTGGCCCAGAGGAATGTTAGGCACATAAGTGGTATTTAGACAAAATATCAGAAAAAATACTGTGTGGACTAAATATAGTGTCAAGAATATCAAGGACAAAAATATTGTGTAGATAAGTTTCAATAGGTAAGCAAAGTTTCACTATATATAACACCACATATATGTGCCCTGACGATATATAGATCTTCAAGGTACATAGATGTGGAGTTAAGAATAGTAAATCTATACTTACCTATTTGCACTTACTTTCTAGATATTTTGTTCCTTGATATCTTTGACATGATATTCTGTCCACACAATATTTCTGTCAGCGCTCCACATATGTGACTGGGTCATCTGGAAAGGAAAGGTGGAAAAGATGCACAGCATACAAATACCCTTTGCAGGGCTGGAAGTGAATGCTTGCATGGAAGTAGAAGGTAAAAAGTACCACAGGAAGTGACTGGCCTACCAGCAGGTTGGAATCAGATGATTTCCTGGAAGTAAAGACTAAAAGGGTATGTCGGAAGTTAAAGGTCACTCAGCTGGGCTGGAAGCAGACCCTTGTCCGAAAGGAGAAGGAAATATGGTACACCCAGAAGTGAATGGTCACCTGGTTGGCTGTAAGTAGACCCTGTTCCAAAGAGTACTGGCCCCCTCAGACTGTTTCTTCTGCTGTCCATCACTACACTGTGTACAGTGTTCCACTCGCTCGCATGACACATAACATCCTCTTATCATGTGGGTGCACCTCTGAGTCCTCTCCCATCTCATCATGCACCAGAATCCGTAGGGCTCTCCGTTCACTCAAAGCAGGATTATTCTGTACATCATCCTTTTTTGCACAACCCACTATTTATTACCATTATTAATAATGTGTTACAACTCAGTATGTTGCAGGATTTTACAAGGGTAGAAGGAGCTCTACAGAAAGACATCTAGTCGACCAACTTGTCAGCTCACGCCCCCAAGGAAGAGAACATTTATAGAGAAAGATCAACAGCTGTTGACCCCACCCTCTTCAGGTTACAAACACATGGCCTCAACAACAAATTGAGAGTGAGAAGTCAGGACATGAGCCCGTTCCTCTTCCCAGTTAAAGCTAAGAAAAACAAAAAGAACAGGTCTTTTTTCTGGTTATTGTACACTCATCTCTCTCCTGATTTAGGATGGATGTTTCAAATATTAATACTGCCTAAGAAACCCTTAGGTTTTTATAAAAGAACCCTCACTCACCTACCTAGTAGGTGACATGCTTCATCATAGGGTTCCCACCCTGGTCACCGAATGTTTCCAGGGTGTGCTGCGAAGCCTGATTACAGCGGAGCTGGTTGTTTTTTTGAGGGTGAAGTGTGGTGCATGTTTTAAAATTGGCTCAAATACTCTCAGTCCTGTTTGACTTAAAATTTTATTGATGAGAGTATTGGTCAATTTAAAAAATGTGGTGGATATGTGAAGGATATAAATTTGATCCTCCTTATCCTGTGTGCGGTCTACATGTTTCAGCCATATTCTTATGTGCCCGAAAAAGGTCAAAAGGCTTTCGTTAGGACCGAAATATGAGCTAACATGCACGCTAAGGCATATAGCTATTTAGTGGATTGTACTTACAACCCACTGCGATTTCACTGTGTCATTTTCATTTCTGTGAAAATAAGTAAAGGCATAATTACCTTGAAAACAAACAAACATATAGGCAGTGGTAAACCCTGGACTCAGGATGGCAGAACCTCCCTTGTCCAAGATTTTTGTGATGTGTTAATCTCATACTTTTTTGATCAATGATTCGGTTACATTTGTATCAGAATCCTCCCCATAAGAAACATGACGCACTGCTAGTACTTTCTTTCTATTGAGGACCCAACATTAATGTGACATGCAGGACAGACAGACAGATAGGTGCCCAGGTCTTCTATTTGAGTCATAATGTACTGCCAATTTTGTCTTTGTGTTTTCTACCCAACAATAATGGGATATACAGGAAAAAACATATATAGAGGCAACCAAGTCATGTTTGTAGGTATATACTGAGATGGCTAAGTCTCAGCTGATGTTGGACTAGCCTTATTGTACATATGACACATGCTGCTGGTTAATTCTCCATTAACGCCCCTTCTTGTATGCAGTTGTCTTGTATGTAAATGAATCGTTCGGCCGACTGCGCTTCTTCACGGTTATGCTGGTGAGATTTAACCATAAGTCCCCTTCTTGCGCCACAAATAAGAGTCTAATTGAATAAAGGGGATGTATAGTTCTGTTCAATGTGTTCTTTTTTAGGCAGGGTGTGCATACGGTAAAAACCAAAAGATCATAAATAATAAATACTGACTTCAGTGACGGTAGCTAATTGCTACCTGGGATCGGCCAAGGGGGTGGATCCTGTAGTCACACTCTGCAAGAGAAATATGTGTCCCTTTAGATTCCCACTATGTCCTTTTCGATTGGTTTATAAAAGAAAACTGAGACAGGTTCCCCCCATTAGTATGCCCACTTACTTCATCAAGGTATCTCACTCTCCGTGATACCTGTTCATGCCTCGGTCGTCCCGCATCCTGCTAATGTTTGCCTGAGGCGCGTTTAAATGGAGCCGGTCTTTCCTGCTGTCAGGGGCCTGCGTGCACGTAATGCTGAGGTGCACGCCATGCGGGGCGGCCAGGCAGCGGCTGTCTGATCGTCAAGGATACCTCTCGGCTACGCACTGCGGAGCGGAAGGGCCTGCCGACTGTCCGGCGCTGTGTGCGTCTGGTGGAACGCATTGCGTAATCACCAGGTCAGGCAGAGCTTGCCTGGTCGTTATGGTTAATATTTGTCAATTACTGCGTCCACCCCCATTCTACATATTAATGTGTGCACTCAGATAATTCATTAGTTGTGACCATTTTTGCCAAATTTCTCAAATCATTATATCTATTGCTCCATTTTGACGAAAGTCTGAGTTTCGCTGCGTTTTTGTGATCCTCAGGATCAATTCTCTTGGTGAGGATAAAGATTACTTTTGTGTGGCAATCACCTGTATATAGTAGTTATCTAATTTCATTTGAACATCCTGAGTGTTTTTACCGCAATCGGGGAGGGATACTCTATGTCATCCTGGCAATTCCTATAAGGTGGGTCTGCAAATCCCCGCACCTTTCTTACTAGTTGTGTGGCAGTCATCGGATCGAGAGAGAGTTGATTACTTGTTTTTTGTAAACCTGTAGATTCTTTACCAGTGTTTTGCTCATTTACATGCTATGTGTATTTCTGCATAGGGAAAGGGGTCTTATGTGGTTCTTCCTCAAATGTTATGTAGGCGTGCTGCCCTGGTGGGTCTTGCCAGCACATGCTTCTGTTTTTAAGCTATCGTCAGTATGTAGCATATTCGGTACTTAGAGGGTTCCGTGGCTCTTCATAGTACTGCATTCCACTGGATATTATCGTTTAGTCCAGTTTTTTGTGTGGACAAGCGATAGATCCATCGTTGCTCCTTCTCAAAGAGGCGTGCCTCTATATTGTCTCTAGTGCTATCTAGATGTTCAATGATGCACCATGTTAGGTCATTGGGAGTATGTCCTGAGCTGATGAAGTGATCAGTTAGTTTAGTTGTGTTTCTTTTGCATCTAATGTTGCTTCAATGTTCACATATCCTGGTTTTTACTTTTCTCGTTGTCATACCCACATACTTCAGATTACAACTGCACTCTATTAGGTAGACTACATTCATTGTGTTGCAGTTAGTGTGTTTTCTCAAAGTCCATGTTTTTCCAGATCCCAGTTCCAAGGTCTTCGTGGTTTTAGTTAAATGGCAGACACTGCAATTGCTGCAGGCATAATGGCTTGTGATCTCCGGGAGGCCCCACATGTTGCGTACTGTTGTCCGTCCTTCATTCTTCTTGATCCGGGGTCTGGTGCTCACCAGATTGTCTTTTAGGCTCATGGCTTTTTTGAAAAAAAACAACGGTTTTCCCCACTTGAGGTTCCCAGTTTGTATAATGCACCAGTTTGTATTGACAATTTTCTTGACTTCTTTGGAGACCGTATTGTAAGTTGTTACCCACGTTAGTGGGATGTTGTTATTGTTCCTGTTTGATGGTTCTATGAGGCTTTCTCTGTTCTGATTGTATGCTCTCTTGTAGGCCTTTTTGACAATTTTCTTAGAAGAATTTCTATCCCTTAATTTAGTTTTTAGTTCTTCGGATTGTACAATGAAGTCAGTTTTTTTTAGCAGTTCCTTCTAAGTCTGAGAAACTGGCCGTACAGCATGTTCTCTCTGAGAGCTCTGGGATGAAAGCTGTCAAATTTTAACAGTGTGTTTTTATCTGTTTCTTTGTGATAGGTCATTGTTCCCAATTTTCCATTTTCCACATATATTGTGACATCGAGAAATATGATATGCTCTTTGTTGTCTGTGTATGTGAATTTCAGGTTAGGGTCATATGTGTTCAATTCGTTGATGAATGTGAGCATCAATTCTCTGTTCCCTTTCCATATTACCAGGATGTCATCGATGTATCGTTTCCAGAGGAGGATGTTCTCCTTGTATATGTTCCTGTCATCCAAAATGTATTTTTTCTTAAACTTGTATACATAGAGGCCTGCCACGCTTGGCGCAAAAGTGCTACCCATGGATGTTCCGAAGGTTTGTAGATACAATATACCTTCAAATTCAAAGAAGTTCTTTTTTAGGGCCAGGCGAGCACACTCCAAAATAAAGTGTGTTGGTGTCATGTAGTTCCACACTGCTTGGTTCAGTGTCTCTTTTATAACTTTCAGTGTGTCATCTTGTGGGAGGCTGGTATATAAGCTCTCCACATCTAGGGTAAGAAGGATGTTGGTTGTGGGATCAAAATCCATGTTTTCCAGTAGTTGAAGTAGATCCGTAGTGTCTTTAGTGACCTTCAGGTACGTAGGTGTTTTTTGGACTTCTGGCAGACCTTAACGTAGCCCAAATGATTGCGCAGACAAAGGATTGGGATACATTGATAGAACAGAAAAGAAATAGGTTTCGCACCATCCTACATCGGGTCATAATGACAGAATATCTCAGAGCAAACACAGCACCCAGAGGGCTGATAGTGACCAATGCTCCAAGAATCTTCTTGGAGGACCCAGTCTTCAGAAAAGACTGGGCTCAAATCGCGTGGCACTGCACTCGAGACTGGCTCATCCTAATTATAAGAACTGCAAAACGACTCTCAGAAGCGATGCTAATCGAGATACAGCTCACAAAAATACACCTGAAGACAACAATAACAACACATAAAAAGAAATTGAAAGAAATTAACAAAGAACTAGCGGATTACAAGGATTACCTTACACAGTCCAAAATAGATAAATTCCAAAAGGATCTCAAGAAATTCTCATTCACCAAGGTCTACCCATATTCGGCTCCAGACTATACTACAGCAGAAAAAGAAGGATATTCTTCTGATAACTACACCTCAGATGAAGGCACATCAGAAATAAGCAGCTGGTCCAGCGATGACAACCCAAGAAAAGTAAGAAACAGGCAAAGAGGAAGGAGATGGCAACGACCATGGCAAGGAGAGAACATGTACATGAACCCAATGGGACCACCACAACAACCTTTCTTTCAACCAACATTTCCACCACATGTCCTGGGATGGAACGCACCTTACCCAACGAATGTACAGGCAACTTCAACCAGACACAACGCCCACCTTTCTTATGGCGAGGAGGCCGAGGTTGAGGAAGAATGAGAAGGGACAATCATGTCCACTGGGAAGACCCACAACAGAGGATGAACACCAGGAGCATGTCAAGGGACAACCAACAGGGAATAAGCAGGGGCCCGACATAGTAACAAACTTATCAACCCTGGTACTGACGAATGCACAAGTTCTGAACAGGGGCCTTGGTTTTGTACCAACCGCTGCCTGGATAGATTCCGTCTTCACTGTGAACTAGCGGAATTTTTTAGAAAACTGAAATTGAAGTCCTTTTTTGAAAAATCTGTCCGTAGTACAGAAGACACGAGCCAGAAGAGTGACACGGATTGAAGAGAAAATCCACGTTTTGCCCACCAACTTCGGCGGTTCCAGCAGAAATCGCGGCATTTGAACAGGCAGTATACAATGAAATAGAGATGCTGAAAAAAAAGGAGCCTTACCACAACATGACAAAGGATGAAATCACAGCACTAAGAGAACTGAAGGAACAAACAACGGCGATCATAAAACCAGCGGACAAAGGAGATGGCATAGTTTTACAAAACCAGGAGGACTACCAAAGAGAATGCATCCGCCTACTGTCTGATGAAAAGAACTACAGAATCCTATCAGAAGACCCCACAACTGAATTACAGTCAGAAATAAAATTCCTGGTGGAAGATGCAGAGGAACGGAATTGGATTTCCAAAAAGGAAGCTGAATTCCTCATCACACGAAATCCTAAAACACCACATTTTTACACTCTGCCTAAAATTCACAAAAAGAAAAAAACACTCCTGGTAGACCAATAGTTTTAGGCATTGGATCAATATTAGAACCACTATCAAGGTTCTGTGACTTCTATCTAAAACCAGAGGTCCAAAAAACACCTAAGTACCTGAAGGACACTACTTCAACTACTGGAAAACATGGATTTTGATCCCACAAACAACATGCTTCTTACCCTAGATGTGGAGAGCTTATATACCAGCCTCCCACAAGATGACACACTGAAAGTTATAAAAGAGACACTGAACCAAGGAGCGTGGATCTACATGACACCAGCCACATTTCATTTTGGAGTGTGCTCGCCTGGCCCTAAAAAACAACTTCTTTGAATTTGAAGGTATATTGTATCTACAAACCTTCGGAACATCCATGGGTAGCACTTTTGCGCCGAGCGAGGCAAGCCTTTATGTATACAACTTTGAGCAAAAATACATTTTGGATGACAGGAACATATACAAGGAGAAAATCCTGCTCTGGAAACGATACATCAATGACATCCTGGTAATATGGAAAGGGAACAGAGAACTGATGCTCACATCCATCAATGAATTGAACACATATGACCCTCGATGTCACAATATATGTGGAAAATGGAAAATTGGGAACAATGACCTAAAACAAAGAAACAGATAAAAACACACTGTTAAAATTTGACAGCTTTCATCCCAGAGCTCTCAGAGAGAACCTGCCGTACGGCCAGTTTCTCAGACTTAGAAGGAACTGCTCCAAAAAACTTACTTCATTGTACAATCCGAAGAACTAAAAACTAAATTAAGGGATAGAAATTATCCTAAGAAAATTGTCAAAAAGGTCTACAAGAGAGCATACAATCAGAACAGAGAAAGCCTCAGAGAACCATCAAACAGGAACAATAACACCATGCCACTAACGTGTGTAACAACTTACAATGCGGTCTCCAATGAAGTCAAGAAAATTGTCAATAAAAACTGGCGCATTATACAAACTGGGAACCTCAAGTGGGAAAAACTGTTGTTTTCCTTCAAGAAAGCCATGAGCCTAAAAGACAATCTGGTGAGCACCAGACCCCGGATCAAGAAGAATGAAGGACAGACAACAGTACGCAACATGTGGGGCCTCCCGGAGATCACAGGCCATTATGCCTGCGTCAATTGCAGTGTCAGCCATTTAACTTAAACCACGAAGACCTTGGAACTGGAACCTGGAAAAACATGGACTTTGAAAAAACACACTAACTGCAACACAATGAATGTAGTCTACCTAATAGTGTGCAGTTGTAAACTGAAGTATGTGGGTATGACAACGAGAAAAGTAAAAACCAGGATATGTGAACATTGAAGCAACATTAGATGCAATGGAAACACAACTAAACTAACTGATCACTTCATCAACTCAGGACACACTCCCAATGACCTAACATGGGGCATCATTGAACATCTAGATAGCACTAGAGACAATATAGAGGCACGCCTCTTTGAGAAGGAGCAACGCTGGATCTATCACTTGTCCACCCAAAAAACTGGACTAAACAATAATATCCAGTGGAATGCAGTACTATGAAGAGCCACAGGACCCTCTAAGTGCTGAATATGCTACATACTGACGATAGCTTAAAAACAGAAGAGTGTGCTGAGAAGACCCACCAGGGCAGCACGCCTTCATAACATTTGTGGGAGAACCACATAAGACCCCCTTTCCCTACGCAGAAATACACATAGCATGTAAATGAGCAAAACACTGGTAAAGAATCTACAGGTTTACAAAAAACAAGTAATCAACTCTCTTTCGATCCGGTGACTGCCACACAACTAGTAAGAAAGGTGTGGGAATTTGCAGACCCACCTTATAGGCATTGCCAGGATGACATAGAGTATCCCTCCCCCGGATGCAGTAAAAACACTCAGGATGTTCAAATGAAATTAGATAACTACTATATACAGGTGATTGCCACACAAAAGTAACCTTTATCCTCACCAAGAGAATTGATCCTGAGGATCACAAAAACGCAGCGAAACTCAGACTTTCGTCAAAATGCAGCAATAGAGAGAATGATTTGAGAAATTTGGCAAAAATGGTCACAACTAATGAATTATCTGGGTGCACACATTAATATGTAGAATGGGGGTGGACGAAAGTAATCGACAAATAATAACCATAACGACCAGGCAAGCTCTGCCTGACTGTGGTGATTACGCAATGCGTTCCACCAGACGCGCACTGCGCCAGACAATCGGCAGGCCCTTCCGCTCCTCAATGCACGGCCGAGAGGTATCCTTGACGACCAGGCAGCCGCTGCCTGGCCGCCGCGCATGGCGTACACGTCACACGCGGTGCAACGAGCATTACGTGCACGCAGGCACCTGACAGCAGGAAAGACCGGCTCTATTTTAAACGCGTCTCCGGAAAACATTACCAGGATGCGGGACGACCGAGGCATGAACAGGTATCACGGAGGGTGAGAGACCTTGATGAAGTAAGTGGGCATTCTAATGGGGAGAACCTGTCTCAGTGTTCTTTTATAAATCAATCGAAAAGGACATAGTGGGAATCTAAAGGGACGCGTATTTCTCTTGCAGAGTGTGACTACAGGATCCACCCCCTTGGCCGATTCCAGGTAGCAATTAGCTACTGTCACTGAAGTTAGTATTTATTATTTATGATCTTTTGATTTTTACCGTATGCACACCCTGCCTAAAAAGGAACACATTGAACAGAACTATACTTCCCCTTTATTCAATTAGACTCTTATTTGTGGTGGAAGAAGGGGACTTATGGTTGAATCTCACCAGCAAATGTAACCGAATCATTGATCAAAAAAGTATGAGATTAACACATCACAAAAATCTTGGACAAGGGAGGTTCTCCTATCCTGAGTCCAGGGTTTACCACTGCCTTATGTTTGTTTGTTTTCAAGGTAATTATGCTTTTACTTTTTTCACAGAAATGAAAACGACACAGTGAAACTGCAGTGGGTTGTAAGTACAATCCACGAAATAGCTATATGCCTTAGCGTGCATATTAGCTCATATTTCGGTCCTGACGAAAGCCTTCTGACCTTTTTCGGGCACATAAGAATATGGCTGAAACATGTAGACCGCACACAGGATAAGGAGGATCAAATTTATATCCTTCACATATCCACCACCTTTTTAACATTGACCAATACTCTCAACAATAACATTTTAAGTCAAACAGGACTGAGAGCATTTGAGCCACTTTTAAAACATGCACCACACTTGAGCACTATTCACTCACCATCACCACTTCACCCTCAAAAAACAACCAGCTCCGCTGTAATCAAGCGTCGCAGCACACCCTGGAAACATTCGGTGACCAGGGTGGGAACCCTATGATGAAGCATGTCACCTACTAGGTAGGTGAGTGAGGGTTCTTTTATAAAACCTAAGGGTTTCTTAGGCAGTATTAATATTTGAAACATCCATCCTAAATCAGGGTTTCTTAGGCAGTATTAATATTTGAAACATCCATCCTAAATCAGGAGAGAGATGAGTGTACAATACAAACACGTGGCACCCATAAATTGCATTTTATGCTCTCATACATATGTACAATGTACCCAACATTCACATACCGTGGGGAGACTGAAGAATCCCAATTTAAGAGCGATGGAGCCAATTTTTAAGCACAATTTCTGCTCACCACGGACCCTAGGCAACAAAAAAAGGTGCTTGCAACCTATCACCTGTCTCCTCAGTCTAGAACGAAGGACGATAGAACATTAGTCTCAGCTATGGCGGTGTCAGACCCCATTCAGAGGGCCACAAAGCTAGCAGGGGCTACTGGGCTTCAACCATGAGAGTTCAACCATGAGAGTTCAGGTCATTTGGCTTTGATGCTCCAGAGCCTGTCCTACTTTCGTACAACCCTTTCTGCATTTAGCTATATGCAATGGTGAGCATTTACAGGGTTCTCAGGGAGGTAGTGTTGGGGCGCTCAAGCTCAGAGGTCCACAATTCAATATATGAAAATCCACCCCAGTACGTATGTTTACATGAAATACCATATTTTAATACACACTAGAATGCAATACCACATAGTACCAGAAAACAATTTAGGGCCGATTCCGATCTCGGCCGGTAGTGCTCGAATCGGATTCGGATTTACCGGATCCGATTCGGAGCCCTTATTCCCGACCGAATCGTACGCGGGTCCGGCCGAGCGAGTACGATGCGAGCGCACGCGAAATCGCCGACCGACTCGTTCGCAGGACCCGACCGCTCCGACCGACTAGCACGGGGACGACTCGCACCGCGCAATGGAGACGTTCCCCGGCCGGGTAAGTACGATGCGCAGCGCGACCGCTCCGACCGATCTCGCGCAGTCCGGCTCCAAGGAGCTGTCGGAGCCGCACTTTGGGGGTCCGTGTCGGACCCCCTGGAAGCGTAGGCACACGCAGTCGCACACAGGGGGACACATGGGTCCCCCCTGCACGTGCATGTACGGCGCGACCCGCACCGACGCGAACACGCTGTAGGGCGCCCTTGTTCGCGTCGTGCCCATTGAGTCAATGGGAGCCCGTGGTACGCGTCGTACGACTGGCTCCCCATTGACTTCAATGGGAGTCCGACCGAATCGAGTCCGATGGCATACGTGCGCATCGTACTCGTTCGGTCGGACTGCCAGAGTCCGATTCGGTCGGAAATCTCTCCGGGTCCGGCTCGGTCGGAGAGATTTCCGGCCCGAATCAGAATCGGCCCCTTAGTGTCTCTGGGCACTATTTAGGATGGCAGTGTGCCTGCTTCCTCCCTGCTCCTCCCACACCCACTGTCCAGGCTCTCCCCCTGTTCTGGTGGTCCTCCCTCTCTATGTACCGTACATCTAGCTCAGGTGCAGATTACTTACCCCCAATTATATGTGTGCACAGTGTTAGCCCAGTGTCTTACCACTCTTAAGTGGAATCAGTCGTCACTGGTCAGCCTTGCTTGCTTTGCCTTCAAACACCTGCACACTCTGCTGACTGGCAGCTCTTCTTCTCTCCTATCTCAGGCTGCACACAGTGGGGCTCCAGCTCTGAATATTTCGGTGACATGGGCAGGAGAACGCAGTCCTAGTTCACCCCAGTCCCAACCGGTCCAATGAAAGGTGTTTCTGACTTCTGGGGCTTGGTGCTGGGCCTGTCGTCAGGTCCCCGCTTGAGCGGTTGGACCTGACGACACTCTTGGCAGATGCAGCCCCCTCCCCGCACAGGACACAACTTTAGCTGCTGCAGCCCTGATCGACTCAACTTCAGCAGTTCTGAAGCTGCATGGGTTAATCACCGAGGCAGTTGAAGCCATGCACAGGCTGGTTTTTGTTTTGTCATTTTCCTAGAGCGCCATGGTGGGTGAAAAATGATGGACTGGAATGTGATTGCAAAATGACTGAGATAAATTCAAGCATTCCATTCATCATCTTGTTGTTGCATTTGACTTTTTATACCTGTGGCAAAGGAGACAGATTCCTCGGTAGCCGTAGCCTATGTGAGTTAATAGAGGCCAGGGTTGGGAGATATGGCAAGCCTACTGGCTTGCTGTTGGTCAAAGAGTAGGTTCTCGTCATTGTAGATATGGCTTTCATCGTCATTATAAGGGTCAGGCATTTCTTATTGGTGCAGTAATGTCTCAGAATCAGGACAGGGATGTTGTTGGGGTAGTTGCAACCTCAATTGAGGCTGTGGTGGCTGACCCTCAGAGTCCGACAGAACTATCAGCTTCCCCTGCAGAGACAGCAGTATTGGCGTCAACAGTTAGGGTTGTGGTCTTAGTGTTGGCGCCATAAATGCTATCTGTCTAGGCATCATGCCTCCAGTCTGGACAGACTCCGAGACAGGGGTTGAGTGGCTCTGTTTGGGATGAATCTGCCGGCGGTTCACCGACTTGAGGCCACCTTTGATCCTTTGGGCTCAAAGGCGCTCCAGAGGGATCCGGTCAGGTACCAAATATTCTATCCATGGCTTCCTTAAATTTATACAGTTTTTGCGGTGTTGCTGATGGCTCAGGAAAGTTGTTGAGAATCCAGACGCGAGCTGGTTCTGAGGATGGAGACAAAGGTCATGGCTTAGAGCTGTCCAGGGCGTTGAAGTACTCCTTGTGATGGGGGTGTTTCCTTCATTTCTTCGACTTACTGGAGGATCTTCACTTGGAAGATGAACGATCTTGACAGCTGCCTTAGGAGAGGAAGAGGGTTCGTACCCTCGACTGAGAATGAGCCTTCTTCGTTTTGCAACGGTCTTCTGCGACATACAGTTTTGCTTCACAGTTTCAAATGGCTTTTCAGTTCATCTTCAGTCACTTTTCGCATTATGTCAAATCATGTTTGTAGCCCTGAAATCAGAGACAGATCTTGTTGGGATCCGTCACTGACATCTGTTTGTGGCAGTCCTTGCAAAGCTTAACACCTATCGTTTTCGGAGGGGGGATGTCCCTTGCACACTTGAGAGAAATTTTGTGTGGAAAACGTCTGTCAGGCCTGACAAAATACAAAGGATCGAGCTCCGGATCCGCGTCCGAAGACGCAGAAAGAAAGGAACTTATGTAAGCGCACAGATGTGGTCGGCTATGTAGGGGCCACGATGTCACATCCGGGGTCGAATGGACCCAACAAGAACCTGCACAAAGCCACCTACTGATGCGCAAGGGAATTGCTGAGAAAATTCTTTGGATCCAGTCTGGCGCCTGAAGGTTTTCACAAAGTGATGATTC
Source organism: Calotriton arnoldi (assembly GCA_963921515.1). NCBI lineage: Eukaryota > Metazoa > Chordata > Amphibia > Caudata > Salamandridae > Calotriton > Calotriton arnoldi. Next base: position 445,095 of record CAWUFW010012770.1, read on the forward strand.
TGTGCTTAGGAGTATACATAAGAAATATGCCAATCTTCAACTTGGCAATTTGCAGTCACGCCTATGCCAAACACATTTTGAGGAGGCACAACCATGCACAGGTCAATCTTCCACTTGGCAGTTGCAGCTACAACCAGGCTGGTCACAACTTGAACAGGCATGGCCACGCACAGGCTGATCACAGCACACAATCATAGCCCCAACCGAGCCTTGGCAATTGCGTTCGCAAAGTTGCAGTACCCTTTGGGAACCAGCACAGAGGGTCTGCAGGCCTGCGGATGCTGAGGCCAAGCAGATCGCTCTCAAGCTGTCCTCTCTTCTACATGCCCCACAGGTACCAAGGACACGCTGCGCCTTGCTCTTTCCTGGATAGACCATCCTCATGCAGGGTTGGTAGCCTCCCTCCCTTTCTCAGCTGGCGGACAGCTTATAGGCGCTTCAGTATAGGTATACAACTCCTCCAGCAAGACATTCAGATCTCAGGTGATGACCCCTTGCCTCTGAAAGACTGGCTATCAGGCAGACACTAGCCCTGGTTGCACAGCAGTCACCTGAGTACTCTGCAGAGGACTTAAACTGGAATAACAACTAGAGAGTTGGGGTCCCACTTTTATAAACAATTGACAGACAGGAGATGCGGCTCCACTGCTTAAACTGTAGTACCGATTTAGGGTGGTTCTCTTTCAAATGCCCGTTTAGGCTTTTCTCCAGACACAGACTTTGTGTAGAGTAATGCCTCTCACAGAAGGATCACCCACAAGAGAAGCACAGGTCTGAGGTTTATCTACCTGGCTGTCATCAGCCCACTAAAGGAGTAATTGGGGAAAGACAAAAGAGCCAGGCCTCAACTAAAGGTTTCCTCAACTTTACAACAGTCTGCAGGCCCACCCTTCACCTCTTACATCCATCAAATGGCAGTGTTCAGGAAGACTAATCAGCAGCTCCTTGCTAAGCAAAAGACCTAATTGAACATTTGAAGGAGCCCGGTCTCCACTTCCACCGCTTCAGTGTCAAGGTGTCCTCCTTCCAGCTTCAGGAATCTGAGCAATACACTTTCTGGGAACGCAACCCTCACTTCCATCTTGTGCAAAGCTCGGCCAGGGATATCCAAAATGGATCTCACATACCTCCATTACTCTGTCTCACTCAAAAACACTATGTATGCACCATGAGGGTCTCTCACACACACACACACACACACACACACACACACACACACACACACACACACACACACGCGCACGCACACGCACACACACCCATGCTTAATCTGCACTTGGAATGTTAGGGCTAGAAACTGGGTAAGCTCACAGACTGCAAATTTTAAATGAGTGGCCAGTAGGCCTTCACTCCAGTAACTCAGATGAAAAGGTCTGATCAAACTATGCCACCACTACTCTATGTGCTAAACCAATGACAGAGACAGTAGTCGAGTATCAGTAAATGAGGGCACGCTTGGTGTGTCCCTCCTTGTCACAGGACAACTCCAGGACCTGCTCATGTCAGGGACAGTGTGAGGAAACAGGCTTTTTGCAGGTTCACCCCCACTTTTTGCCCCCATTTTGACTTCTATTTACTGTGGTAATGACTCTGCAACCACATGAGCCCTGCTAATCAGGACTCGGTGCATGTGCTCTGACCCTTAAAATGGTGTATGGTTGATTGGTTTAAACCCATTTGGCATAGCCTAACTTATTTGTAAGTCTCTAGTATATGGTACCAGGGGTACCAAGGGCCTGTAAGTTACACTGTCCCTTCAGGGACTACAGCACTTGTTGTGCCACCTAGAGTGGGATGAGGTAAAACATGGCTCACAGTCTGCCACTGCAGACTGGTAGGGCAGGTTAAAACTGCTAACTCAACTTTCCCATTAAAGGGAAAGGCAAAGCCCAGCCCTCCCGTTTTAATATGTATAGGTCACCCCTAAGGTAGGCCTTTGGAGCCATAAGGCAGGGTGCTGTATAAGGAAAAGGGCACCCCTGGCACTCAAAACTCAGATCTCGTTGGATTAGAGAAGAGGACTGAAGAAGGACTGCTCTGCTGCACCAAAAACCCGGCGGAGTGAGGCTGCGCTGACGTGCACTGCACCTGCTGCACCTGGTGGCCAGCAAAGGAAAGGCACTGTGCCTGCTGTGTCCTGCTCATGGAGAAGTTGATTCCTGAGCCCAGCTGAATCAAGAGACGCCAAGGGTCAGTTGGCTGATGGTCTGTTTGCAGCACAGGGCCATAACAGCTGAAGAAGCCTGCTGGGGTGAGTTGGTAGCCTAGCTTCCTGAATCGCCATTCTGCGCTGCAGTGCAGCACGAGGACTCAATGCTCAAAAGTTGCCCCTGAGACAGCCAGACCTGTGAGAGTCGTCTGAGTGCAGCTTGGTAGCCCAGAAGGCAAGTTATTGCCCAAGGAAGATTCCACTGTAACTGTGATACTGGGCGACTGGTAGTCCAGTGACAACTGGACTCCTGCCAGGCCTAAGAGGACTTCAAAGGACACAACCCCTGTGGCCAAGACTGCCTTACCAAACCCATGGACCAAGGAGTAGCCCCAGGAAGACCCCTGTCAACCTCACCACGTCCACAGCATACTTGAGCATCTTCAGCATCTTGTATCTCTTGCATCAGGACCACTTCCATAGGAGTCTATGGCAAGGAGGTACTGTTGCGTAAACTATGCCTCTGGTGTGGTTCTACAAGGTTTGCTTTCCCACCCATGGGTGACACAGGTGAACTTTGGTTCAAGACACCACCGCTGAATGTGAAAGGCAGGTTACTGTAGCCTTGCAGAACCCAACTCAATACATTTTTGAAGTGGAATCATTGCTTTTGTATTACAAACAATCCCTAAACCAGGATCTAGAGCACAGTGGTACCGGAAACAAAACCTGTTTCGCTCTTCACAATATCGCACACACACACACAAATGGGTTTAAGAAAAATAGGCACTTAACTAAAAGCATTTATTGCAACAGAGCATGTTTCTCAACACATGTAAAACAACCACACAGAATATCATAAAAACAGCAAATAGGCATGTTGTTAACCCCTTCGATGCTCATGACGGAGCGGTTCCGTCATGAGCATCGGTTGGGCTGTGCTTATGACGGAACCGCTCCGTCATGAGCACAGCCCCTGGGAAGCGCTGGCGCTCCCCCCTGGGGCATCGATCTTGCCCCCACAGGGGGATGGCAGCGGAAGAGTTTCCGCTGCCACCCCCGGCCCCCCACGCTTCCCCATGACGTCAGCGCGCACAGCGCGCGCCGGCGTCATCAGGAGCGCTGGACGCGCTGGAAATCATTTCTTCCCAGCGCGTCCAGAGGGAGGGTAAGTGTTTGTTGTTGCGGTGGGGCGGGGGGCTGCAATAGGATGCCTTGAGGCATCGGGGAGAAGAAAGAGTATTTCCTCTCCCCTGATGTCCTCAATGCAGGGTATTCCTGCTTCACGATCGCGCACAGCGTCGCGATCGTGGAGCAGGAATGCCCCACTAGACACCAGGGATGTCCTTTTAAAATAAAGGAAGTGACCCCTTGGGCAAGGGTCGCTCTCCTAGGGAGCATACAATGTAATGAAGACTTTTCTGCCCCCCTGGGGACAGATCGACCGTTTTTTCGGCCGTTTGGATCCAGGGGGCAGAAAAGCCCACTAGATCCAGGGATCCATTTTGTAATGAAATGGAAGCGACCCCTTGGGCAAGGGTCGTTTCCTAGGGGACCAAAATTTTATTAAGACTTTTCTGCCCCCTGGGACAGATCGACCGTTTTTACGGCCGTTTTGGATCCAGGGGGGCAGAAAAGCCCACTAGATCCAGGGATTCATTTTGTAAATGAAATTGAAGCGACCCCTTGGGCAAGGGTCGCTTCCAGGGAGCATATTTCTTTGTTTGGCCAAAAACCCAGGTGACCCCCTTGCAAAACCAGGTCGTTTTGTGAAAGGCCATTTTGAGGTCGCCTCAATACGTTGTGGGCCCTTGCCTGTCGCGGGTACTTGGGCCTCCCACACAAGTGATGCACCATTTTTACTCGGGAGACCTGGGGGGAACGCTGTGTGGTAGGAAATTTGTGTGAGGCCAGTGATGCCACACTTTCCCACACAAAAATGTGTGAAAAAAGTGATTTTTTCAGCTAAAATTGAGGTTTGCAGGGGATTCTGGGTAAGGAAACGTTGGGGGATCCACGTAAGCCATGCCTCCCTGGAAGCCCCCGGGTGTCTAATTTTCAGAAATGTGTGGGTTTGGTAGGTTTCCCTAGATGGCCGCCAAGCACGGGGCCAAAAACCCAGGTGACCCCCCTTGCAAAACCAGGTGGTTTTGAGATAGGCAATTTTAATGTCGCCTCACTACGTTTTGAGCCCTTGCCTGTCGCGGGTACTTGGGCCTCCCACACAAGTGAGGCACCATTTTTATCGGGAGACCTGGGGGAACGCTGGGTGGTAGGAAATTTGTGTGAGGCCAGTGATGCCGCACTTTCCCACACAAAAATGTGTGAAAAAGTGATTTTTTTCAGCTAAAATTGAGGTTTGCAGGGGATTCTGGGTAAGGAAACGTTGGGGGATCCACGCAAGCCACACCTCTCCTGGAAGCCTCCGGGTGTCTACTTTTCAGAAATGTGTGGGTTTGGTAGGTTTCCCTAGATGGCCGCCGAGCACGGGGCCAAAACCCAGGTGACCCCCTTGCAAAACCAGGTGGTTTTGAGATAGGCAATTTTGATGTCGCCTCACTACGTTTTGGGCCCTTGCCTGTCACGGGTACTTGGGCCTCCCACACAAGTGAGGCACCATTTTTATCGGGAGACCTGGGGGAACGCTGGGTGGTAGGAAATTTGTGTGAGGCCAGTGATGCCACACTTTCCCACACAAAAATGTGTGAAAAAAGTGATTTTTTTCAGCTAAAATTGAGGTTTGCAGGGATTCTGGGTAAGGAAACGCTGGGGGATCCACGCAAGCCATACCTCCCTGGAAGCCCTCGGGTGTCTACTTTTCAGAAATGTGTGGGTTTGGTAGGTTTCCTAGATGGCCGCAGAGCACGGGGCCAAAAACCAGGTGACTCCCCTTGCAAAACCAGGTGGTTTTGAGATAGGCAATTTTGATGTCGCCTCACTACGTTTTGGGCCCTTGCCTGTTGCGGGTACTTGGGCCTCCCACCCAAGTGAGGCACCATTTTTATCGGGAGACCTGGGGGAACGCTGGGTGGTAGGAAATTTGTGTGAGGCCAGTGATGCCACACTTTCCCACACAAAAATGTGTGAAAAAAGTGATTTTTCAGCTAAAATTTGAGGTTTGCAGGGGATTCTGGGTAAGGAAACATTGGGGGATCCATGCAAGCCATACCTCCCTGGAAGCCCCTGGGTGTCTACTTTTCAGAAATGTGTGTGTTTGGTAGGTTTCCCTAGGTGCCGGCAGAGCTAGGGGTTCACAAACTACAGCTAGGCACTTTGCCAAAAAGGGTCATTTTTCACTGCGAAGTTGAGGTGTGACCACGTTGCGTTTTGCGCCGTTTCCTGTCGCAGGCACTAGGCCGACCCACACAAGTGAGGTACCATTTTTCTCGTAAGACTTTGGGGAACGCGGGGTGGGTGGAAATTTGTGGATCCACGCAGATTCCAGAACTTTCCACCACAGAAATGTGGGGAAAATGTGGTTTTTTTGACAATTTTTTAGGTTTGCAAGGGATTCTGGGTAACAGAACCTGGTGGGAGGCAGTCAAGTCACCCCATCCTGGATTCCCTGGGTGTCTAGTTTTCAAAAATGTATAGGTTTGCTAGGTTTCCCTGGGTGCCGGCAGAGCTAGGGTTTAAAAACTACAGCTAGGCACTTTGCCAAAAAAGGGTCATTTTTCACTGCAAAATTGAGGTGTGACCACGTTGCGTTTTGCGCCGTTTCCTGTCGCAGCCACTAGGCCGACCCACACAAGTGAGGTACCATTTTTCTCGTAAGACTTTGGAGAACGCGGGGTGGGTGGAAATTTGTGGATCCACGCAGATTCCAGAACTTTCCACCACAGAAATGTGGGGAAAATGTGGTTTTTTGGACAATTTTGTTAGGTTTGCAAGGGATTCTGGGTAACAGAACCTGGTGGGAGGCAGTCAAGTCACCCCATCCTGGATTCCCTGGGTGTCTAGTTTTCAAAAATGTATAGGTTTGCTAGGTTTCCTAGGTGCCGGCACAGCTAGGGTTCAAAAACTACAGCTAGGCACTTTGCCAAAAAAGGGTCATTTTTCACTGCGAAATTGAGGTGTGACCACGTTGCGTTTTGCGCCGTTTCCTGTCGCAGGCACTAGGCCGACCCACACAAGTGAAGTACCATTTTTCTCGTAAGGCTTTGGGGAACGCAATGTGGGTGGAAATTTGTGGATCCACGCAGATTCCAGAACTTTCCACCACAGAAATGTGGGGAAAATGTGGTTTTTTTGACAATTTTTTAGGTTTGCAAGGGATTCTGGGTAACAGAACCTGGTGGGAGGCAGTCAAGTCACCCCATCCTGGATTCCCCTGGGTGTCTAGTTTTCAAAAATGTATAGGTTTGCTAGGTTTCCCTGGGTGCCGGCAGAGCTAGGGTTCAAAACTACAGCTAGGCACTTTGCCAAAAAAGGGTAATTTTTCACTGCGAAATTGAGGTGTGACCACGTTGCGTTTTGCGCCATTTCCTGTCGCAGGCACTAGATTGACCCACACAAGTGAGGTACCATTTTTCTCGTAAGACTTTGGGAACGCGGGGTGGGTGGAAATTTGTGGATCCACGCAGATTCCAGAACTTTCCACCACAGAAATGTGGGGAAAATGTGTTTTTTTGACACTTTTTAGGTTTGCAAGGGATTCTGGGTAACAGAACCTGGTGGGAGGCAGTCAAGTCACCCCATCCTGGATTCCCTGGGTGTCTAGTTTTCAAGAATGTATAGGTTTGCTAGGTTTCCCTAGGTGCCGGCAGAGCTAGGGTTCAAAAACTACAGCTAGGCACTTTGCCAAAAAAGGGTCATTTTTCACTGCGAAATTGAGGTGTGACCACGTTGCGTTTTGCGCCGTTTCCTGTCGCAGGCACTGGGCCGACCCACACAAGTGAGGTACCATTTTTCTCGTAAGACTTTGGGGAACGCGGGGTGGGCGGAAATTTGTGGATCCACGCAGATTCCAGAACTTTCCACCACAGAAATGTGGGGAAAATGTGTTTTTTTGACAATTATTTAGGTTTGCAAGGGATTCTGGGTAACATAACCTGGTGGGAGGCAGTCAAGTCACCCCATCCTGGATTCCCCTGGGTGTCTAGTTTTCAAAAATGTATAGGTTTGCTAGGTTTCCCTAGGTGCCGGCAGAGCTAGGGTTCAAAAACTACACCTAGGCACTTTGCCAAAAAAGGGTCATTTTTCACTGCGAAATTGACGTGTGACCACGTTGCGTTTTGCGTCGTTTCCTGTCGCAGGCACTAGGCCGACCCACACAAGTGAGGTACCATTTTTCTCATAAGACTTTGGGGAACACGGGTTGAGTGGAAATTTGTGGATCCACGCAGATTCCAGAACATTCCACCACAGAAATGTGGAGGAAATGTGTTTTTTTGGACAATTATTTAGGTTTGCAAGGGATTCTGGGTAACAGAACCTGGTGGGAGGCAGTCAAGTCACCCCATCCTGGATTCCCTTGGGTGTCTAGTTTTCAAAAATGTATAGGTTTGCTAGGTTTCCCTAGGTGCCGGCAGAGGTAGGGTTCAAAAACTACAGCTAGGCACTTTGCCAAAAAGGGTCATTTTTCACTGCGAAATTGAGGTGTGACCACGTTGCGTTTTGCGCCGTTTCCTGTCGCAGGCACTAGGCCGACCCACACAAGTGAGGTACCATTTTTCTCGTAAGACTTTGGGGAACGCGGGGTGGGCGGAAATTTGTGGATCCACGCAGATTCCAGAACTTTCCACCACAGAAATGTGGGGAAAATGTGGTTTGTTTGACAATTTTTTAGGTTTGCAAGGGATTCTGGGTAACAGAACCTGGTGGGAGGCAGTCAAGTCACCCCATCCTGGATTCCCCTGGGTTTCTAGTTTTCAAAACTGTATAGGTTTGCTAGGTTTCCCTAGGTGCCGGCAGAGCTAGGGTTCAAAAACTACAGCTAGGCACTTTGCCAAAAAAGGGTCATTTTTCACTGCGAAATTGAGGTGTGACCACGTTGCGTTTTGCGCCGTTTCCTGTCGCAGGCACTAGGGCCGACCCACACAAGTGAGGTACCATTTTTCTCGTAAGACTTTGGGGAACGTGGGGTGGGTGGAAATTTGTGGATCCACGCAGATTCCAGAACTTTCCACCACAGAAATGTGGGGAAAATGTGGTTTTTTGGACAATTTTGTTAGGTTTGCAAGGGATTCTGGGTAACAGAACCTGGTGGGAGGCAGTCAAGTCACCCCATCCTGGATTCCCTGGGTGTCTAGTTTTCAAAAATGTATAGGTTTGCTAGGTTTCCCTAGGTGCCGGCAGAGCTAGGGTTCAAAAACTACAGCTAGGCACTTTGCCAAAAAGGGTCATTTTTCACTGCGAAATTGAGGTGTGACCACGTTTGCGTTTTGCGCCGTTTCCTGTCGCAGGCACTAGGCCGACCCACACAAGTGAGGTACCATTTTTCTCGTAAGACTTTGGGGAACGCGGGGTGGGTGGAAATTTGTGGATCCACGCGGATTCCAGAACTTTCCACCACAGACATGTGGGGAAAATGTGGTTTTTTTGACAATTTTTAAGGTTTGTAAGGGATTCTGGGTAACAGAACCTGGTGGGAGGCAGTCAAGTCACCCCATCCTGGATTCCCCTGGGTGTCTAGTTTTCAAAATGTATAGGTTTGCTAGGTTTCCTGGGTGCCGGCAGAGCTAGGGTTCAAAAACTACAGCTAGGCACTTTGCCAAAAAGGGTCATTTTTCACTGCGAAATTGAGGTGTGACCACGTTGCGTTTGCGCCGTTTCCTGTCGCAGGCACTAGGCCGACCCACACAAGTGAGGTACCATTTTTCTCGTAAGACTTTGGGGAACGCGGGGTGGGTGGAAATTTGTGGATCCACGCAGATTCCAGAACTTTCCACCACAGAAATGTGGGGTAAATGTGTTTTTTTTGACACTTTTTAGGTTTGCAAGGGATTCTGGGTAACAGAACCTGGTGGGAGGCAGTCAAGTCACCCCATCCTAGATTCCCTGGGTGTCTAGTTTTCAAGAATGTATAGGTTTGCTAGGTTTCCCTAGGTGCCGGCAGAGCTAGGGTTCAAAAACTACAGCTAGGCACTTTGCCAAAAAAGGGTCATTTTTCACTGCGAAATTGAGGTGTGACCACGTTGCGTTTGCGCCATTTCCTGTCGCAGGCACTGGGCCGACCCACACAAGTGAGGTACCATTTTTCTCGTAAGACTTTGGGGAACGCGGGTGGGTGGAAATTTGTGGATCCACGCAGATTCCAGAACTTTCCACCACAGAAATGTGGGGAAAATGTGGTTTTTTTGACAATTATTTAGGTTTGCAAGGGATTCTGGGTAACAGAACCTGGTGGGAGGCAGTCAAGTCACCCCATCCTGGATTCCCCTGGGTGTCTAGTTTTCAAAACTGTATAGGTTTGCTAGGTTTCCCTAGGTGCCGGCAGAGCTAGGGTTCAAAAACTACAGCTAGGCACTTTGCCAAAAAAGGGTCATTTTTCACTGCGAAATTGAGGTGTGACCACGTTGCGTTTTGCGCCGTTTCCTGTCGCAGGCACTAGGCCGACCCACACAAGTGAGGTACCATTTTTCTCATAAGACTTTGGGGAACACGGGGTGGGTGGAAATTTGTGGATCCACGCAGATTCCAGAACTTTCCACCACAGAAATGTGGGGAAAATGTGGGTTTTTGGACAATCTTTTAGGTTTGCAAGGGATTCTGGGTAACAGAACCTGGTGGGAGGCAGTCAAGTCACCCCATCCTGGATTCCCTTGGGTGTCTAGTTTTCAAAAATGTATAGGTTTGCTAGGTTTCCCTAGGTGCCGGCAGAGCTAGGGTTCAAAAACTACAGCTAGGCACTTTGCCAAAAAGGGTCATTTTTCACTGCGAAATTGAGGTGTGACCACGTTGCGTTTTGCGCCGTTTCCTGTCGCGGGCACTAGGCCGACCCACACAAGTGAGGTACCATTTTTCTCAGTAAGACTTTGGGGAACGCGGGGTGGGTGGAAATTTGTGGATCCACGCAGATTCCAGAACTTTCCACCACAGAAATGTGGGGAAAATGTGGTTTTTGGACAATTTTGTTAGGTTTGCAAGGGATTCTGGGTAACAGAACCTGGTGGGAGGCAGTCAAGTCACCCCATCCTGGATTCCCCTGGGTGTCTAGTTTTCAAAAATGTATAGGTTTGCTAGGTTTCCCTAGGTGCCGGCAGAGCTAGGGTTCAAAAACTACAGCTAGGCACTTTGCCAAAAAAGGGTCATTTTTCACTGCGAAATTGAGGTGTGACCACGTTGCGTTTTGCGCCGTTTCCTGTCGCAGGCACTAGGCCGACCCACACAAGTGAGGTACCATTTTTCTCGGAAGACTTTGGGGGAACGCGGGGTGGGTGGAAATTTGTGGATCCACGCAGATTCCAGAACTTTCCACCACAGAAATGTGGGGAAAATGTGTTTTTTTGACAATTATTTAGGTTTGCAAGGGATTCTGGGTAACAGAACCTGGTGGGAGGCAGTCAAGTCACCCCATCCTGGATTCCCTGGGTGTCTAGTTTTCAAAATGTATAGGTTTGCTAGGTTTCCCTAGGTGCCGGCAGAGCTAGGGTTCAAAAACTACAGCTAGGCACTTTGCCAAAAAGGGTCATTTTTCACTGCGAAATTGACGTGTGACCACGTTGCGTTTTGCGTCGTTTCCTGTCGCAGGCACTAGGCCGACCCACACAAGTGAGGTACCATTTTTCTCCTATAATTCTCATGCTAGTATGGGTACTCCCAATTTCGGAAATGTGCAAATATCTACTGTTTCTAAAATCTACATTTGTTCCCATTTCAGAAATACATAGGTGTCTTTCATAACAATTTTTCCATGTATACATTTTCCGGTACATAATAAAAAACCATTGCAAGATGCTGCTCAGTTATTGGCTCTGGGTTCGTCGGGTTCTTGGTGAACCTACAAGTCCTATATATCCCCACAACCAGAAAGGTCCAGCGGATATAACGGTATATTGCTTTCAAATAGCTGTCATAATTAGAAGAAGTTACAGGTGAAAACGTTGACACAAATGGCTGTTTTTTTCAACTAATTTTCAATTTTTCCTTCATTTAACTGTTAGTTTTTATAGGGAAAACTTTAAGGATCTACACAAATGACCCCTTGCTGAATTCAGAATTTTGTCTACTTTTCAGAAATGTATGGGTTTTCAGGATCCATTATTGGTTTCATACCCATTTCTACCATTAACTGGAAGGAGGTTGAAAGCACAAAAAATAGCAAAAATAGGTTATGTCCCAGAAAAATGCCAAAACTGTGTAAAAAAGTTGGTTTTCTGACAAAAGTCTGCTTGTCCCTGAAAGCTGGGAAGATGGTGATTTCAGCACCACAACCCCTTTATGATGCCATTTTCAGGGAAAAACAAGACGCTTTCATCTGTAGCCCTTTTTCGCATTTTTCCCAAAAAAAACAAAATGTAGCTGTATTTTGGCTAATTTCTGGGTCCCCTCCAGGGGAATCCACAAACCCTGGGTACCTTTACAATCCCCATGATGTTAGAAAAATAGGACGCAAATTTGGCATGGATACCTTATGTGGTCAAAAAGTTACAGGGGCCTAAGCGTGCACTACCCCAAATAGCCAAAAAAGGCTTAGCACAGGGGGGGGAAAGGCCTAGCAGCGAAGGGGTTAATAACCAGAATAAAATGAAAATTTCTAACATAGTTAAAATGTTATTTAAAATCAAATACCCTAAAACCTACTTCTATATGCTATGCTAGGCAAGCATGGAAAGTAGAACTTGCAATCTAGACTTTAGTAGGGAGAAGCACTGTCGTGTAGTTCCTATAGTACCCCTGCAGGACCTGCGCGTTTGGATAACATAAACTGTGGGCTTGGTGGCAGACTGGCTCTGTGCACCCCCACCGCGTATGTTAGCCGGATTTGCATTAGCTAGCTCACAGTGCCACTAGAATCTCCTCTTATCGGGGAGAGATTAGTTTCTGGCAACCTTAGATCATGACAACCCTGATCCCTCAGAATCGTGAAACAATGTACTACTTTTCGCTCAGTCACTCGTGCTTACTTGTTCGGTTTGTCTCAGAGAGTTACACAGAATAAACAGTCTGGGCGTTTCAATAAGTATTTATTGAACAGTTGTTATTCTGGTGTAGAATATATGTGCTGCAGCAACCAGCAGACAATAGCAGAGATATATTATCAGCAGTACGATAAAAGTGAAAGGGTAGTACAGTTCTACCATATTGCAATAATAATGGTTACATACATGAATATATGAAATGCATTATAAAAGTGCGCGTACTCCTACGATGCCTAACTAGATGTACCTAAGTGTACCTAGCATGTGTGTAGGTCTAAAAGCCTAAGAGCCAAGAATCCTTCTAGGATTTAGTTGAACCCCATTACCTGAAGAGATAGAGTGTGGGACCCCGTCCTGGTCTCGAGTTGGACACCCCGCAAGGGCTGTGTTAGACCGCTGTCAGCTGGAGCGACTGCATGCAGGAGCCTCAGCGTCTCTGGTCAGTGTGTCAGCATGGAAGTCTCGGTTCCCTCTGTCTTACCGTGGCAAGATGTGGTGTATTTATACCCTAAAGTGTCTCGTCCCTCAGTATGGTTTGTATTGGTCTTTGTTAGACATGAGGAAGACGTCAGGGGTGAACTTTGTACATACATATTATGCGGGAGATGTAGCTGGTGAATGCTCATGCATAATTTATGAGTACATTGTAGGCCTGTGTTCGGGAAAAACCCTGCAGTGTTCTAACCACAGACTAGATAACGTTCAACCCTCAGAGTTCGTTGTGTACTGTAGGGAACTAATGTAGGTGAAAGATCATGCCTATATTAGGGCATAGGAGATCATGACTATAATAGGGCCTAGACGATTATGACCATAATAGGGCATATACGAGTATGACCATAATAGGGCATATACGATTATGACCATATACGGCATATATGAACGTGTCTATATTAGGGCCTCTATACGAAACATAACACCCACTCCACTTTCGAATTGGATGACAATGACCATACTTAAAATCTGGACAATTAATTTTTTTTCTTAAAAACAGCTAAAAACATGGTTTTAAAAAGACATTTAAAAAATGTTTAAAAATGTTAAAAATCAGCTATTCTTTAGTTGCCACTTGAAAAAGTCAATTCTGTCTCACTTATAAAAGTTGCATTACTACAAGCAGAAGAAGGCCATTCTTTCTCAAGTGAACGTGTCAATTTAGGAAATGTTCCAAATTTAGTTTGTTTATTTATGAAACAAAGTGGAGAAGCCGAATTCTTTCCCAGGACGCGATGAGCCAATTCAAGATTAAGTGTCCTGGCTTGGAGATACAGCATTATCGGTGTCAGCTACTGCAGACGACAAATCCAACGCCTCACAGAGAACGTCAATCGCACATAGATGGAATTCAGCACTGCTAACAGTCAGTGCTGCGGCAGCTTGTACGGCAGTTATTACCTGAGTGCCTGTGGAGGAGCCACCTAACCCAGCAGGAGCAAACGGCACCTGTGAATTCTCAAGGAATGCGTTCATCAGAATTGGAAGACGCTGGGGACAACGCAGAGCATGGGCCTTTAGGGGGTCCAGCATAGCATCCATGTCCGGAGGCGTATCTGATGGAAACGTTAGACAGAGATCCAACGCGCATTCTTCTCCGCAAAACAGGCATCGAAGAACAGGTAAGATGCAGTCCACCCAGACTGGTCTAAACGATAGAAACCAAGAGGCGTTCAGTTCTCTTAGGCAAGGTATACCCAGAAGCTGCACCATGCGTTCACGGTATTTCCGCTCCATGAGTATGTTCGCCATTTCCTCGGAAATTGGGCCGTCCATTGCGTAGCAGTAAGATTACAATCAGGACTCCTGCAATTAGGAACAGGATAAGCGGGAGACCTCCAAAGACGCTTCCCAATACGGAGTGTATAAAATTTGGGATTACTCCGAGGACTGTCTGAAAGGTGCTTAATAGTCCTGACCCTATGGTCTTAAATAGGTGTACAATACCGCTCGTATCAGACATGTTAAAGATACGACCCACCATTTCTGCGAAATGAAAGGGGCAGTTCGTACGTATAAGCGCCTGTATCTCAGTCGAGGTCCTTGCAACTTGAAGTTCAAAGGTTTCTTGAGCGGAGGTTAAGGGCACGGGTTGCTGTAAAAGCATGGCTTTCAGTCTGCTCAAAGTAACAAATTGTATAAAGGAAACATTCAATGAAGGCCAAACGGCGCCTCCCTGACTGTGTTCAGTGGCGGAAACAATACTTGCATACAGCAAGTAACCCTGGAGTTAACAGTGACTAGATAGGCAGCGCCCGGAAGCATCCCACAGCAAACCTGATCGTTTAGCATCAAGTAACTCCCATTCGAGAGCAGCTGGAAAACCGGCATGATCATGGCCGCTGGGGTCCCTGACATGTGACACGATAAGTTCGCTACCGAACCACTACATGCCCCGTGCAGAGAAATATCCTGACACATGAGAGAACCGCTTAAAGCGTTCTTGCAGTTTGTACCACTCAGATACACTTCTCGATCCCCATTCCGGCATCGAAATCTATATGGTAACTCCCAAGTTTCCTTAATGTATCCCTTACCCATTTTTTTATATCTGCCTGCCTGCCTTTGCTCAAGGCAATATTGAAACTGAAACGTAGTGACCGGCAGAGTGATTTGGCCATGAATTAGCCATTCAGTTGATGGTAATTCGGCTACAGTGAATGGTAACCTTTCCAGTTTCTCAATACGCAGCATTGTATATTTGGCTCCCCTTTGTGCCATTTCTGTCTGTTTATCAGTTAGATTGTATTCTGAAAACAGAGACGTGGTGTTTATAAAACGCCAGGGCACATAGCCTGCACGCAAAGATTGCAGCGTCCAGCTTAACATCATAATAGAACGTAATTGGGATTGCCCGTGTTGTAACAAGGCCAGATCTTGTTCTAATATGTCGATTGCCGAAGACACAATGTTGCCTAAGGAGTAAATCCTGGAGGTCAAAGTTGTTAACCCATTATCCACTACAGCTAATGCCTTCTCTAAGTTAATACGGTCTATTTCCCGTATTCTTTCTGCGGCCTCCTGTTGGGATATTTTCCAGTTTTCATTATAATAGGCATAAATGCCAGCATATATGAAACGTTTCTGACGTGTTTTCCTTGGGCCTGACAAGAAATCCCTAAGGTCTACATCAGGTGTGAGTAAGGTCAAGTGATGTTTTACTTCTGTGAGTGTTGAGGTCTCTAGCCAATCAAGGCACAACTTCCCAACACTATAGGATGTCACTACCCCTGGGTGTTGTCTTTGTACATAGCGTGTATCTGGCCTACTGATACTAAACCCCTCGGTTATACCTAGGAATCTCTGTTGACATGTGTTTCTGTCAACGGGCCAAATCAGCCATTCTGTCCAATTGGGATCTGACCTGTTGTACTGGAGAATGTCATCTAATCCTACCCCATGTGTAGTTGAATTCTGCCCCCCACCCATCTGTGATGGTGCTGGAAACCCAAGTGTATTCATTTCCTTGTTCTTGGCTAGTCCAAGACAGGATGTCTGTTGCACAGTGTCATTTAGAAATATCATCTGCTGTGGAATGAGGCATGCTCTAAAAAGCGCTTCTGTTCCCTGGACCTGCCAGTCCCTCGAACCCCAGATTGATTTTAAATCTATAGTGTCCTTCCATAGGTCGAAACCCTGTGTAGACAACTGGGCCATAAAGGAAGCAGAGTAAATCTGTTTGGTGTTAGTCAACATAATTTTCTGTGCTGATGTTGTTGCCACTTTGTAATAAAATGACTTCGGGTCAGATGTATTAAACCCTGAAAAGTATGTGAATTTCTGTGCAAAAGTTTGCGAACTACCTTTGGAGGTGTTGGGCAGTGTTCCCACTGGTGGTATTCAAATACATTTCTAGGTGTTATGGATTTGTGCAAGAAATGATGACCATAATGTTGGTAACAGTACAATGTATCATAGTCTGAAGTACCTTCTAACATTTCATTGTTCGGAAATGCTGCAGTTTTTTCTAAATCAGACATCATATTATTTACAGTTTCAGTGTCCCAATCATCAGACAATGTACTGGAGGTAATGATATCACTTAAAGAAATTTTAAATACATGTTTAAGCTTTAAAAGTTCAGTCGGACCGAATATATCGAAATCAATCTTGTCCCATACTATACCGTCCGGTATAGGAACTGCTGTGATGTTCACTGAAGACAAGTCTCTTGGTTCACGATGTGAAGACTGGTGTGGCTTTAAAATCAAATTGACTCTTTGGGCTGTAGAGCTCTGCTGGAGATATCGTCCATTAATAAGCATACTAAAAGTTATTGTTAAACCTAGCCAGAAAAAAAAAATAGAATCCCAGTGATAAACCATAGTTCTATCCAAGGTGACACCAGGTAAGTCTTTCTAAAAAAGTGCAAAAAGTCAATGAGTTTCTGTGATTTTTTGGCTGGCGTCGTTTCCGGCTCGCTTGGATCCAGTGAAAACGTATCAAAGTTCATGAAATAGCCAGAAGCAGTTCGATCAGTTGTTGGAATTGCATCGGGATTTGTTGAAATTGGATTTTGCTCTTGACGAGGCATGTTGACGTAGACGTCTGTAGTCGGTCTGATTGCAACTTGGTTGTTAAGTTGATTTTCTTCTTGTTGAAGTGGAACGAGTTCCATAGCATTGTTGCTTAGTCCTTCATTCCGTACAGGTGGCTCTTTAAACGTGATGAGTCTTTCTGTTTGAACTTCTTGGATTGTAGCAAGAAGAGGGCGTCTGCTACTGTGGAGTCCACGAGGCCTACTGTTTAGTATTGGCCACATAGTGTGGTTTGATTAAGTCGATTGAGACAAATCTTTTCTCCTTTTTCCCAGCAAGAGGCGGCAGAAGTACAGTTCTTGTGCCTTGGCTTGCTAGGACCGGTACAGCTGTTCTGTAGGATGGTCCGAATCTTCTCTCTGACCAGATCCCCAACTTTTGGGATCCAGACAGGTCTTGCTGTTACTGCCTTGACTTCCTCAGTGGCGGTCTGTTTTAAGTGGACGTTGCTTTGTTGTGTCCTGGATTCATTTAGATCCTGTAAAACAGCCAAACGATCATGGATATCAAATGGTTTTTCATCCGCCACTGTGCCTCCACAATCAAGATCAGGTACCCACATTCTTGTCCCAAATAGGACCTCGTAAGGAGTGACACCCCTAGAGAGCTTCTTGGCTGATTGTTAATTGCTCTTTGTACCCCATATAAGGTGATCGACCCATCTACCGCCCTTGCCTAATACCCTAGCTGTTAAAGATTGCTTTAAGTCACGGTTTTTCCTCTCCACAACAGAATTTCCCTCAGGATGGTACGAAGAGGAGTACCGCAATGCTACGCCCATTCCTTCCATGGCCTCTTTGTAAGCCCGAGAGCTAAACGTCGGGCCACGGTCAGAATGTAACGTGCCAACTGCGTATGTGCCGATAAAGACTCGCAAATCTTTATAACAGTTCGAGCGTCAGCCGAGCGCTGAGGCCAGACCCATAGGAATCTAGAGCAGGAATCCACTGCAACCATGATATATTTCTTGGCCCCATCCGATTGTAGGGGTCCGCAGTGGTCCAAATACACACATGCGAGAGGTTTGTCTGATTTTAGTAATGGTGTTTGTGCTGGGCGTGCTACGGTGGAGCCTTTCATCTGCTGGCAGATGTCGCACTTTAAGACATAGGGGCACATGCATCAAGCCCGCATTTTGCGATTTCTAAATAGCGAATTTTACCGATTCGCTATTTAGAAATCGCAAAATGCAATGCATGAAGGATTTGCCCAAAAAAAAGCGATTCCTTAAAATACCTTAATTGCGACTCGCAAATTGCGAGTCGCAATTAAGGAATTGATTCCCATTCATTCCTATGGGCCTGGAGGCCCATAGGAATGAATGAGAGTTGCATGCAGCAATTTGCGAGTACTCCATTGGTACTCGTGAAGTGACGCATGTACATTTCAAGGTGCAAGGGTGCCACAAGGACACCCTGTTGCACCCCTGAAATTGTTATGTACACCCATGTTGCGCACACACATGCCCCAAGGGCATGTGTGTGTGACATGTAACTTTGAAAAATGCACTTTGTGCATTTTTCAAAGCTTTCGCAAATTACCATCAACTTAAAGTTGATGGTAATTTGCATTTCTTAATAGCAAATTCGCAAATTTTATTTTTTGTTGCATTGCATTTAGGGAATCGCAAATTGCGATTCCTTAAATGTAATCGCTACTTAAGAAATCGCAATAAATTGCTATTTCTTAAATTGCGAGTGCCTAACACTGTTAATGCATCGCAAAGGGCCTTTATGGGCGCAGAACGGCCGATTTTTGCGAATCGCACCGTTTGCGCTCGCAAAAACCTTTGATGCATGTGCCCCATAGTCTTTGGTCTGCTTTGTTAACCCTGGCCACCAGTAGCGCTGTTTCAGTAAAGAAATAGTCGCTGTAACGCCTGTATGTGCAGAACCCAAACCCTCGTGTGCTGCTAGAATTAAGCCTTGCCTACGATCCATATTTGGTATTACTCTATCCCCCACTCCAGGAATCTGAGCATATGGAATGTTTTGTGCATCTAACTTGTAGGTGTACTTGAGTGGAAATTTTTTAGGTACTGCTGTGCTGCCTTTGCGTGAAGCAATGACAGCTACCAAAATCTCGCCGTCTATTTTTGTTTTTGAACGAGTGATTGCAGCTACGGACGCTGTGCGTACAGCCCCCTTTTCGGCTTCATCAGCCAATGAATTCCCTTCAACGTGAACGCCATTACGCTGATGACTCAGTGTATGTATCACGTGAGCCCTTGGTAGTTCGTTTCTCAACTCCACTACCTGTTCCCATAGCATTTTATGCTTAATTGTGCCACCTTTCGCGTCTTTAAACCCGTTTTGTTCCCAATGATGTAAATATTCATTGTACGACTGTACACAGTAAAAGGAATCACACACAATTAGTGTGGGGAATTCGTGTTCCGTATTTACGAGTGCCAGTATCAGTGCTTTTAATTCTGCCAACTGAGCCGTGCAGTCTCCTAGAGATTGCGTTTTAGTGCAACTTGGATGGAATTATCCATCGTGCATGCGACCTTTAACGATTGCACACGCTGCGCTGTAACCTTGCTTACTCCCTATGGCCGGTTGAGCAGATCCGTCAGTGTAAATAATGTATTCATACTGATCTAGAGGCAAAATCTCATTTGGTAGAGGATATTCTTGTTCGTATTGCAGAAATGCTTGTGTTTTTAAACTTGGATCAAATCTGTATTCAACGTCCGTTGCAGTAAGAGAATTAGCCCATTGTATCCATCTGGGATGTAAGGCTTTCGCATTTGGAATGCTAGCCTTTGTAACAGCCTCTAAGGCTGGTACTGGGGTCACGACTATTATGCGCTTTCCCTGAGCCAGAGCTCTTTCTCTTGCTACAGCGGTCTGCACTGCTGTCAGGATTTTTTCTGTTGAAGTGAAACGCATCTCTGCGTTTGTGTACAGGTGTGATTTGTATGCGATTGGTACCGTTTCGCCTTCATTGAAAGTTAAATAAGTGTATCCGCATTGACCCGCTATTACTCAGATCACTAAGTTGCGTACGTTTACGCGTGTCTGTAAATGTTTAGAAGCTATCATGTCTTCCTGTAGTGAACGTAGGATATTTGTATGTTCCTGTGTCCATTGTCTGACTGAAAAATCAGGTTTTATTAAGTCGTAGAAAGGTTTTACTCTTTCTGCGTAATCCAAAATGTATGTTCGACCAACATTTAGGAATCCCAGAATTGATTGTAAATTCTTTAATGATTTTGGAGGTTGGAGCAGCGCACACTTTTCTAAAAAGTTAGCTGCTAGGCTTTTTCCTTCACTTGACAGCTCATACCCTAAAAACAGGACATTGAGATGGGCAATTTTTGATTTTTTTAAATTAAATTTATAGCCCTCAGAGGCGAATCCCATAATAATGGTGCTCACCCTGGTCAAGTGCCTCGGTAAGTCATCGTCCGTCAGATAAATATCATCTACATAGGACAATGCTTCTTCTTCCAAATTTTGGAGTAACTCTGTTACCCTTGCTGAAAACAACCCCGGGCTATTCTTATACCCTTGGGGCAAATGACAAAATTGCCGTTGGGACCCTAGCGCTGGGAATGCGGTCAAATACCTGCTTTCAGGCACTATATTTTGGCAGAAAAATCCATTTGAGATATCAAGTGTTGTTTTGTATTTTTGTCGCACAATGTTATTCATTAATGCGGCACTGTGTGCATTTTGAACTGCAAATGTCTTTGTGCAAGTGTTTAAATGCCTGTAATCTAAAACTAAACGATATGTATTGTCAGGTTTTGATACGGGGAACAAAGGATTGTTCATTGGTGAGGTGCAATTTCCTATCACCCCCTGGTATTCAAGTTGATCTAGGATCTCCCTGACTTGTTTTTTAGCTTCCTGCTTTATAGGGTATTGTCTTTGAGCATTTGGGGAAACTTTTAACGGGATCACGTGGTGGGTTGAGTCCTCATCCCAACCAGCATGATTTTTGTACAATGCTGGAGCTAGGGCAACCGCCCACTCCTGCGCATATGCATGTTTTAAATGTATGGGAACGAGGTCGGAAAATGCTGGAAAAGTTACCTTTTCTCCCTTAGGGCACTCCATGACGAATGCTGGCGGCCAGTCTTGCTCTGCTAATAGGATGTCATATCCAGATGACAGATTTTTCCAAAATAGACCTTTAATTTTCCTGGGCTTGTCCCCTCCATCCGGAGTGTTATCTCATGTAACTTATGTGGGACACTTACCCGAGTATCAGGTGTTTCCACCGTGATATACTCACTCAACTCCGCTGTCACCAGAAATTCCTTCAGGTTCTGGCGAGCTATTGTTACTTCTGCCGCGCTGTCTAGCATCGTCAGAGCCCATTCCCCGTTCAGAAGCTGTGTCCTCAGAATTCTGGGCATGTCTGATCTTAAGACCTGCTACCTTCTTCTTTTTGAACTGAGGTTTTTTTTTTGTTTATCTTCTTTTTTAGGTGCGTAGTCCGCAGCGCGTTGCGTGTCTCTCGACTTTGTACGCTCCTCTGACCGTCCTTCCCTCTCTGAGTTTTTTGATGAACCCTGAAAGGAACGAGAGGAACGTGTATCAGTATCCTGATACCTGTCAGGTTTTTTAATATTATCCCTATTCCGGAGGTTATTCCTTCTTTTCAGAGGGCTCCTGTTGAGGAGACCTACCTCTGGATTGAGATCTGCTGTCTTTAGACTTTTGTTTTTTATTTTCCCACTTCTTTTTAGAAGAAGTAGGTGTCTGCTTTGTAGTGTCCTTTTCAGGACTGCCCACCAGTTGTGGTTTTAATGCTTTCCCACCTAGACTGTCTCTGCCTAGTTCTGCATATGCAGTTTCAATTATTTTGGGTAGTTCGTGTGGTTGATCTACTGGACTGAACTCCCTTAGGCGTTGGCGGATCGCCACTGAAGCTGCTTCCCCCTTAATGTTAGCTAGTATTATGGCTGATACCTGTTCGTAGTTACCTAGTAACTTCATCCCTAAGTTAAGGGCAGGCTATGCTCCGTACTCATTTTGTATCTGTCTGAATACGTCAGGTACTACTGCTAATGACGGGATACCATGTGTTCTGGTATATATGGCAGCAAAGACTGTACCCCAAGAGGTGCAGTCCTCTACTTGTGGTGTGATCCCCATGGGCAAGCAGATTGTTAGTATTCTGTGTTTATCACAGGTGGTAGTATTCGGGAATACCGCCTCAAGCGGAGTTATTTTCTGAGCTATCCAGAATGGTATTTGTTCGCGTTTTGCGGGCATTTTGCCCATTACCGCGTGTAATGTTTGAGGAGTAATTTTATTTCCTGTACCCTGAACTGGAGTACTATTTGCTGCACCTGGTGCAGGTTGGATTGTTAAAGTCCTCATGACAAACTGTGTCAGGTTTCTGTAGATTTTAATTAAATCTGTGTGTTGTATGAGTAAGTCTGGCTGTGGCATTGTGCCAATGTCAGGATGCGGTGTGTAAGCCGCTAGTATCGGCCATGGGGCTCCGTCTCCTCCGAGCGGGCCTAATCTTACTCTTTCTCGTACGTGGGGTAGGGCGCCATTAAACCAGTAATAATGTTCCTGGTAAGTGAGTGGAATCTCTATGTCCTCAAATGGACAATATTCCCGTGGTGCATCTCCTTCTATATAGTAGTGAAATGTCTTTGTTATTGCATTTGCTGCTGGGAGTGTAACCCATGAATAGAATACCTCTGTTTTGTTTGATTCGTGTGCCTCAATCACGAAAACTACAATGCCACCCTTAGCTTGTAAACCATTTTCTAATAGTCTTATGGTGACTGTCCTTCTGAATTTTGGTGCAATCCGTATTGCATCCTCAGGATCTTCTTCCTCGTCTGACGGGGGCAGTGGCATTCGTGTTGGATCTAAGACCGCGGTAGTCATTGTGTATAGAACACAGACTAATGTTTCAAAGAAACTATGATAAGGTTTTAGGCACAATTTTAGGAACACTATGTCCTTTCAAGCTTGAATAACCAACAGCCAATAAATAGTATTTTCGTACTACTCAGCTGCGGCGGATTTTGTGCCCAAACTGCCCACCCACTCCAGACGTCTCTGGGGTTTTGTGAGTAGGTTCTCTGAGAATAGCACGACTGAACTACTCAGATTCTACTGTTAAATAAGTACCCAACCAACGTTGGTGGCGCCATGTCGTGTAGTTCCTATAGTACCCCTGCAGGACCTGCGCGTTTGGATAACATAAACTGTGGGCTTGGTGGCAGACTGGCTCTGTGCACCTCCACTGCGTATGTTAGCCGGATTTGCATTAGCTAGCTCACAGTGCCACTAGAATCTCCTCTTATCGGGGAGAGATTAGTTTCTGGCAACCTTAGATCATGACAACCCTGATCCCTCAGAATCGTGGAAACAATGTACTACTTTTCGCTCAGTCACTCGTGCTTACTTGTTCGGTTTGTCTCAGAGAGTTACACAGAATAAACAGTCTGGGCGTTTCAATAAGTATTTATTGAACAGTTGTTATTCTGGTGTAGAATATATGTGCTGCAGCAACCAGCAGACATTAGCAGAGATATATTATCAGCAGTACGATAAAAGTGAAAGGGTAGTACAGTTCTACCATATTGCAATAATAATGGTTACATGCATGAATATATGAAATGCATTATAAAAGTGCGCGTACTCCTACGATGCCTAACTAGATGTACCTAAGTGTACCTAGCATGTGTGTAGGTCTAAAAGCCTAAGAGCCAAGAATCCTTCTAGGATTTAGTTGAACCCCATTACCTGAAGAGAGAGAGTGTGGGACCCCGTCCTGGTCTCGAGTTGGACACCCCGCAAGGGTTTGTGTTAGACCGCTGTCAGCTGGAGTGACTGCATGCAGGAGCCTCAGCGTCTCTGGTCAGTGTGTCAGCCGGGAAGTCTCGGTTCCCTCTGTCTTACCGTGGCAAGATGTGGTGTATTTATACCCTAAAGTGTCTCGTCCCTCAGTATGGTTTGTATTGGTCTTTGTTAGACATGAGGAAGACGTCAGGGGTGAACTTTGTACATACATATTATGCGGGAGATGTAGCTGGTGAATGCTCATGCATAATTTATGAGTACATTGTAGGCCTGTGTTCGGGAAAAACCCTGCAGTGTTCTAACCACAGACTAGATAACGTTCAACCCTCAGAGTTCGTTGTGTACTGTAGGGAACTAATGTAGGTGAAAGATCATGCCTATATTAGGGCATAGGAGATCATGACTATAATAGGGCCTAGACGATTATGACCATAATAGGGCATATACGATTATGACCATAATAGGGCATACGATTATGACCATATACGGCATATATGAACGTGTCTATATTAGGGCCTCTATACGAAACATAACAGCACCACACTGCATACCTTGTTGACAGCCAAAGCTGTGGTTATCAGACAGACATGGAGGAGGTGTTCCCCACAAAAGGAAAACAAGCTGCGGCAGCGTCAATTCTCCTGCACTCAGCTCGTTATCTGTATCAAGTGTGATGTAGCATCTTCTTGGTGCACTGGCAGCAGTCAAGACTGTCTCCGGCAGTATCTTGTGAGATAATCTGGGCGAAGGACCTCTCCTGACAAGTGGTCAAGGGGCAGTACTTATATATTAAATCTTATCGCAGAATGGAATTTCTGACATAAGTTTAGGAATGTCTGATGTAGATTATGTGCATCTAGGTGTGCGCCCCAGACATATCCTTATGAACATATATGGTAAATGGGCGTCAATTCAGATGTTTGCTCTCAGTTTGACCTTGATATTCTGATATCGAGACACTTGTCCCAGACTTTCTGTCACATCAGGTGTGATATCTATGTCATTGTCTGAATGACTTGATACTTTCACAGTTCCTGGAATGATAGGTTCAAACTAACATCTGCGTCAATGGCAGACATGAAAATGGTTCTTCATAAATAGAGGAAAATGGTGACTCCAATTACTTAAATTTGGAAAAATGGCGACTCCCATTACCTAAGATGAAGTCTGGACCCACTTGAAATGTAGTCGGACCTTAGGGGCTTTACATCATTACAACTTCTGGAATTGATTAAGACTGTGCCTTGATTTGAATATAATACATATAATTAGGGCTCCCGGTTTTATGGTATTTATTTTTTTGCCATTTCCGTCTGTATTTATCCATATTTATTTTTTGGGCATTTTTTCTGTATTTATCCACATTTATTTTTGCCACAAGCAAAAGACGACGCTACAGTTAGTATTTTTCCACATTTATTTAAATTGACAATGCACACATGCGCTCACTTAAACTAGCGATTTGTTGTGGCTTTAGCAGTGCTTTAAATGGTCCGGTACTGAGTAATTTGAAAAGGAGAGTACCTGTGCTTCTCAGTTCTGCTATAAAAACACTTTAGGATAGAGTACAAGCACTTATCAGGAGCAAACATGTGCCAGCGCTTCTGTATTTCCATCTAAAGCCAGCTAGAAATCTGCCTTCAAATGTCTATGGTTTTCACACAGAAAGTACGTAAGGTTACCTTTATTGGTGGTGGTGTGTGTGTGTGTGTAGATAGACAGACAGATAGATAGATCCCAAGCTACACGCCACGTCCTTTTGATACATATTATATATATATATACGTAACAATTAAGGACGTGGCATGTAGCTTGGGAGCTCTCTGCTGCCAAAAGCTGTTTTCAATACCCCGGGAGGGGAGCGTCGTCTCCTTCTCTGCTAATACGTAACACCAGGAGCCTCAAACAGGCCAAGAAAAAGCCGGTAAACAGACAGTAACAGAGACGAAAAGATCGCACACCCCAGCCTCCATTCTGGGATGAAATCTCCCAATCAGGGCCTCAGGGCATGCCGATTGTCACAGGGGAAAATATTCATTTTTCTCCTGCTGCAGCACTATGAATTGAAGTGTTTAAAACGTGCACTGTATGGGGCCTGGGACAGGAGGAGTCAGGGGCGTTGGGGGAGGCTACGGCATGGGGTGAAAGAACAATAAAGCCTCTTTAACAAGTAAATGGTCTTCAAAAGACCTGTGAAGTACTCGGGTGCGGCTGTGTGTGTGCCCGGGAAGGAATTTCCAGCAGTAGGAAGGGGGCGTGGCGAGATAACTCTGGATTCGAGCACGGCAGCGCGGCAAAATGTTCTAATATTTTGCCGTTTTTACATATAAATACAGACAAAGGAAAAATTGTTTTCCGGCTGTATTTATATGTATAAATCCGTTTAAACGGAAAACCGGGAGCCCTACATATAATATAATACACCATATGATACACCCCTTTTCCTCACAGACAGGGCTAGGCTTCTGCACACACTAGATTATCATTACGATGGAGCCAGAAAGCAAAACTCAGGATACCAGATACACGCAATTGGGCACTCAATGCAGGGGAACACACCTGCACACTATGCAGGGTACCTCCTGTCACAACAGGCAGGGTAGATTTTCGGTGGGCCCCCTTCGCCAGTAGAGTCTAGTAATCTGCTTGAAAGAAACACTTCTCATAATATGCGATAAATCATTGTTGAGCTATTAGATTCTGGCCTTAAATGCCACATGTATGATGTTCAACAGGAGCAAAGTTGTATGCAAATCTGAGTATATCATTGGTTAACATTTTTCCAAATCCTTCCTCTCTGGCAGAAAGATCTTTTCAAAGCCTCGACCTGAAGAGGGCTCTCTGATTGTTACACATTCATCGCGAAGACTTCAGAGGCGAGTAACAAAACGTTTGTGTGCCAGTGGAGAATGTTCCTCGTTGCCCATGTTGTGTTCCTACCAGAGTCATTCAGCCATGCAGGAGTTGTATTCTCAGTTGATGGCTTGGTGGGAGAAGACGGTCTGAGAGACTGAACTACAATTTGCATGAGTCCTGCTGAACCGGAAGTATAAAAGAGGTTTCCGGGTTCAGCACGCTGCAGATTATTCTTGCCGGATATCTGAAGCAGAGCTGCTCTGCGTTTGTATCGGAGTCTTCTTGTGGCTTAAGGGTGCAGTGCACCAATCAAAGTCTGGATTGTTGAAACGGTGGCTGAGTGAAGGTTGCTCTCTAATCACCGCTTGGCTTTGTCTATTTAAACAAAGCAGACATTTCTTTCTGTGTTGGGATCGTGCTCCCAAAAAACATTTTTTATGGTGAAGTATTTGCTGGTGTTATTCCTAAGACAATTCACAGTTTGGTGAGTATTCGTCACCTTGCCCGGATAACTTGTTCGTATCTGAACTCTTTGGTATTTGGAGGAGAGAAACAGAGGTGAATTTTACCAAAGAAAATGCCAAACAACTGTGTGAAAGGATCATGGCTTCCCTGCAATATTTTGATAGACTTTCAGAGTATCGATTTTGTTACTGAGATAAAAAAAAGTCCTAAGAAACTTATGAACTATACAAAAGGAAGTTGCGGTTATGAAAATGAATAATCACTGATTCCTTGATTTCTATGACATGAATCTGTTACCCATTGGAACATTTATTAGTTCTTTTGTATTCTCTTTTCGATATCCTAACAGGGCATTATTTGAGTCCTGGTTGGTTCAATCCCTGTGAGGCTTGTCTTCTTGTTCTATTAGGTAGGTATTTATGATTATGGGAATGGTGAAGGAAATCTACCAGTACAAATTTAGGTAGATAACTTGTATTTTTATATTACAGTATACTCTGACGAAAGAGGATAGTGGAGTATTTGGACTCTTGTCCTTGGACATAAGGTTATCCAGGGTTATTTTCTTTTGCAGGTAATACATATACTAGTATAGAAGAATTTTGATGATCATTAATCATTATATATATATATATATATATATATATATATATATATCCAACAACGAGTTGCCTGCTGTAAGGAGACCCCACACAGGTAGGTTCAGTTACACCGTCATTTATTGAATGAAGGAAAACAATGTTCAAGCAGCGGCAGCGCCTCGCATCAAGTGAAATGTCCTGCCCAACGCGTTTGCGTGATACCAATCACTTTCTCAAGGGCTGCGGGCATTCTGCGAAGGAGAAAACGGCAGTTTAGTTGCAACCATTTTTAAAGTATTTCTCCCGCCCTGATAGGCGTGGCCACCCCGTGGCCTGCTGGTCTTTGGAGTGCAACTCTATTCATCCCAGTGGATCGCCGTGTACTTACTTCCATCTGCATAAATTAAAATCCCAAGTGAGTTGCGGCACACTGCAGATGCCTGTCATGCCTATACAATCCTCCATAGGCAAACCTGTTCCTCTAGCCACAGCGTCGGTTGGCGCTGTAGCAGGACTGCAGAAAGTGCAGATGGGCACTCCTCGCGGCTCAGGCGGGGCCGCAAAAACATCCAACAACGAGTTGCCTGCTGTAAGGAGACCCCAGCATAGGTAGGTTCAGTTACGCCTGTCATTTATTGAATGAAGGAAAACAATGTTCAAGCAGCGGCAGCGCCTCGCATCAAGTGAAATGTCCTGCCCAACGCGTTTCGTGATACCAATCACTTTCTCAAGGGCTGCGGGCATTCTGCGAAGGAGAAAACGGCAGTTTAGTTGCAACCATTTTTAAAGTATTTCTCCCGCCCTGATAGGCGTGGCCACCCCCGTGGCCTGCTGGTCTTTGGAGTGCAACTCTATTCATCCCAGTGGCTCGCCGTGTACTTACTTCCATCTGCATAAATTAAAATCCCAAGTGGGTTGCGGCACACTGCAGATGCCTGTCATGCCTATACAATCCTCCATAGGCAAACCTGTTCTTCTAGCCACAGCGTCGGTTGGCGCTGTAGCAGGACTGCACAAAGTGCAGCTGGGCACTCCTCGCGGCTCAGGCGGGGCCGCAAAAACATCCAACAACGAGTTGCCTGCTGTAAGGAGACCCCACACAGGTAGGTTCAGTTACGCCGTCATTTATTGAATGAAGGAAAACAATGTTCAAGCAGCGGCAGCGCCTCGCATCAAGTGAAATGTCCTGCCCAACGCGTTTCGTGATACCAATCACTTTCTCAAGGGCTGCGGGCATTCTGCGAAGGAGAAAACGGCAGTGTCACAAAAGGTGACGTAACAGCGGCGTAAGAGTGTTGCAAGCCTTCATAAATAAGGCCCATAGAAAGGAGCCACATTTGTGGAATATCTAAAAAAATACTTGACTGGTGCATATATCTTGCAGACACTAAGTTTACACAGATCTTACAGGATCGGCCATCAGAGATGCCTTCCAGGTTATACACATTTTACAGATTTAGATCTAGAACAGCAGAGCTGTTTCTCAGTTGTGTGCAGATTTTGACCGCTCAAAGTTCCAGGCGTTAGACTGACCAAAGTAGAGGTTTAGCAAATAAAATAAACATTGACAAAGCTAATAGGTCGCGCCTTTGGGACCTATTGGCTTTGCCAGTAGTATGAGCCATGCTGCACAGCATCCCTGCAGCAAAAAAAAGTCTATGCAGCCATCTGTGTCATTTTGTAGGCACACACACCAAGCAAGAGCGTGCCTAGAAAATGATGCAAACATTTTTTTTTAAATCAACACGAACAGTTGGAGGGAAGGATGCAGTTGGGGGAAGCCACAAGGAGGGTGGAATCACAAAGGGCAGGGAAGGAACAGGAGTGCAGGGGGGAAGGAATATAGAGGAAGGCGGATGCAGCACAGGGGTGCGCGGGGGAAACAACACAAAGGGTGCAGGGAGGGAAGCAAACATAGACAGTGCAATTTGGAGGGATGGGAGAGAACAAACAAGCAAGTGCAACGTGAGGTTAAAACTCATGGGAAGTGGCGCGGCATGGCCAGGAATGGAGTAGGAAGCTAGTGACCATAGCTCCACTTCACCTCAACATAAAAGGCTTTCAGCAACAGCCCACTTTCTGTCCTGGACAGTCCCGATGGACTCTGCTGAGGTCCTGGGCAGATGGGAGCTACCATCAGCTGTCCCAATAGCAATGTGGCTGGAGGTGCCGACACTAAAGCGAACGGGTGTGGCCCGGTGACCGCAGCAGTCGCCATCTTGGGTGCTCTTCCTGGGACTCCCACAGGGCCTAAACTATGCCACGCAGCACCTGTGCGCATTGAACACACCCACGGCAACAGCCCCCAGGGAGAACGCGACTGGGGCAACTTGTCAGCGGACTACTGAGGCTGTGTGTTTGCTTCGTTTGCCATCGACAGTGCTTGGGTGGCAGCTCCCCTGGGACCTTCAGACAACGCACGGTGATTGCCTACAATACCCCTAACCTGTGGAGGATTTCTGCTCATGGAGGAGGAAATCCGAGAGACTCGGCGTGCCCCCCTAGCAACTCAGCACAGAAGCGGCACATACGGCGCTGAACCCAGGCAGAATCCCAGCCTGCAGCAGTGGATCAACGGATAAGGGACAAACACCCTGTAGAGCTGGCCATGACCCATCCTGCACCATCTACAACCTGGGGACAACAGGGGAGCTCCGCCTGTGACATGCCTTAGCGCATCGCCCGCCCAGCTGCTTCGGGCCTGTGGTGCAAAAGGCACCTCAGCAACATTACTTGGCCTGCCGAGATCCTCCTGGAAGATCAACCCGGGACAGCGACTGTCCTACGTCACCAGCATAACTGTCTCGGTGGGTGCTATCAAGTTGGAATTGCCTTTGGGGGAGGGGCAAAGGGGGACGAGTAACACCTGTGAGGACACCTGGGGACCCTGCTCTGGCACCTAGGAACTTGTGGGGCATAGATACCCTTGCTGTGCACCCGCGACCCATACCGGGGCCTAACGCCATGAGGCCGTACTTGAAACACCATGAAACCCACAAGGTATGAAGGGGGCCCAAAGACGCAGCATCACGCCCCCTGCCGTGGGTGGGCTCTCAGAAAAGAGGGATGACTGACTCAATGGCATACCTTGACTGGTCTTTACTCCCTGGCACGCCCAGTGACTTGACTACCCCCTCCCCTCACTACGCAATGACTTATTGTTATTGCGCTCAACCATAACAAAACCATGGTGCAAGGAAAGCTGCAAAAGGATAGCTCAGTCGCTAATATGTGAAGCTGGAACACAGCGGGGGCAACTTCCAAACAGGACGCCTCGACCTCGAGTGACTTCCCTTCCTCAACTCCCATTACACAAGAAAATATGGACGTCTTCCTTAGCGAAATCCACTCTGAAATTGGCTCCTTAAGGGCAGGTTTCAAATCATGCATCCATGAGGTCTACAGGGAGATCGGGGAACCGGGTGACAGAGTGGACAATGTCAAAAGCTCTTTGGACTCCAGGTCAGAGGAACAGGAAATGCTATAGCAACGCATACGCACACTGGATGATCACTACATGGACCTGTAGACGAAGCAAGAAGACCTGGAAAATAGGACCAGAAGGAACAACATCCATATTCGGGGCATTTCCCGAAGGCGCAGAGGGTGATGACACCATGCTCTTTATGTGCAACCTCCTCTAGGCGATCAGAGGCTAGACTGACGCACCGCTGATATGACTCAATCACGCCCACAGAACCGCATATGGCTTAACACGTGCCAAAAGTGCGCCTGACATCCTGACCTGTGTTCACTTCTTCTAAGACAAAGAAGCACTAATACATGTTGCATGTGGAAAGGCGGACTTTGTCTTCACAGTCTCAACCATACAGCTCTTCCAGGACCTATCCCCCGCTACGCTAAAAAAACAGAGACTTTTGACAAGTCACAGTTAACATCCAAGAACAGAAAGTGAAATATCTGTGGGGGCACCTATTTAGCCTCATCTTCACCCAGAAAGGGAAAACGAAATCAATTTACAGCCTTGCAGAAGCCACACACTATTGGGCTTGCCACTGTACGATTCCCTCGTGAACAACAACTCGATTACACAGCTCCCATGGCCTGGTCGTCGCTGTGAATGGTACAAAGTGGGCCATGTCTTTAGGCCCAGGGGTGATACGCAGAAATCTAATGAAAAAACTAAAGCAGGCATTATAGCCCATCTTAGGAACATGCACGCAGACTCTGGTCAATATTCACAGCCTTCACAACCTGGACTCTCGCCACCGGCGTCGTGAACGACTGTCTGGGATAGGAGCTCACCATTTCTGAGTGGGACCACTTACCATTTCTGAGTGGGACCAGTTGTCAAGTCAAGTTGTGGGGTGGGACATGGAAGAGGAACTAATTCTTGAACACACTGTCCAGTCCGGTTCCTGGCCTCCAGAGTAGGCTACGATTCCTTACTGGATGACCCCCCCTCCATTTTGTGTCGTCTATTTAGGAGGGTCACAATTTGTCGATTGCCACCGTCCTCGCAACTATATAGGAGACATCTAGTTCGCAATATTGGCCGCTGTTTTCAAGTTTATTGCTGTTTGTTGTGATTTGTTACACCTGGAAGGAAGTGTAAGGGGTAGCTGGGGGGGAACCTCTCGAAAATCAAGCAGGCCTCTGAAGTCTTTTCATCCCCAGCCAGATGACAGGGGACATATGCCCAACTAAACTTCTGTCTCTTAATGTGCGGGGACTCAACTCCCCTAATAAGCGCAAACAAATATGGAGATATCTATCCCAACACGACCCAAACATAATTTTCTTGCAAGAGATGCAGTCTCGCATGTGTCACTCAAAATACCCCCTTCAGTTCTAGGCCTACATGTAGGCAAAGACAGCAGGGGTAGCCATTCTCTGCAAACCCCACATGGTGCCCAAACAACACAACTCTTAGAGCTAAGGAGAGGCGCTATCTTAAACTAACTATCCAGAGGGTGGGTTCCTCTTTGACACTCCTAAACATATATGCACCCAACACAGCCCAAGATGCCTTCTTACATTCCCTTCGACAGAACCAATTAAAAGATCCGGTAGGAGGCATCTGGGGGGCATCTTTAAACTGGTTTGGGACCCTTCTCTGGGCATAAATCGTGCCTTGTACCGGGGAAGGGGGTGATGTCAGCCCTCATTAAAAAGGAAATCAATGAGCTTCGTCTAGCCGATGCTTGGTGACACATGCATTCCGAAATACAAGATTACTATTTTTGCTCCCATGTGCACACCTCTTACTCACACATCGACTTTATCCTAGTTACCCACGCAATCCCCTGACGAATGTGATCAGTGGATATCTTCATTATCTGTATCTCAGACCACGCTCATGTGGAGATACAATGGACTGGAGACCAAGGACAACCAGGCAATTCCACGTTATGGCGGCTCCAACCCCATACCCTGCAAGACCTGGTGCATAGGGATATAGTGGCTAAGCCTATTGAGGAATAGTTTCAAAATAATGCTCATCCCGATTGCTCCCCACAAACCCTACTTTATGCTTTCAAAGCCATGATCAGGGGTTCCCTCATCATGCTCGATATTGACAGGGCCTGGGAGTCAAGGCTCTTGGAACACTCTCACCACTGATATAAAGGCGCTGGAGCGACAAGATAAACAAGATGCTACTTAGACTACCTGCAGGAAACTAGCCATCTGGCGCGCCCAACTCAGATTCCACAGAATGAACCAGGCTGAGCACTCCCTGCTCTTCTTGGAGCAGTATTTTTATGACAAAGGGGACAAGGTGGGACACTTCTGGTACGTAAAGTGCATCTCCAGAGGCCTAAAATGGCTACCTCACCTGAAAATGTTACGCATGCAGCATAGAGGGGATTTAGCCTCTCATCATTTTCATGCTATGTTAAATTAAGTTTCAGATCATTTCATACTTGGAGGGGTGGTGGGGACGGGCATGCACTGTTGTGTGAGGGGTGAGGTGGTGTGAGGAACGGCATGTGGAAATTAAGAGATTAAACAGGCAGGAGGGGGAAGTGTACCGCGCCCGTGTCTGCTGAGAAGCAAATGCCTTGTGTCACTATGGGAGGGGAAGTGCAGAGGCGCCCTTGGAAGCATCTGATGAGTCAGGGTTGGGGGGATGTGTGTAACTGTGCCTCCAGCTTAGCAAACAGAGCTGCCGACTTTGGTCCTGGGGAGCCGGGTTCGAGTCTAGGCGTCAGCTCTACAAAAAACATGCCAATCCAAATAAATAAAATTAAACTCCTAACAATTAAATTGAAACAGTGGTGAATCTGAAACAAATGGTGTAGAGAATTGTGCCGAGCAATTCAAAGTAAACATAACATGGGAGGGGAAGTACACAAACAGACGCCCTTGGAACGTGTCTGATGAGTAGGAATCCAAGAAATGCAAATGCCAAGTCTGTTAGGCGGAAAGCAGCTACCATTGCTGAAGCTGGCGTCTTGTGAGTGCTGTGTACATTAATTAAGTGAATAGTTCTCCAAACTGCTAATGAAAGCTCCCGAGTAAGGACACATGTAAGAGGGCCAGTCCTCATGGGATGTAATAACAGAGTAAAGGGAGGTACTAAGGAGGGACTAATAAGCCTATTAACAAATCAGAAGCCAACATTCACAAAGAACAATGACACAAGCCAATGAAAAATATGGGCGGAGAGTGAACGGAGCTTCAAATCCATACCTGAATACAGCATGTCTCGAAGAGAGAGCGCAAGCGCTGCCTAAGCGAGACCTAAAAATACTTTATTTAAAAAGCAGTCACAGACATGGTGGTCTGCTGACCCCTGCAGGCCACCATCCCTGTGAGTGCCGGCCACTCCCAATGAGTCGCAAATTGCGACCTGCCTCATGAATATTAATGAGGCAGTTCACTTGCGACCCATTTTGGTATCGCAAACAGTGTCTCAGACACTGTTGTACATCAGATTTAGCACTCGCAAATTGCGCAGTCGCATAAATCGCAATTTGTGAGTGGCGAACCCTGATGGTCGTACATCTGGCTTCTAATGTGAGAAATGAGTTACTTACCTGTAACTGTAGTTCTCCAGTATTGGAAGCTTTCATAGATTACTTGGAGTTCCTGGAGAAAAGCTCCCCATCCCTCTAGGGACGCATCCGTTGTAACCACTAGCGGAGCAACTTCCTGATGCAAGGAAAGCCCCACTGACAGATGGTTCTTGTTTGTCCACCATCCTAGGGTTTTCACTAGACGTGGAGTTACGCGGACGATGTCGTCGAAGGATCCTTTTGATTCGACCCACTGCTTGTCCAGTTCTTCCTGAATCAGGTGCATCTTGAGACGGCAGAAAGGAATCATTCCCAATAGGGATTTGTAAAGTCGGACCGAAAGAGACTTTTTTCTTTTGATTGAATTTGCCAGATTGAGAAGTCGTTCTTGACGTTCTTCTGCAGGGCTCGCCTTTAAGGAGACTGTGTCTAAATGAGCTCCTAGAAAGATTATCTTCTGAGATGGAATTTGATTTGATTTCTGTAGGTTGATCGTAAGACCTAATCTCCTGAAGAGAGAGGTGCATGCTTTGTTGACAGTATTGCTGCTTTTTGGACGGAGCCTTGATCAGCCAGTCATCCAGATATGGAAAGACTTGATGTTGTTGCTGTCTGAGGAACGCTGCGACTGGCACCAGGCATTTGGTAAAAATCCTGGGAGCTGACTTTAGACAAAAGGAAAGTACAGCGAATTGGTAATGGCGTCCGGCTACCACAAATCTCAGGTATTTCCTGTGTTTTGGGTAAATAGGAATGTGGAAGTAGGCATCCTGGAGGTCTAAGGTTGTCATAAAATCTCGTTGATGTAGTAGCTTCAGCACCTCCTGCAATGTTATCATTCGGAACGCTTGCTTTCTCAAGTAGAGATTTAGGTTTCAGAGGTCCAAAATCGGTCTCCATTGCTTTAACTTCTTTCTGACCAAGAAGAAACGGGAATAGAAACCTGTCCCTCTGCTGGATAATGGGACACTTTCTATCGCACCTTTTTGAAGCATGTTCCTGACCTCCTGCTGAAGTGCTCTGAGATGCCTGTGGGGAGAGATTTGTGGAGGAGTTGTAGGCGGTTTCTAGATAAACTCCAGGATATCTCCGAACTGTACTAAATGAAGGGACCCACTGGTCCGTAGTGATGGACTGCCATTGTTTGAGGTGATGGGAGAAGTTGCCTCCTAGGCGGGCAGAATGAATTGGACTTAAATGGGAGGAAAGAAGAGATGGAGCCGGAGCCTGTAGTGTATCATTGTCGACGGTTGGTATCTTTGCCGTTTTTCCCTATTTGATCTAATGTAGGATGATTGAGGTGGCTGCCTCTGTTGGTACTGAGGCCGGTACGAATGGGATGTGGAGGAGTACGCTGGGTAGCGATATTGCTGATACCCCCCTCTGTAAGATGGCTGTCCTCTTCCCCTAGAACCATGAAAAGGAACTCTTTTGTATTGGAGCGTCCCCAACGACTTGGCAGTATCGGTGTCTGCCTTGATGGTTTTGAGGGCCTCTTCCACCTGAGTACCAAAAAGAGCTTCCCCATCATATGGTAGATCCAGTATCTTATTTTGGACTTCTGGACGGAAAGAGGTGGCTTTAAGCCATCCTTGCCTGTGCTAAACTGGTGCTCCAGCTAGCTGTCTAAATCCCGTTACAGCGACATCCATAGCTGAATCAATTACTTCGTTTGAAGCTCTCTCCTTCATGCAAAATCTTTTTTGCTTCTTCCCTCACATCTTCCAGCAGCTGGTCGATATATGAAGCAATGTCCGACCACATTTGGCGATCGTAGCGCCCTAGAATCGCCAGGGAATTCGCAGCTTTAACTGTCAGCGCGGACATCGCTGAAAACCTTTTACCAATTGAATCCAGACACCTGCCTTCTCTGTCTGGGGATGCGGATAAAGGTGCTGCAGGATTTTTAGAACGTCCCTGAGCGGCTTGCGTTACCACCAAGTCCGGTTTTGGGTGCCCCGTGAGACATGATGGAGCGTCATCAGTGGTCTTATACTTCTTGTCAAGACGTGGCATCACAGCTGGCACTGATGCTGGGTTCTTCATTATTTTTATGCCTTCGTCCCAAATATAGTCTATTATGGAAATAGCTCTGACTGACTTTCGGAAAGGCTCTTTAAAATCATATAAAAAGCAGTCGGCTTGTTTGGATGGCATAGGAATAGCAAACCTTTTAGTTGCACGCTCCAATAGGTTGTGAAATCCCCCAATGTCCTCAGGAGGGGAATCTACCAGGGGGGGTGTAGGAGATGCAGGAGATGACAGTCTGTAATCATCCCATTCTGAGGCCGTGTCATGCAATTACCCCTCTTCATCTGAAGAAGCTGGGCCCTGGAGAGGAGCAGCTTGTGGGGTACCAGGAACCGATAATACAGCAGGAGTATTACGTTGCACTGGCGATGTCACCTGAGAGGATGGAGGTCTATTGGTCGGACCTGACAGCGGAAAACATTGTCTGTAATCTTGAAGCATGAACTGTAAATCAGGTAATAGTGCAGAGGGCATAGTAACCATTTCTTCATGGGACTGTTGACGCCCTTGAGAAGTCTGCATAAAATAGGCCTGATCATAGTATTGTTGATCATCCTCTTCATCGTCATATGGCTGACACTTCACATGTAGCTCTGATGGGCTATAAGCATCTCCAAACATACCTCCATCTTGTCCAGAATCCTCATCATCCTCCCCTTCCAGTAGATGAGTAGGTAATAGGGGTGTAATTCTACTAGGTGAAGTGTGTTCTGGTGTGATTTCCACTTCCTGTGTCTTTTCCGGTGAGTTTTTCCTTATAGATACAGTGATCGTCGACGACTGTGTCGACGACGATGTTTCCAGCAGAGGTTTTGGTTCTGTCGTCGACGGTGACACCGTCGACGACGACTTCGTCGACGTACGTGACTTCGACGATGGTTGCGGATTTGTCGACGGTAGAGATCTCGTCGACGCCGGAGACTGTTCCTTCGTCGATGGCTTCTTAGACGACAATGTCATCGACGGTGGCATGCTCGTCGACGATGACTGCCTCATCGGCCTTTGAATTTTCGTCGACACTTCCGTCGACGACGATGACGACGACGATGACGACGACGGAACTTTACTCGACGATGACTGTGACTTTGTCGTCGTCGACGACGAGTGCTTGTCTTTAGTTATAAGAGGAATGGTAGACGAGATTGGACCCTGCATCGACGATGTCAAGGTTGTCATCGACGATGAAGAAGCCATAGAACAAGTCGTCGATGTGCCAGCAGAGCAGCTTCTCGTCGACGAAACTGTTGAAATACCTTCTTTTACCAGAGAACCCACTGGTGGCTTGTCAGAAGAGGGTTTCTTGAATGTCATTGTAAGTTGAGCTGGAGGTGTAACTGGCTCAGAAATAGTCTTGTGAAGGTGCTCTTTTTTGTGAGAGCCCTTACTGCGCTCAGAGGAGGGATTCATGAGAGGACTTCTTGGCACATTTTTTGGCAGGTTCCTTATCTGACTGTGAAGGATCCCTTGATCTTTTTGAAGAGATTTTTGAAGCTTTAGAGGAAGTTGACTGCTCACTTTCTGAGTCTGATACAGGGTCAGACCTAGTTTTAAGCTTTTAAAGCCAAATTAAGAGACGTCCTTCTCGATCCCTCAGGGTTTTATTTGAGAATGTACGACAAATTTTGCAGTCTGTAGCCTTATGAGAAGGGTACAAACAATGAATGCAGTCTTTGTGGGGATCCTCTACATAAAGCCTTTTCTTCAAACAAGTGGCACATTCTCTAAAGAGAGCCTTTTTAGATCTTTCAGCCATAGTTCAGTCAGATTTAACCAACAAATAAGTGAATCCACTCTATTAAAGTCAATAAAATGAAGTTAGAGTACTTTCCTGACAGGAAATCCTGGAAATGTCCTTTGAAGAGAAAGAAACTGAGCAGAGCTCAGAGGAGACTCCCTAAGCACAACGTGCGGTAGAAAATCTGAGGTGCTGACCTTCCCTCTGGAGGGTTCTACAGGGTGATTGATGCTGATTGGTTGAGGCAGAACTTTGGTTCTTTTTCCATAATGACCATGATAGGCTGTTAAACTGAAGAGGCCTAGGCCTTTTCCTAGTTTATACCTATCAGGGTTCTATTATTTATATTGTGTTTACCACTACTACTACTACTTCTACTATTATATAATACCGGGGACTCCCATCATGATGACGGGGAATGATTCAAGCATGTGAATCTATGAAAGTTCCAATACTGGAGTAAATAAAGCGTTCCAAGACTTCTACCAAACATTGTGCAGACAGGATGATGAGCAACCCTCAGACATACAGGAGTATTTATGTGGCTGTGATTGGACGCCTATCTCCCACACTCATTTGGAACTCCTTGAAGCCCCCATCTCACACGAAGAAATTCGGAAGGCCGTCCAAACAATGACTGTGGGAAAGTCCCCAGAACCTGGCAGCATCCCTGACAGGTTCTATAAAATGTTCCTACTGCTTTTTGTAGATCACCTAACACAGCTGTTTAACTCCTCTGGGCCCTATAGGACCCTGAACCCAGCATGTGTGAGGCTGAAATTGTACTCATTCCTAAACCTGGGAACGATCCCACCAACTACGCTTCCTACCACCCCATCACACTGTTGAACACAGACGCCAAACTCTACACTAAGGTCCTCGCTCAGCATCTGGAACCCCTACTCCCATCCCTTATTGATCCAGACCAGGTGGGCTTCATTCACAATTGTCAAGGAGCGGACTATGTCAGATGTCTGGCTCACCTGATGGAAATATTCCCTCACTCCTTCTCTCACTTGATGCGGAGAAGGCTTTTGACCGGGTGAGCTGGGCCTTTATGAGAGGTACTGCACAGGCTCGCACTGGGCCTGCAGATGATC
The DNA here is from genome assembly GCA_963921515.1 of Calotriton arnoldi. NCBI lineage: Eukaryota > Metazoa > Chordata > Amphibia > Caudata > Salamandridae > Calotriton > Calotriton arnoldi. The sequence continues at coordinate 484,391 of CAWUFW010012770.1, forward strand.
GCTATGATAATGACAGCCTATTCCTTCCCCTTGACCTTCCTTCACCTAAACGGATCCATACGGATTGAGCGCGGAATGAAGCAGGGGTGCCCGCTATCCCCACTTCTATTTGTCCTAGTGATGAAACCGAAGGTCATCCAGATCTGGGTGGCCCTCGGGATCTCTTTGGGGGTAACACCCGTAAAGTGCACCTGTTTTCTGATTACCTCTTCCTCACCTTCACAAACCCCTCTGAATCACTGCCAGAGGTACTTCACCTTCTTGAGGCCTTTGAGCAGGTTTTGGGTTTCAAAGTTAAGCTGGATAAATCATATGCCCTCAATATCACTGCCTTGGACAAACTAACCCCATCCTTGCAATCTCTTGCTCCCTTTAGCTGGGCCCAGTGTTCTATCCGCTATCTGGGCCTCAATATTACATCACATCTTGAGGGTTGGACACGGACGAACTGGCCGGCCTTGCGGCACGCAATCAGTGTAGGCCCGAGATAATTGAAGCCCTTGTAAATATCCTGGCTGGGCGTATAAATGTGATCAAAATGAATGTGCTAACCTGGGTGCTCTACCTATTTCAGACTCTGCCCACCTAGACACAGGCGGACTGTCGGACCCTAAGGGACCTCTTTCAGGGATTCTCTTTTAAGACGTTCGAGCAATGCAAGAAGGTCTTCAGGGTCCCGGAAACTGCTTAACTCCAATACCTTCAACTTCACCATTGGGCACTCTACTCGGAAAACCTCCTAATGGCAACCCGATCGCACCCTGTTTGAAACCTTAGTCAGGTCATTTGAGGTCATGGTAGAAGGACTTTCTGGGACAGCCAATTTCGGATAAGCAGTGGGGTATCCTATGGCAGGAGACCCCCAAAATAAACAACAGCATACCTCTCAGGGAGTCAGCTGTAAAAGTGATGTTTCAATGGTACTTAACTCCCGACCGATCTCCCACGTTTCCTTCCTCACCTGTGACCTATTGAAGATGTAACAGGGACAGGGGTACATTTATCCATATTTGGTGGTCATGCTTGGTGATCCCACTGCCTCGTTTCCCCGCCTGGTCGACCCTGGGGAGTTGATTTGCACTGTTACAATACTGATGTTTTTATGCAGAGGGCCTACACCCATCGGTGGGGTGGGAACAGACGCTCTCCCTCTGCACTATTTCTTGGGCTTCTCACAGGTCCACTTGTTGACCTTCAAACATGTGGGTGTTTACGCTTGTCGATCTGTTAGATCATCAGCTATCTTGTTGGTTTGTATTTGGAAAACTCAATAAAGATATTATGGGGAAAAAAGGGCATGGGATAGCCGCTCGAATGGCAAAGCTATGTAAAAGTGTAAGTAAGAGTGATTCTAAGGACAAAGTTGTGAAAAATTACATTTTTATAATGTTATGAAAAGAAGTGTTCAGAGAGAAGCGGGCTAACAAGCTGAATGGCAAAAAGGCATGCACTCTCATGGAATGTTTATGAAAAGAAATGTGCTGGGAGGTTTAGAAAAACACAGAGAACAGGGGAAACGCATGTACTTTCATGAAGTGCTTTTGGAAAAAGAAAAAAGTCCCCAAAAAGCAGATACTTATGGAGGGGTAAATGGAGCTAATCGGGGAGGGGGAGGTTGGGGGTCAAAGACTAGATGGACAGGCTAAAACTAATAAACTCATTGAATAAAAACAAGAAAATAAGAGTGGCAAAACAAAAAGCCAATGGAAAGCAATGGACGGAGGTGCTTTCTAGGTCAGCTGTAGACATGTCCCCAGTAAGTCTTTTGCAACCAGGGAGCTGTGCTCTCTGGCAGGTTTCGACCTAAAAAAGACCAACATAGACAGCAGAGGGAATCAAAGTGTGCTAATTAAAACACCTTTATGATGAATATTTACTATACCAACAAGTTGTACAATAAACACAGAACACTTTGGTGCGCCAGCCTCCAGTACTCCAACACACACTGAAGAAATCTCTTGAGCCAGCCTTTGCTACTGGCAGGCCTTCCGCCTCATTCTTTAGCGTCACTGATTCCTCCAGCAGTGATGGCGAATGTTGCTTCATTTTCAGGCATATCCGGGCTAGGTTGAAAAAGGAAATATTACTTATCTGAAGTGAAAATAGCACCAACCGTTTGGCAGGAATACAAATGTTATCTTACACATTTTGTACACTGTGCACTTTCCCCAGTTACTTGGCCCCATTGCACTTTCCCTTGCAGACATTTGTTTGAGGTTGTATATTATCCATGGGGTTGCATAAGTACAGACCCCGCCCAATATATGAAGTGTTGTGAGAATTTTTTTAGATAGAAAAATATTGTTTATTTAGACACATTAGTCAGTAAAATTAATTCATCGCATAGCTATGAGAATAAAACAGTAAAAAAAAACAGAAATTAGTTTTTTACAAACATTAATTATCTGATGAGGCTGACTACATGACTAAAATACATATTGACTATAAGATTGACAGCTGTTTGCTGAGAAACAGCTTGACACTTTAAAAACAAAGGTTTTAGGCTCATTTGCCTTACTCTTAAAAAACATTGGACAATCCATCAATACACGAGAACGCATACACTTATCATTAAAAACATAGATACACTTCCTATCAGTATTTTTATAGTTTTTGCTAATTGTGGGACAGAGAACAAAGGATTGATTCCTAAAGGTTATGTACGAATCTTTGTTCTCACTATGTGATCCGATAATTGCTCCAAATAGGGGAAGTGATCTTCATTCCCTAGTAATAGTAATGTCAACAACATGGATTTCATTGTTAAACAATTGTTATAATGTTGTTATTTTAACCTGGATTTATTATCCTCCATTATTAATAACATAGTATATTCCTTATATGTTCTGCCCTTCATATTGTTCTTGATGGTGCATTCCCACAGTTGGTAATGCTGCTTGCCTTAGAATGTTGAGTGACTAGGATTCTATTTTTTCAAGCGAGAGACAGAGTTGAAGTAATGGTGGAGAGAGGAGACGTGTAGTAAAGGCTGGATCTTCTGAACCCAGATCCCTGTCATCTTTACAACAATGGTGATGAGGATGGGATCTGAACCTACGCGTGCAAAGCACAATGGATTAACAGCAGAGTTCTACACTATAAGCTCTCTGAGCACCTCTTTCACACTATAACCTCGCGGCCTTCTGTGTTTCCCCTCCGATGCCCAGAACTCTTGCCCTAGCGGAGCTGCTGCGCATCAACTTGTAGCGCTCTCCCTGGCTGGTGGCCTCCTTCCTTTCATCGGAGCAAGCCGCGGCCCCAGAGCACTTTCCTATGGCAGCCTCCTTCATTTTACACAGCAAGTAGCGGCCACATAGCAGTTTCCCTGGGTGGCCTCCTTCCTGTCATCGGAGCTTGCTACGGCCCGGTGCGCTTTCCTAAGGTGGCCTCCTTCATTCTTCACAGCAAGTATCAGCTTCCAGAGTGCTCTCCCTGGGTGGCCTACTTATTTTCCATGGAGCATGTTGCAGCCACCTCTCATCTCCCTCAACGAGGCTCCATCTCTTCAGAGACATTACTTCCGACGGCGGCCCGGCCCTTGGGCGTGTCCTCGGAGAGGTGAACTGTGACAGCTGAGTGTGTCGGCTACGAGTAACATGCCTTGGCTAACGGTGACACGCAAATGTACAAGTTGGGCGTGTGTGCAGCAGGTCTGCCTTCTACAGGCTGACTACAGCGGTGAGACGCACACCTCAGAAATGTTATTGTCGACGGCTCATCATTTCTATCATAGTGCATGTCAAAAGACATGTAACTTCTGCCCTTCTACAGAAGTGACATGCACACCTCAAGAATTTTATGAACTTTGTGTGTCTGCTCATGGGATGAACTTTGCCCTTCAACAGCGGTGAGACACACACCTTCCTAATTTCTTGGCAAATTATTTTAGTCTGCCTGGACTACAGTGATATACACTCCACAGAATTCATTATGAGTGCGTCCCTTGATAATTAAAATAGACCTTCCGATTATTCTACAGTGACACGCACACTTCAGGCACATAGAGGGCTTTTCTTTTTAGACCTCATTGTGGTAGCTCCAATTTATTCGCCTTATTTAGTCCTCTTCCGGTAAAAGATGTTATATTAATTCTGTGGTTCATTCCACCTATTGTATGTTATGTATAATTTAGTACATTTTTAGTCAAATATAGTATTGCAAAAGTTGCATGATATTTAGAATCAGTGCTTTTATATACTTAGCATTTTTAAGGAATCCAAGCGGTCTGTTGCCTATTATACTTTTCATGTCTTTATATGCTTAAAGTACATAAATACATCTACTTATCCCCTTGTCTTTTTAGGCGTATAGAGTAACTATTCTAAGATTCCTTATGTTTTAAAGTTAAAAGTTGCTTATCCTATCCTTCCTTGCATTCTATACTATCTGTGCATTTCATTATACGTCAGAATGGGTAAGTCCCATAACTTCTAGTAGAACAAACAGATGCACACAAATTGTATAATGGATTCTGCAAGCATGTCACAACCTATACCATTTGTAAATGAACTAGGAGAACCCAATATACCATGGAAGAAATAGGTGAAGATTTTTGAGTCATAGTTAATAGCTATAGGGAAGAAAAGTTCAGCCCTATAAGGAAACAACATATATTACTCCATAACTTAGGCTCTCAAGGCAGGAACAATTTTGAGATTTTACCTGAACCTGAGATAGCACAAGATGATGAAGACATAGATAAATATAAAATTACTTACATGAAATTAGAGAATCAATTTGGGGACAAGATTAACATTGTACTAGAACGTCATAAATTCTTCAGCAGAACCCAGGATAAACAAGACAGTGTAACTAACTATCTCACTGCTCTTAGGGGTTTGAGCAAGTTATGCGATTTTAGTGATTTGAATGACTCTCTCATAAGAATACAAGAAAAATTATTGCAAAAACAACCTGATTTACATGAAGCTCTAGAGATTTCAAAATCCATAGAACACACAGCCATTTGCTTGAAAGAAATCAGAACCCCTACCACCTCAGAACAAGTATCTGAAACAACGGAGGAGAAATCTGAGTTAGAAATATGTAAAATAAAAACCTTTAATAATCATGTCCAAAAAAATGAGTCAGAGAGTAATAAATTTAAGTGCTAATATTGTGGCAGTAGCAACCACTTGGCCAATTACCACAATTGCCAAGCAAGATCAGCCACATGCAGACAATACAATAAAAAAGCCAATTTGCTAGAGTGTGCAGAGATATTTCTAGAATGAGCAAAGGAAGTGAAAACAAAACCTCAGAACGGGGTCCTCAGGTAGTAGGAAAATAATTTTCCAGGTGAAATCAATCAAATTAAATATCTCGAATGCAACGTTTACCTAGATCATGGGTACTCACAAACTTTCTCTCGGGGGCCAAATTTACAGTGTGGTTTGTGGCCGAGGGCCGCACCGGTAGGGCGGGGGTCAGTGGGGCGGGCTAGAATAAAAAAAAAATTGGCACCATGAGGTCTAACACAGGCCCCTGCAGCGGACGCATTAGTCCACTACGCCACCAGACCCGGCATACACACATCTATCTATCTCTATCCATCTATCTATTTATCTCTATCTATCTATTTATCTCTATCTATCTATTTATCTCTATCGATCTCTATCTATATCTATCTATCTATCTACCTCTCTATCTCTCTATCTATCTCTCTATCTCAATCTCTATCTCTCTATCTCTATCTCTCTCTATCTATCTATCTATCTCTCTCTCTATCTATCTCTCTCTCTCTCTATCTATCTATCTATCTATCTCTCTATCTCTCTATCTAGCTCTCTCTATCTACCTATCTCTATCTATCTCTATCTATCTATCTTTATCTCTATCGATAGAGATAAATAGATGGATAGAGATAGATAGAGATAGAGATAAATAGAGATAAATAGAGATAGATAGAGATCGATAGATAGATAGATCTCTACCTATCTCTATCTATCTATTTATCTCTATCTCTCTATCTATCTCTCTATCTATCTCTCTATCTCTCTATCTATCTCTCTATCTCTCTATCTCTCTCTCTCTCTCTCTCTCTATCTCTATCTATCTATCTATCTATCTCTATCTATCTATCTATCTATCTATCTCTATCTATCTGTCTATCTCTATCTATCTATCTATCTCTATCTATCTATCTATCTCTATCTATCTATATATCTCTCTATCTATCTATCTATCTATCTGTCTCTATCTATCTATCTCTATCTATCTCTATTTCTATCTATCTCTATCTGTCTATCTGTCTGTCTATCTCTATCTAACTAGCTCTCTAGCTACCTATCTCTATCTATCTCAATCTATCTCTCTATCTATTTATCTCTATCTCTATCTATCTATCTCTATCTCTATATCTCTCTCTCTTTATCTATCTATCTATCTATCTATCTATCTATATCTCTATCTATCTATCTATCTATCTCTATCTGTCTCTATCTGTCTCTGTGTCTCTCTGTGTCTCTCTGTCTCTCTTTCTGTCTCTTTGTCTGTCTCTCTGTCTGTCTCTGTCTCTCTGTCTCTGTGTCTCTCTCCAGGCGCAATTGTCCAAATTCTGAATGTGCTTCCATCTAATGTTCAGGGATAGTGACTCAATGAAGCTGCTGCGGGAGAAGAGGACGTCGTTGGCAACACGAAACAGGAAGTTTCACAAAAGGCCCTTTAAAAGTCAGCTGTGAAAGTGCTTACATCTGACTTTTAAAGGGCCTTTTGGGAAGCTTTCCGAGGGTGCCGTGTGTGACGTCACAGAGGCTGGCAGTAAACACAGAAGATGGCTGCAGGAGTATACGTAGTGAATACGTATTTAATACGTATTAACAAGGTATGCTCCTGTGGTCATCTTCTGTGTTTACTGCCGGCCTCACTGGAAACGTAGAAACGGCAAGGCAAGGTCCGCGGGCCGCCAATGAAGGCCTGCCGGGCCGTATTATGAGTACCACGGACCAAGATGGTAACTTCATAAAGATGTTTGCTGATTCATGCTCCGCGTTGATCAATTTCTCAGACTTTAAAACTATAACGGATAACTGGAGTAAAAATCTTCAAATTCCGGATATATCACCTAGTGGATACACTAAGGATCTCATTCCCTTTAAAGAGATGGTTGAGACCGTATCACCTTTAAAGACTGTTCTACGAATGGCAATTTATACGTAGTAGAAGAAAGCTCCAACCTTTTGGGATGGCAGCGCCAGAAGGAGCTAGGGATTAAACTAGATCCCAATAATTCAGAACAGGTCCTGGTTGTACACCAGTCTATCACAGGAGACAAAATATGTGACAAGGTTCCAGAAATCTTTACAGACAGCTTAGGTGTACTAAAAGACTTCCAACACAAAATCAAATTGAAACCAAATACAAAACCTGTGGTGCACAAAACCAGACCTATACCTCATTTGATGAGAGAGCCATTAAAGAAAGAACTCACTGGTTTAAAAGAATTGGGCATTATACAACCCACTGAATGTTCGGACTGGGTAGCCCTCATTGTCACAGCCAAAAAAAACATGGCGATGGAATCAGGTTATGTGTAGATCTACATGATCTAAATAATAACATATGGATTGAGAGACATCCTTTACCCCACATCCATGACATACTAAGTACTATGGGGGAAGACACTTACTTCAGTGTTCTCGATCTATCTATGGCATTCCAACAGGTGGAGCTACACCCTGAGTCCAGGTGGTTGACTGCGTTCACTACACCTATGGGCACAATTATGTTCTGCAGGATGCCATCTGGACTAGCGTCTGCTGCCGCAGTCTTTCAGAAGATCATGCAGCATATCCTAGGGGAGGTACAAAAAACCCTGTGCTTTCAGGATGATGTCCTAGTATATTGTGCTACAGTTGATGAACATAACAAGAACTTAAGATGCAGGACTTATACTAAAGAAGGACAAGTGTCAAATAGGTGTTAGTGCTGTAGAATATCTCAGACACACCATTTCCAAAGAGGGGTTTAAGCCCAAAATGTGCCTGCTAGAAGCTATTAGGAAAGCTCCTGCTCCAGAAATTAAAGATGAGCTTAAATCATTTTTAGGGCTTGCTGAGTTCATGTCAAAATACGTCAAGAATTTTGCATATCTTACAAGTAACCTTAGGGACCTTGTAAAAAACCACACTTAATACAAATGGTTAGAAGAACACGAATCATCTTTTGAAAAAAATCAAAGAGGCTATTCTCACAGCTCCATCCTTGTGCAATTTTGAACCCAGTAGGAAGACTATTCTAACTAGAGACCCCAGCAACAAGGGACTGGGGGCCACATTGTACCAAGTCATTGCAGGCAGGGAAAGAATTGTTGCCTTCGCTTCACATACCCTCACAAAGTAAGAAATGAATTACTCAGTTGTTGAAAAAGATGCCCTGGCATGCTTCTGGACCGTGAACCATTTAACATTTTATTTGTGGGGTTTACAATTCAACATAAGTACTGACCACAAACCCCTCATATACATGTTTACTTCCAAAGGATCCTCGAACAGCAGTCAACGCATAGCCAGATGGGTACTATGATTAGAAAGTTGTTGTTTTAAAGTCGAGTACTTTCCAGGAAACCAAAGCACAGCAACTGACTTCCTATCCAGGGATCCATTGAACAAGGAAGAAGAATATGAAACCCCTGTGTATCCCATTTTAGAAATGAACTCCCCAGCTATACCACGAAGGAATGGAGTGAGAGTATTATAAAAGATGAAACATAAAAGCTACTTTAAACATACGTATTACAAGGCTGTCCCAAATCAAGTCAAGGAGTAAATGAAGAGATGAAAGGATTTTGGGAAGTTAGACATGAGATTAACATCAATGGGAATCTATTACTTAGGAATGACAAAATCATACCCCCCATAGACATGAGAAATAAGGTCATAGATCTTGCACACGAAGGCCACTTAGGGAGGAGCTTAACCAAATCAAGAGTTAGAGAATGTTATTGGTTTCTTAACATGGATTCTATGGTTGAGCTAAAGGTGAAAGATTGTACCATCTGCGCCAATAGACACAAATCTAAAATAATTCACAACACTCCTCTATACCTAGTGTCTGTTCATGACAAACCATGGAAAAAGATAGCCCTAGATATAATTGGCCCAATTAACCACAAAAGTGTGATAAAGCGTTTTGCATTCGTCTTAGTTGATTATCAATCCCATTGGGTGGTCACTAGGATGACTAACTAGATTACTACAGATGCCCTCATAAATTTCCTGAGAGACACATTTACTACGGAAGGCATTCCATCCACCATCATTACTAACAATGGAGTACAGTTTACTTCATCAGCTATGACAGATGTCTTGGCACAGTTAGCAATTACACATCAAACAAGCATTGGCATAGCCAATAGGTCTCGCCTTTGGGGCATATAAGTATTTAGCCATGCAGCACATTATCCTGGGTGCTACAGCATCTACTGTTACATCATGTGAAAAGCAACATGCATTGTACTATGCCTAGAGAGTTTGCATCCATGTGCCTAAGAGAGCTGTATATTAAAGTACCCGCTCAGGCGTCAGATAAACTGTCATGTGGCGTGTGTTTCCTGACTCATGTGGCTAAAAGAGAACATGCACTAAAAGTGTAACAATAATAATACAAAGGGAAAATATGACTGCCAGTGCTGCTATCCGAACCCGCTAAAGCACTGCTGCACTCTTACCCTAAACATTCACCCCTGCGCCATCTAGGCCGATGGAGTGATAGCGCGAACTTGACCCGAAGGTATTGAAGTGCTTTAAAAATAAAAATACCACGGCAGCACTGCTGTCAGTGCACAAGATCGCCTCCAAAGACCCGGCCTGGATCACAAGAGCACACTGGAAGGGGAAGGAGCGGTAGTTGGAAAGTTTATGGAGCAGCTGCTGCCTGTCTGCGCCATTAACACCACAGTCCTCCACCGCCAGTGACAACAGCCTGTTCGAGCACTGCCTGTGCCGATAACGGCATATCCGGTTTCCACGAGTGACAAAATACCCTGCGGCAGTGCAGTCCATCTGGCCGCATTAGTGAAAGCGTAGCCAAAAGGTAACAGAGTCGGGGACCGCACGTCCAGTCTGCACTAGTAACAGCACACCTGCCTGCACTAGTTACATCACACTTTTTTTGTTGCAGTTTTTATATAGCGCGAACTCGACCCGAAGGTATTGCAGCTGGATCAGACGTAAGACTTTTGCTGCCACACCTTTCCGCTTTGCTTTGTGGTCCTATATTTTAATGGACACAAACACAACGAATAGAGTGGGTGGGTCTGCGGAGTCTCGTCTGCGTCAAATGCAGCTCTAGATATTATCGGCTTCCTGCCAGGAACATACCAAAGGGGGCGGTTTCCCTGCCAGGAACATACCAAAGGATGGGGGCGGGGACACTTGGTTTTTCACTTCCTTCGTAATTACACAGAGAAGTATCTCGGAGGATGAAGCCAGGAATCTCCTCGAGTGAGGGACGGGCAGCCCCCGAGTGAGGGACGGGCATCCCCCGAATGACTTCCCCCAAGTACAGCTCCCGATTCCTGCAATCCCCTGGGCCTTCAGCGCCTACTTAGGTTAGACAGTTACACTTATTTGTATTTATTTTTAGGATACAGCTTGTTTGCAGCATGTTAAGGCACTGGGATGGCCGGGCTGAATGAAGCTTAGGTTGTCAGCGCAGTACAGCCAGCCCATGTTTGTCCGGGATTGTAGATTCTTCTAAGGCGGTTGTCCGGTTTAAAGTGCATTTATATAGCGCTTCCTATCCCTGACGAGGTGCCAGAAGCCTGCTAAAAGCCCGCCTTGCCTCCAGCCCTTCCACATTAGGTGTTCACTGCGAGTCTGCCCTCAGTAACAGCTCAGTGAACCCTGATCTAGGCGCTGGAAATGGAGATTCCGAGCTGCCTTTCCCATGCTACTGCGGATGCCTTTCCCAAGAGAGTCCTTATGCTTCACGGTTTATGCTAAAGCGCTCCTATTCCCTAGTACTAGGAGGCGCTATATAAAAACCGTAAACAAATAAATACATTAAAAAAACCTTTAGTGTCTGTCTGTCGGAGCCGGTGCAGGACACATATAGAGTGGGTGGGTCTGCGGAGTGTCGTCTGCGTCAAATGCAGCTCTAGATATTATCGTCTTCCTGCCAGGAACATACCAAAGGGGGGGAGGTTTCTCTGCCAGGAACATACCAAAGGATGGGGGTGGGGACACTTGGTTTTTCACTTCCTTCGTAATTACACAGAGAAGTATCTCGGAGGATGAAGCCAGGAATCTCCTCGAGTGAGGGACAGGGCAGCCCCCGAATGACTTCCCCAAGTACAGCACCCGATGGTGGGGGGGGGTGCTGAACAGAGACTGAGGAGGCTGCAGTGGAAGGGGCTGGAAAGAGGGGAACTAATACAAGGCAGTGACCGACTGATCCGAATAGAAAGAGGAACAGGTAATCAAACATGCAAGCAAAGGGAGGACAAAAAAGCCAGATACATGGATAATGGACATTAAAGATGGAGATAAAAAAAGCAGAGTCGGCGAGTGGAAAACTCCACAAAGGAACGGAAGAGTCGTACAAGTTAAGGGCAGAAAGTCATATGTGCAGTTACGAAGCGTCACATGGTGGAGAGATGAGGGGGAGACCCACATGCTGAGACGAGTCAGGCAGAGTCAAAGGGGAGATGTGTATAGAAGAGGCACCTAAAGGGAGAGGCGGGGGGGTCACACGGATGGTGGGGTTGGGTGACATCCGAGCGAGGAGCGATGCACCACAGAGCACCAGAGAGGCCCGTGTGAAGGAGTGGTGAGGGTCCGCATGGGACTCGAAGCCTCAGGCTTTCTGCTCTTTCCTTTGTTTGGTGCTTTCTTAAAGCGCCTTCACTGGGCGGAAGCAAGAGACGCTTGAAAGCCTCAATTACTTAACGTCAGACTGGCTATTTGTCTTTTAGGGCACAGACTTACAACACAACAAACTAACACTGCAGCAAAACCCACTTAAAAAGAAATCTGCTTTCAGCTCCCGTCGGCCCCCTGCCTGGTGACATAATGGCATTATTCGGAGACCGCTCTCCCTCTCCCCCCCTTCCTTTAACCTTATTAAACTGCGAGAAGAGCACAGCGGCGGGCCACCATCGGCTGGGAGCGGGCCCAAGTGGTCCCCCAGCGGCCCTTCACAAGCACCAGTGAGCGAAAGTTGTGCCACCTCAGGTGTGGGTAGTTTATCCAGTCCGGTGTTTATTCATTGCAGTATGTATGATGCATGCAGTTGTAATGCTTTCGCACTAGAGATACGGGATTCCAAGGCCAGGTACACAAAAAAAAAAACAAGGAGGCACTGCAGCTGCTCGCTCCCGCAGGCAAAACGCCGTGGGATGCGAGGAATGCAGCTGCAGCGTCCCGCGAGTGGTGCGCGCGCGCTGTAAGGAAGACAAGCGCGGCTGTGAAAGTAAAAGCGACATTTGTAATATGAGCCACAACAGATGGCACCTTGCGCGCCGCTGCTCGCTCCCGGAAGGTGGAGGCCGTGGGAGGAAACATTTACTGGGAAAGGTGGGACATGCACCCGCCTTTGGCCAATTGCATGCTTTCATGTTTGAAAGCCACACGCAATGGCCAATACAATGTGTGCATAAAAAAAAGCCACACGCACGAGTTTGCTGAAAAGCTGAAGTGATTCCAAGAGGTCATTTTCTAGAGCAGCGCATAGGCTCGACCTAAAAACAGCATTATACTGTCTTCGGGCTAACGGTCTTGTTAAAAGAATAAACCATATGATCAAAGTGTGCGTTCAGCTTGCGTGTTCCAACCACCTACATGTAGAGAGAACCATACAAGACATGTTGGGGGCTTATCATACTACTCCCAACCAAGTTACAGGAGTATCACCATTATCATTCCTTAAGGGCAGGAAATCCACCACAAAACTATTTCGAACCTGGTTGGGGGGAGAAGACAGAATAGAACATAATACACCAAGGGCCAGATGTACAATGCATTTTATTGGCCATTTGCGACCGGTAAAATGTATTTTCAAATGTACCAACCCTATTTTGTGAGTCGGTAACCTATTACCAACTCGCAAAATAGAGTTTGCGATTTGCTATTAGGAAGGGGCGTACCAAGGTCGTCCCTTCCTAGTAGCGAGTCGCACTGGTATGTAGGATTGTTTTGCAACCATGAATGTGATCACAGAACATTTGCAGTTTACCACCAATTTCAAATTGGTGGTAAGCCATTCATAAATGGGAAGGGGTCCCCGGGGGACCATTTTCCATTTGTGAATAGGGCACCAACATTTTTTCCAGAGCTGGCAGTGGTCTCGCGGACCACTGCCCACTCTGAAAAAAAGAAAAGATAACTTTTCATTTTTGTTTTTGAAATGCATCCTGTTTTCCTTTAAGGAAAACAGGCTGCATTTAAAAACAAGCATTTGCAATGCAATCGGTCTCGCATTTGTGAGAGTTAGAGCTATTGGTACTGCCAATGACAATGTCCTTTACCCATGTGTTTTGTTTTGGAGTGGGAGGAAACAAAAAACATTACTGCAATGTAGCATTGCTCACATGTATTTATGGCATAATGACATTCCCAGTTGAAGATAATCACCACAATACAGGGAAGACCCAAATATATATATTGCCGAAACGTGTCTGTGCCTGTGGTTCTAAAAAATAAATGTGAAGAACCTACCCCCGTGAGTGCTGTTTTCTTGGCGTATTCCAGGAGAATTTGGAGCGATTATATATATATATATATATATATATATATATATATATATATATATATATATATGTCCCAAAGTTGCCCAGAAAATGAAGCCGCACACCGCTGAAAAGGTAGGTAACAAGCCTTTATTTCTCAAGCATATTGGTTCCCCTCTGGAAAATCAATCCTTTGGCCTGACGCGTTTCAATGCTTTTATGCATCTCTTCAGAGGCCGACATGGGGAAAGAATTCTCCGCCGCTACACTCCTACAGCAATGCTTAATTTATTTCAATTAGACTCCGATGTGCTCGTGACATCACGTTTACTTTCAACACTGCATGCTGGGGAATGTAGTCTTTTAGGCATTTTAACCCTCCAGTGGGTCCAGTCCCCATGCCTAATCCAGGATACATTAAAATAGCCCTCCAGTGGGCCCCAGACGGGGTACAATATACCTTATTAATGAACCTTCAGCGCCGATGCAGAGGACGTTACCCCCGGCCGGTCCTTTCTTTGCTTTGCAGGAGGTGCGTCGCTTCCACGGCCGGGGCCGCCGTGTAAACATGTCCCAAAGTTGCCCAGAAAATGAAGCCGCACATCGCTGAAAAGGTAGGTAACAAGCCTTTATTTCTCAAGCATATTGGTTCCCCTCTGGAAAATCAATCCTTTGGCCTGACACGTTTCAATGCTTTTATGCATCTCTTCAGAGGCCGACATGGGGAAAGAATTCTCCGCCGCTACACTCCTACAGCAATGCTTAATTATTTCAATTAGCCTCCGGTGTGCTCGTGACATCACGTTTACTTTCAACACTGCATGCTGGGGAATGTAGTCTTTGAAACGAGTCTGGCCAAAGGATTGATTTTCCAGAGGGGAACCAATATGCTTGAGAAATAAAGGCTTGTTACCTACCTTTTCAGCGGTGTGCGGCTTCATTTTCTGGGCAACTTTGGGACATGTTTACACGGCGGCCCCGGCCGTGGAAGCGACGCACCTCCTGCAAAGCAAAGAAAGGACCGGCCGGGGGTAACGTCCCCTCTGCATCGGCGCTGAAGGTTCATTAATAAGGTATATTGTACCCCGTCTGGGGCCCACTGGAGGGCTATTTTAATGTATCCTGGATTAGGCATGGGGACTGGACCCACTGGAGGGTTAAAAATGCCTAAAAAGACTACGTTCCCCAGCATGCAGTGTTGAAAGTAAACGTGATGTCACGAGCACACCGGAGGCTAATTGAAATAAATTAAGCATTGCTGTAGGAGTGTAGCGGCGGAGAATTCTTTCCCCATGTCGGCCTCTGAAGAGATGCATAAAAGCATTGAAACGCGTCAGGCCAAAGGATTGATTTTCCAGAGGGGAACCAATATGCTTGAGAAATAAAGGCTTGTTACCTACCTTTTCAGCGGTGTGCGGCTTCATTTTCTGGGCAACTTTGGGACATGTTTACACGGCGGCCCCGGCCGTGGAAGCGACGCACCTCCTGCAAAGCAAAGAAAGGACCGGCCGGGGGGTAACGTCCCCTCTGCATCGGCGCTGAAGGTTCATTAATAAGGTATATTGTACCCCGTCTGGGGCCCACTGGAGGGCTATTTTAATGTATCCTGGATTAGGCATGGGGACTGGACCCACTGGAGGGTTAAAAATGCCTAAAAAGACTACATTCCCCAGCATGCAGTGTTGAAAGTAAACGTGATGTCACGAGCACACCGGAGGCTAATTGAAATAAATTAAGCATTGCTGTAGGAGTGTAGCGGCGGAGAATTCTTTCCCCATGTCGGCCTCTGAAGAGATGCATAAAAGCATTGAAACGCGTCAGGCCAAAGGATTGATTTTCCAGAGGGGAACCAATATGCTTGAGAAATAAAGGCTTGTTACCTACCTTTTCAGCGGTGTGCGGCTTCATTTTCTGGGCAACTTTGGAACATGTTTACACGGCGGCCCCGGCCGTGGAAGCGACGCACCTCCTGCAAAGCAAAGAAAGGACCGGCCGGGGGGTAACGTCCCCTCTGCATCGGCGCTGAAGGTTCATTAATAAGGTATATTGTACCCCGTCTGGGGCCCACTGGACGGCTATTTTAATGTATCCTGGATTAGGCATGGGGACTGGACCCACTGGAGGGTTAAAAATGCCTAAAAAGACTACATTCCCCAGCATGCAGTGTTGAAAGTAAACGTGATGTCACGAGCACACCGGAGGCTAATTGAAATAAATTAAGCATTGCTGTAGGAGTGTAGCGGCGGAGAATTCTTTCCCCATGTCGGCCTCTGAAGAGATGCATAGAAGCATTGAAACGCGTCAGGCCAAAGGATTGATTTTCCAGAGGGGAACCAATATGCTTGAGAAATAAAGGCTTGTTACCTACCTTTTCAGCAGTGTGCGGCTTCATTTTCTGGGCAACTTTGGGACATGTTTACACGGCGGCCCCGGCCGTGGAAGCGACGCACCTCCTGCAAAGCAAAGAAAGGACCGGCCGGGGGGTAACGTCCCCTCTGCATCGGCGCTGAAGGTTCATTAATAAGGTATATTGTACCCCGTCTGGGGCCCACTGGAGGGCTATTTTAATGTATCCTGGATTAGGCATGGGGACTGGACCCACTGGAGGGTTAAAAATGCCTAAAAAGACTACATTCCCCAGCATGCAGTGTTGAAAGTAAACGTGATGTCACGAGCACACCGGAGGCTAATTGAAATAAATCAAGCATTGCTGTAGGAGTGTAGCGGCGGAGAATTCTTTCCCCATGTCGGCCTCTGAAGAGATGCATAAAAGCATTGAAACGCGTCAGGCCAAAGGATTGATTCTCCAGAGGGGAACCAATATGCTTGAGAAATAAAGGCTTGTTACCTACCTTTTCAGCGGTGTGCGGCTTCATTTTCTGGGCAACTTTGGGACATATCTATATATATATATATATATATATATATATATATATATATATATATATATATAAATGTATGTGTATATATGTTTTTAATCACAAAAGCACACGTAAAAGCAGGCACTGAGGATGTCTACTTGCCTTTCTGTGCAGTGATGTGGGAACATGCACTGGAATGTGTTTTTAACCTGTTATGACGTGGCAATTCGGATAGTGCTTTCTGCTTAGTCTTGTTAGAGTGCCAGAGATGTACATGTGATGTTGGTATGTCACAGGTATACATGTCATGTTAGTGTGCCAGAGATGTGCATGATATGTAGGTATGTCACAGTTATACATATAATGTTAATGTGCCAGAAATGTGCATGCTTGCTATGTTGGTGTGTCACAGCTATTTATGTTATTTTATTGCAAGTGAGCTATTATACCATGTAGGCATATCCCAGTTAATAATGCCATGTTCTTGTGTCACAGCTAAGCATACCATATTTGTGCACTATTGCTTTCTCTGCACTATTGGCGTTGTGTTTGCAAGATCCTTCCATCATCTGTCAGTTAGAGAACCAACAAATGTCACATGTGTATAACTTATGATGGATATCTGATTCGTATAAATACGTAGCAGTTCAGGAACAATTACCAAAGAACTAAGAGATACCATGAGGTAGTCAGAACCATGGAAGAGGGCAGTCTTCAACAAGAGTAAAAGGCTCTTCAGAGAAAGATCGCTGGTAACGGACAGCCTAACAAAATATGTCTGATGTATTGCTTATATCATGATGATCAAAACGTAAGTAAGCCAGAGAACTCAATGTTACTTCTACAGGTTTAAGCTTCATATACTCACAATAATAATTTAGTAACTGTAAGATGATTAAAAGGTTTACCATGAGTTAGGAGATTAGATAAGCGGTCTGATTAATTTATTTGACACGGCTAATGAGCACTGGCAAAACTAACAGGTGCGGCTTGTTTTAGGCGTTTGTTTGTTGTTGTGTTATAGGTTTAGATGCAATTGCAGAAAACTGACAGAGAGGCACCCAAATGCTGGTTACGTGGTATGCTTTGTGAAGCACAGGATTTCAGTTTACATGTTTAAGCCACGCCCTTAAATATATAGTCCATGCCTCTTTGAAGGCATTTCTAGTTACACGTCTTAGGCCACGCCCTTTTAAAGACCCTTTTTCATACCACTTAAACCACTGGGCCTGACCTATTTCGATATATATGAATTAATTAATCCAACAGTGTACAGTTTCAGCCTACATTAATAAATGCAGCAAGCTGAACTCAGTTATTGTGATGTTATAAGGCTTAAGGTCATGTGACATGACCTTGTTGGAAAATTCAGGTTCAAAGGTTATGTGATGTCACACTTGTGATTTTATTAAGGTCAAAGGGCATATGATGTCCCTTCTACTATCCTTAACATTTTGGTGAATCACGTGCATGGAGTCAAGTAAAATTATCATGACTTCAAAACAAAATGTAACCTGCGCGCATGTTAATAACCCCAACCCGAAATCCTGCACGTACTTGAATGTAAATTGATAAATCCACGTTTCAAACAATCCTAACACCACTACAGATCGCATATGTCTAGGCGAAAAAGACTTGCTCTCAGTAGTATTAGCACTTTACATGTTGCATTGCAATTTTAGGTATGCTCTTAATAAACGTATCGGATCCGGACAGTGCTCGAAATAAAATATAAAAGAGCAGGTACTCACTATCCCAGAGCACTTGTTTGCTATTGAGAAGTGCCAGAATGCTACCATTAAAAAGTATTGCACCCTTGCTGAGAAGTGCCTTTGAAATTAAAGTGCAGGTACTCTGTGCCCGCCCACTGGATTCCGAGAATTCTTTCACCAGGCTTCGCGATCCTGTGTTCCCTGGAAACTTATTTCCGACTCTGCAGAATCGATTTACGAAATAGAGACACATGCATCGTGTGAGTGCTCCTGCCCGAGTCTTGGTGCAGTGCCATGCTGCCTGCACTCACAGCAGCTGATCTGCCATGGAAATAGCAGTGGTTACTTATAATACTGCAGGCTGCCCGGGATCCACGAAGGGGACCCTCCTAAGAGGGCGGCCGCCTTAGTGCCACATGAGGGCACACGAGGCAGCCGCCCAGTGTTGGGGACCCCCTAGGGGTCCGCGCGCCCGCGTCACATCCGGGCAGGAGTGGGCGGGGGCGAGGTACAAATACCTCTCCCGCCCACTTGGCGTCCTCTTTGCCCACAACCCTGACGCCGTTTGGACGTTTCTCCAGGGAGTTGTACTTCCTTATGGTGAGTCGATTAGACCCCTCTCCCCCCCCCCACTTTACTAAATAGACATGGCAGCCAGCGCACGGCCATTGCCATGGCTGCGGTCCGCCGGGGGGGGGAGTCAGTACAGCTCCCCGGGTCCATAGGGCGGCGTCCCCCGTCCCTGGTCGCGGGTATCGGCCCGGGAGGCCCTCCCAGCGCTGACTTGATCGGCCGTGCTCCCCGTCGTGAGCGGGTAATACCTTGAGCACATTGCCTGTGCTCAGGATCGGTTTCAGAGCCTAAGGGGGTGGCGAATGGGTGAGCCTGCTCGGGGTGGGTGGCAGGTCCGGGCCCGTGCACCGCTGATGGTGTGTCCACTGGGGGCAGCGCGGGGTACTGGGAGAGGTGGCAGGCGCGGGTCTCGTGACTCGCCTTGCACTCAGCGGCAGTTTTGGGCTCGCCGGTGGCCGCCGAGTTGACCACAATGGGGGGGCCTGTGGGGCGGGTCTCACCTCGGCTTCTCTTGCAGCTCTCCACGAGCTGTGATGGATGGGCGCGTAGCCTGGGCTGTGTCCATCTGCCTCATTCACGGGCCGCTCCGCGTAGGATCCCACAACTAAGCACTCAGAATTCGCCCGTGGTTCGTGCACCGTGACAGTGTGTCAGAGAGGCTTCGGAGCTCACTCTACCCCAGCTGTCGGCTAGAACCATGGTGCTGGCACGCATGCGTGGGCCCGGGCGGTGCGGTGTGTTAGGGCTTGCGTTTCCGCTGGTCTGGCGGGGGGAGGAGTGTCGTGGCCATGTCGGGTGCACGGGCTCCCACTGGTGTCCGGGCACGCCGCGGTCGGGGGTTGGCCCGTGTTGCTGGTGGCAAGAGGTGAGGCGGATCCGGGTTCCACGATGCTCCCCATCCCCAGGGTGTGAGAGGCATGGAAAAAATGGAGAAATACGCGGCGCATGGGTTAGGCAGTAACGGGTGCAGGTGGCGAGCGGCCCTCGGTGGGTATGTGCACGCTGATGCCAGTGTCTTATTTGGACGAAGGCGGGCTGTGTCGCTGCCGTGAGTGACTGCCTGGTTTTGCAGGCGACGCCCCGAGGTGAAGAGCTGCTCCCTCGAACGAGCGGAGCCCCAGTGGCAATGCGGAGGTGTTCCTTGGTTCTCCGGTGCCAATGTGCTCCACGGCAGGCCCTTTCTTTGTTTCCATGACTCGAACTAGGTTCGAAGGTTCTAAAAGCGCGTTCCCGGGACGAATGGTGTCAGTCGCGGTGAGTTTTGGGGATGGGAGGGCCCCTCGGGCCATACTTAGCGACTGGCCCCTGCCGGCATGTGGGCGTGGGCCTGCTGTCCTCCCGGTGGGGTGGAAGGCAGGGTAGACTGGGCGTTTGCTTTCCGTGTCTGTCCTTGGGTCCCGGGACGGAGTGGGTATGTGGATCGGCACGCGGGGTGTCCTACGGTTGTTTGGGCACCCACTTTACTCAATGGGGACCGGTCCAGATTGGTCCACATGTTTGGGTGCCAGCCCAAGGTCCAGGGGGGGGCAGGAAGGCTCCGCATCGCCGGTGGGGTGGATGCGGTGGCCAGCGGGCTGTCTCCGGAGTCTGCACCCATCTCTGCCGCAGCGGCACGGGCCCCTTGGTCTGTCCTGGGGCGGGGACCGCAGGTGTTACCGGGGGCATTGAATGCGTGGAGGTTTCCGGTTGTTTTGGTTCCCTTGTGTTAAAGTGGTCAAGTTTTCTGCGCATATGTTTATGGTGAATGGCGATGCGAGTTGCGGCAAGCAGCATTGGGGGCAGAGCAAAGAGCGTGGTGAACTAAGGGCCGCACATGGCTGGTTCGCAGCTCACGGAGTGGCCGCAGCAGGCTTTCAGGGACGCGGCGGGGGGCCGTGGTTGCAGGCGAGGCGGTTACAGCAACCATCCCTAGGCCGCCCGTTCGACTGTTCGTTTATTAATTTAACAACGTCGTTCTCATGTGCTAACGGACTGAGAGGTTTGTTTTATGCATGTGGGAATACTACTTGTGCCCGTATGCTTAGGGCTATCGCAACAGAGTTATTTGTTTTGTCTCAGGTACGACATAGCCCGAGGCACTAGAGTTTAGCACCCAGGTTAACAAGGTCGCAGGTTCGGTCCATTGCGGGCCAGGGTGTACAACGATAATGGGTGACATATCGCCCACGAATATAAAGAAATGTACAGTCGGCGTTGGTAGCGTTCGCGAGGCTGTCCGCAGCGCTTGGTTACTTTGTGTTTATTTGGACGCATCGTGAGCTCTAAATTTGATGAAAGTGTGCTCACTTGCCAAACGGCTGATTAACGAGTCATATCGTGTGTTAGGTATGAAAAGATCACATGTGTCCCCCATGCTGATGTTTATTTGAACTGGGTACTTGCGTTGCTCATGTACAGGGTAGCACAAAACACGCAGCGTTGCAGTAAAAATGTTCATCTTGTAGCACTGGCCAACCGCAAATTAAGCCAAGTTAGATTGTGGGCTGTGGTGGGTGATGTTCACGATGGGGTTCCTGCATGCCGACGTTAGGTGAAACAAGGTACTTGTTTGCAAGGACGTGGTAGCGCGAGTAAGGACAGTGAGGCGCAACGAATAACAGTGTCACAGGTAAAAGTTGGCAGATGTACATGCGACAAAATTAAAATGGCGGCCGCCTCGCACGTGGTGTGCATTTAGGCGTATCGGGGGTACCACTGGAATTAAATGGGCAACTGTGGTGCAAAGGCTTGGTAGTTCGGGGAAAACAGTATTCGCCAAGTAGCCGGTGCACGAATAGTTGCGTGGCGGCATGGCTTTTGTAAGGCAATAAATTTCATTCATGTAAGCATGGTGCAAAATAGACTGCGGTTTAGTGAAGTATACACAACGCTGTAGTTGGGCTTCCGGACGGGACGGCACGGCTCCTCGGGACTGTAAACTATTTGAGTTTACATGGAATATCGCAAGTTGTGTTCCAGGGCACGTTGGCCACTAGGCACGGCCCCACAGTCTCTCGATGAACAGTAAATGTATGCAAGGTAATTTTGGCCACCCGAGGATACGGGTCCACTGTTGTTTTATTCTACCAATGCTTAAGAATGAATGTCAAATGTGTTTGAGGGTAGGGGAACTCGATCAAGGTTGTGTCTCCGCAGCCATTTCAGCTCGGCTTGTGGAGGTGTACAGGCCATCGGAGAGCACCGAGACAGGGGTTTCTCCAGTTTTAATGGCCATAGCACGCGTTGTTACAAGTTCTTTGTAACGCGAAGAGTTGGATGCAGGGCAGTCATATAATCACTGTTCAATTGTTTTAAAAGATTCCGCGCAGGAGACGACGAAGCAATACCTGCTACTGTGTGGGCCACGGCCTTTTGTCGGGTCATGAGCACTCCTCGGATTGAGGGACTAGACCCTTTTCGCGTGCCGCTCTTGTGGGGGAAATAACACGCCTAATTTGGCCCGCTTTGTCCTTGGCTCCAAGTAATGGCAGATTGGGCGCCTAGCAAGCTCTATATTGTCAAGATCAGTACTCTGCTGTTGGCAATATTGTGTTAATAGTGTGCATTGTGCAATGTTCCTCTGTGTATTGTGCGGGGCAATTTTTAGACATCACAACCTCCTACGGTGTTGGCGGTGCTCGAGCAGCCCTGTGGTTTGGTGTCAGGCGGGGAACAATAACGTGGTATTACCTGCGGGGGGCTTTCAGTCTACCATCGGTTATCATTGCGTTGCAGTGCCTGCTGCCCAAGCCATTCGTATAGTTTTGGGGCCTGGATTAGACTGAACGTTCACACTGGCACAAATATAGGGTAGTAGTTGCGATGGCACCAGGATCGGCAGCACGGCAGGAGCAATGTGTGGTGCAAACTGATTGGCCGCCTGCCTTGAGTCTTGGCATATAGTTGCACAAGTGTCAGGGCCAGTAGTTGGGATGTTACTATGATTGCCAGCACGGCAGGAGCAATGTGTGGGGCGAGCTGAAGTAGCCGCCTGACGTCAGTACCGGCAGATAGTTTTTTACATTATGCACTTAATGTGTAAATCTGAGGTCTTGGGGCACAGCTGGGCCGCGGTTAGGTCAAAGATATCTGGGCGGGTCCTTTCCTGCCCGGGTCTCGAATGACGTCTGCAGTCACTGGGGCAGAGCTCCCTGCTGTATTCAGCACGTGAATCTAATGCGAGTTTATGGAAAGCATGGCATAGCGCTATACCGGCAATATTACATACATCCTCCAGTTACCTGCAATACACCTGCACGCCCATTTCTCACACCTCCAGGACATCCCCTAGGTACTGCACCATAAGATGAGGTTACCCTTCCGTGGGGTCGGGGTCGTCTTTGTAAGAGGGGGCTGGATTTGGTGCGGGTTATAAGGGGGAAATCAGTGTTCCGGAAGCGAAATATTTAAGCTGTCAGATGAGCTCGTTCTTATGGCGATTAGGGAGTGAACTGATCATTTGTGTCTTTATTTATCTGGCATGGTATCTGCTGCATTATCCGGGAGCTGAACTGAGTTGTGCTGCCTGGGGAGATGTGCAGTGAGGGAAGGGCCCTGCAGCGTCAGTCAGGCATGTGTACCAATGAGGGGCTTATATCACCTAGTTCAGTAACAGACACCTGTCATCCAGAGCCAAGATAACTTCGGGTGTGTGGCATGCAATTACAGGTTGGGGTTGTACACAACCAGGGCTACCTCAATGCTTGTGGACGGGATGAACTAACATAGCTCACATGGACAACACAGGGGAAAGCTTTACACAGTGGATGCCCGGTCCACATGTAGTGCAAGGTGTCCTTTTGTGCGGGGTACACTGGGGATAGGACGCTTGCGGACAAAGTGTAGCAAAGCCACCTGCTTTTCCTCTCTGGCATCCCAGCATTACTTCCAATCTGGGTGCTGGGTAATCCATACCAGGGTGGGTGCGCCGGTCGACTACATATCGTCCTGCTTCTAGCCGTAGTTACACTGGGATGGGACTCTGTCAGCTGAGCAGGACCTCTTATTCCCGGTTTCTGCTGGCTCAGCGTACACTGCGGGGGCCGGGGTTCCACCTCCCGGTCACGGTCCCCCCTCCCGTGGGGTTTTCCTCAGCCTGGCACCTCCCTCTTCAGCTCCAACATGCCCACAGGTTCAACCACCTGGTTCTTAGAAAAATGCCACTGGCGCTGGGAGGGCTACAGCACAAGAGCAAAGGCTGCAAGTTATTGGACTTTGAGCATTCACATATTTAGAAAGGGCAGGCAAACCGCTTGATTGTTCGCCCCACTCCAGTAGCTTTTCCACACACAGGCCTGCATTCTGGTATGCGGCAGCAGGAGTCTGGCCATGGGCTACTCACGTGAGGGTGGGGACCTGGGCCAGCAAATGGGGCGACTTGCTCGTCATGTTCCCTGCAGTCGTTCTCTCTGACTAGGGTGATGCAGGGGACAGGTTGCAAGCATGCGCTGAGGGATGGGTCCTTTGACTTCATCCACATGTGAACGTGGTTAGTTTCAGGCCAAGGAGCGACTGCATGACCCCTGGGTGCCGGGGAGGGTTTTCTGGGTGGCAGCTTTCCCGAATATTGCACAGGTTGTTGTTTCCGCAGAGTGGGGGGCAGTTAGCAGGCCTCATCTTGTCAGGGTTTGAGGTGTCGGTCGGGTCTTTTAGACCGAGTATGAATAGGCTCTATCCTGTCAGCTGGGGCGTGAGTTTGCCATTCCCAAAAGGGTGCTGGTACCCAATAGTGTTGGAATAGAGGGTTAGGATCACAAAGACGGACTACTATCAGAGCACATTTTGCTTTTATAGTTAAGAGGGTACAGGTACACTGACCATAGGTTCACTCCATGTCCTCCGATCCACAGCGGCATGATACAGGTTGCTTCAGTTAAGCAAAACATCCTTGGGAGCGGTCAGCCAGCAAGGGGACTAATGTCCAAATTTTGGCCTAGGAAGATAGGCGGGTGTGGTGCTCCCTTACAAGGGGTAGGGAGAAGGGCACATTCCGACCAGGCTTGGCTGAAGGGTATTCTGTTTCACCCAGCTGGGAGACAGATGTATGGCCCAGTGGGTATGGTCGCCTTTTACCTGGCCCTTCGGGAGAGGGGTACTCTCTGGTTCATGCTGACAGCACGCCCCTTACCATTTTGGGGTTGAACGGGTATGGAAGGCATGATTAAATGTCAGGCTGTGCGGGTCTTGGCAGGCAACTTTGCAAGCACTCTTTTGCAGGGGCAGCAAGCCCAGCGTTCTGGGCAGGCTTGTCAGTGGAGCGCATCGTGCAGGTGGGACGAGGTGAATCCCAATAAGTTAAAAGGTACATCCGTCAACAGCCACCCAGGGGAGTGGCCGGATGACAGGTTAAGTGTTTTATGTACAGGCGAATGGTGAATATACCATAGGCACCCCTGTGAGGCACCTGAGGTTTATTGAAGTGCAGTGTTATTAGGCAAATATGTGCAAGCTGGATTAGTTGTATAGAATGGTGTGCAGTACTCAACAAAGGGGTTTTGCAACCTAGCATTTCTTCAAGTTGCCAGGACCAACGGTCTGGGGGGAGGGCCTTCCGGGCGTACTGTGAGTGGGGGTCCCAGGTATGCGCTGGAACAGCTTGCTGTAGAGGCTGCGACACAGACTAGGGGGAGTGTCTCTCCTCCCAACAATTTTGGCCATACACCTGGGAGGCAATGACTTGACTTTCCTGGGTAGGAGGGCACGGCTGCCAGAAATGAAACCCCCCTGGTGTAAGTTAAGCAACCAATTGTGGGCATGTGTGTTATGATGGCCAGAGATAATGCCACTGTTAGTGTGGCGAGGGACCGGTCAGGGGTTGCCGCGGGAACATCTCGCAAGAGAGTTAACAGTGCCAGGCGCAGAGTCACTGAACAAAGGGGGTTTGGGTGATCAGGCATGGCCTGCTGCAGGCAAAAATCCACAGGGAGTTTTTAGAGTTTGGGTGCACTTGTCCAGAGGGTCAGCAGGGTGTAGGTAAAGATGCCTATCTTGGTGGGGGGCCCTGGTTGTGACGGTGGCCACACCCAGAGCTGTGGCGGAGTTACAGGGCGATCCAGAGGCTGTAAGGTACAGAGGGGTACCCTCTGCAGGAGCACAACAAGAGTGCAAAGGCCAAATATCCCCAGGGAGGTCCTCGCGTTGGACCCTGGAGGAGCAACGGCGCCCCGTTAGTCCTACGGGCGGTTGTGGACCTGAGCAACCGGGGGTTGCCTGGAACGCTCCGCCCCCCTTCTGGGGGCGTGAGTAATGGGGTGGACTGGCGGTCCACTGGTGGGAGGGGTTATCCCCTCCCCCAAATCTGGCAAACACCGATTGGCTATGGCCACGGTGTAATTTGGCTCATCAGGTGGGCAGGCGGCGAGGGGCTGCCTGCCCTGGGATCGCCCGTAAGATAACCCACCATGTTGGCATATTTGTTATGCAAATAAACCTGCAGCAATTTTCTCCACAAAGAAGGTGTCTTGTCTGTTTATTTCTACAGGAGATTGCTGTATGGGGGATGGGGAGTGTTGCCGATATTGGCACTATGCAGGCTGCCCGGGGTCCACGAAGGGGACCCTCCTAAGAGGGCGGCCGCCTTAGTGCCACATGAGGTCACACGAGGCAGCCGCCCAGTGTTGGGGACCCCCTAGGGGTCCGCGCGCCTGCGTCACATCCGGGCAGGAGTGGGCGGGGGCGAGGTACAAATACCTCTCCCGCCCACTTGGCGTCCTCTTTGCCCACAACCCTGACGCCGTTTCCCTCCCTACCGCTTACCCGGCGTACATGCAGGGTGTGGGGGGGAGAGTTTTTCTAACTTATTATTTTGTGTTGCAGGCGGAGTTACAGGGCGATCCAGACGCTGTAAGGTACAGAGGGGTACCCTCTGCAGGAGCACAACAAGAGTGCAAAGGCCAAATATCCCCAGGGAGGTCCTCGCGTTGGACCCTGGAGGAGCGACGGCGCCCCGTTAGTCCTACGGGCGGTTGTGGACCTGAGCAACCGGGGTTGCCTGGAACGCTCCGCCCCCTTCTGGGGGCATGAGTAATGGGGTGGACTGGCGGTCCACCGGTGGGAGGGGTTAACCCCTCCCCCAAATCTGGCAAACAGCGATTGGCTATGGCCACGGTGTAATTTGGCTCATCAGGTGGGCAGGCGGCGAGGGCTGCCTGCCCTGGGATCGCCCGTAAGATAACCCACCATGTTGTCATATTTGTTATGCAAATAAACCTGCAGCAATTTTCTCCACAAAGAAGGTGTCTTGTCTGTTTATTTCTACAGGAGATTGCTGTATGGGGGATGGGGAGTGTTGCCGATATTGGCACTATGCAGGCTGCCCGGGGTCCACGAAGGGGACCCTCCTAAGAGGGCGGCCGCCTTGAGTGCCACATGAGGTCA
Source organism: Calotriton arnoldi (assembly GCA_963921515.1). NCBI lineage: Eukaryota > Metazoa > Chordata > Amphibia > Caudata > Salamandridae > Calotriton > Calotriton arnoldi. Next base: position 511,558 of record CAWUFW010012770.1, read on the forward strand.
CACGAGAGCAGCCGCCCAGTGTTGGGGACCCCTAGGGGTCCGCGCGCCCGCGTCACATCCGGGTAGGAGTGGGCGGGGGGCGAGGTACAAATACCTCTCCCGCCCACTTGGCGTCCTCTTTGCCCACAACCCTGACGCCGTTTGGACGTTTCTCCAGGGAGTTGTACTTCCTTATGGTGAGTCGATTAGACCCCTCTCCCCCCCCCCACTTTACTAAATAGACATGGCAGCCAGCGCACGGCCATTGCCATGGCTGCGGTCCGCCGGGGGGAGTCAGTCACAGCTCCCCGGGTCCATAGGGCGGCGTCCCCCGTCCCTGGTCGCGGGTATCGGCCCGGGAGGCCCTCCCAGCGCTGACTTGATCGGCCGTGCTCCCCGTCGTGAGCGGGTAATACCGTGAGCACATTGCCTGTGCTCAGGATCGGTTTCAGAGCCTAAGGGGATGGCGAATGGGTGAGCCTGCTCGGGGGTGGGTGGCAGGTCCGGGCCCGTGCACCGCTGATGGTGTGTCCACTGGGGGGCAGCGCGGGGTACTGGGAGAGGTGGCAGGCGCGGGTCTCGTGACTCGCCTTGCACTCAGCGGCAGTTTTGGGCTCGCCGGTGGCCGCCAAGTTGACCACAATGGGGGGGCCTGTGGGGCGGGTCTCACCTCGGCTTCTCTTGCAGCTCTCCACGAGCTGTGATGGATGGGCGCGTAGCCTGGGCTGTGTCCATCTGCCTCATTCACGGGCCGCTCCGCGTAGGATCCCACAACTAAGCACTCAGAATTCGCCCGTGGTTCGTGCACCGTGACAGTGTGTCAGAGAGAGCTTCGGAGCTCACTCTACCCCAGCTGTCGGCTAGAACCATGGTGCTGGCACGCATGCGTGGTCCCGGGGCGGTGCGGTGTGTTAGGGCTTGCGTTTCCGCTGGTCTGGCGGGGGAGGAGTGTCGTGGCCATGTCGGGTGCACGGGCTCCCACTGGTGTCCGGGCACGCCGCGGTCGGGGGTTGGCCCGTGTTGCTGGTGGCAAGAGGTGAGGCGGATCCGGGTTCCACGAAGCTCCCCATCCCCAGGGTGTGAGAGATCATGGAAAAATGGAGAAATACGCGGCGCATGGGTTAGGCAGTAACGGGTGCAGGTGGCGAGCGGCCCTCGGTGGGTATGTGCACGCTGATGCCAGTGTCTTATTTGGACGAAGGCGGGCTGTGTCGCTGCCGTGAGTGACTGCCTGGTTTTGCAGGCGCGCCCGAGGTGAAGAGCTGCTCCCTCGAACGAGCGGAGCCCCAGTGGCAATGCGGAGGTGTTCCTTGGTTCTCCGGTGCCAATGTGCTCCACGGCAGGCCCTTTCTTTGTTTCCATGACTCGAATTAGGTTCGAAGGTTCTGAAGCGCGTTCCGGGACCGAATGGTGTCAGTCGCGGTGAGTTTTGGGGATGGGAGGGCCCCTCGGGCCATGCTTCAGCGACTGGCCCCTGCCGGCATGTGGGCGTGGGCCTGCTGTCCTCCCGGTGGGGTGGAAGGCAGGGTAGACTGGGCGTTTGCTTTCCGTGTCTGTCCTTGGGTCCCGGGACGGAGTGGGTATGTGGATCGGCACGCGGGGTGTCCTACGGTTGTTTGGGCACCCACTTTACTCAATGGGGACCGGTCCAGATTGGTCCACATGTTTGGGTGCCAGCCCAAGGTCCAGGGGGCAGGAAGGCTCCGCATCGCCGGTGGGGTGGATGCGGTGGCCAGCGGGCTGTCTCCGGAGTCTGCACCCATCTCTGCCGCAGCGGCACGGGCCCCTTGGTCTGTCCTGGGGCGGGGACCGCAGGTGTTACCGGGGGCATTGAATGCGTGGAGGTTTCCGGTTGTTTTGGTTCCCTTGTGTTAAAGTGGTCAAGTTTTCTGCGCATATGTTTATGGTGAATGGCGATGCGAGTTGCGGCAAGCAGCATTGGGGGGCAGAGCAAAGAGCGTGGTGAACTAAGGGCCGCACATGGCTGGTTCGCAGCTCACTGAGTGGCCGCAGCAGGCTTTTAGGGACGCGGCGGGGGGCCGTGGTTGCAGGCGAGGCGGTTACAGCAACCATCCCTAGGCCGCCCGTTCGTTTATTAATTTAACAACGTCGTTCTCATGTGCTAACGGACTGAGAGGTTTGTTTTATGCATGTGGGAATACTACTTGTGCCCGTATGCTTAGGGCTATCGCAACAGAGTTATTGTTTTGTCTCAGGTACGACATAGCCCGAGCCATTAGAGTTTAGCACCCAGGTTAACAAGGTCGCAGGTTCGGTCCATTGCGGGCCAGGGTGTACAACGATAATGGGTGACATATCGCCCACAAATATAAAGAAATGTACAGTCGGCGTTAGTAGCGTTCACGAGGCTGTCCGCAGCGCTTGGTTACTTTGTGTTTATTTGGACGCATCGTGAGCTCTAAATTTGATGAAAGTGTGCTCACTTGCCAAACGGCTGATTAACGAGTCATATCGTGTGTTAGGTATGAAAAGATCACGTGTCCCCCATGCTGATGTTTATTTGAACTGGGTACTTGCGTTGCTCATGTACAGGGTAGCACAAAACACGCAGCGTTGCAGTAAAAATGTTCATCTTGTAGCACTGGCCAACCGCAAATTAAGCAAAGTTAGATTGTGGGCTGTGGTGGGTGATGTTCACGATGGGGTTCCCGCATGCCGACGTTAGGTGAAACAAGGTACTTGTTTGCAAGGACGTGGTAGCGCGAGTAAGGACAGTGAGGCGCAACGAATAACAGTGTCACAGGTAAAAGTTGGCAGATGTACATGCGACAAAATTAAAATGGCGGCCGCCTCGCACGTGGTGTGCATTTAGGCGTATCGGGGTACCACTGGAATTAAATGGGCAACTGTGGTGCAAAGGCTTGGTAGTTCGGGAAAACAGTATTCGCCAAGCAGCCGGTGCACGAATAGTTGCGTGGCGGCATGGCTTTTGTAAGGCAATAAATTTCATTCATGTAAGCATGGTGCAAAATAGACTGCGGTTTAGTGAAGTATACACAACGCTGTAGTTGGGCTTCCGGACGGGACGGCACGGCTCCTCGGGACTGTAAACTATTTGAGTTTACAAGGAATATCGCAAGTTGTGTTCCAGGGCACGTTGGCCACTAGGCACGGCCCCACAGTCTCTCGATGAACAGTAAATGTATGCAAGGTAATTTTGGCCACCCGAGGATACGGGTCCACTGTTGTTTTATTCTACCAATGCTTAAGAATGAATGTCAAATGTGTTTGAGGGTAGGGGAACTCGATCAAGGTTGTGTCTCCGCAGCCATTTCAGCTCGGCTTGTGGAGGTGTACAGGCCATCGGAGAGCACCGAGACAGGGGTTTCTCCAGTTTTAATGGCCATAGCACGCGTTGTTACAAGTTCTTTGTAACGCGAAGAGTTGGATGCAGGGCAGTCATATAATCACTGTTCAATTGTTTTAAAAGATTCCGCGCAGGAGACGACGAAGCAATACCTGCTACTGTGTGGGCCACGGCCTTTTGTCGGGTCATGAGCGCTCCTCGGATTGAGGGACTAGACCCTTTTCGCGTGCCGCTCTTGTGGGGAAATAACACGCCTAATTTGGCCCGCTTTGTCCTTGGCTCCAAGTAATGGCAGATTGGGCGCCTAGCAAGCTCTATATTGTCAAGATCAGTACTCTGCTGTTGGCAATATTGTGTTAATAGTGTGCATTGTGCAATGTTCCTCTGTGTATTGTGCGGGGCAATTTTAGACATCACAACCTCCTACGGTGTTGGCGGTGCTCGAGCAGCCCTGTGGTTTGGTGTCAGGCGGGGAACAATAACGTGGTATTACCTGCGGGGGGCTTTCAGTCTACCATCGGTTATCATTGCGTAGCAGTGCCTGCTGCCCAAGCCATTCGTATAGTTTTGGGCCTGGATTAGACTGAAGGTTCACACTGGCACAAATATAGGGTAGTAGTTGCGATGGCACCAGGATCGGCAGCACGGCAGGAGCAATGTGTGGTGCAAACTGATTGGCCGCCTGCCTTGAGTCTTGGCATATAGTTGCACAAGTGTCAGGGTCAGTAGTTGGGATGTTACTATGATTGCCAGCACGGCAGGAGCAATGTGTGGGCGAGCTGAAGTAGCCGCCTGACGTCAGTACCGGCAGATAGTTTTTACATTATGCACTTAATGTGTAAATCTGAGGTCTTGGGGCACAGCTGGGCCGCGGTTAGGTCAAAAGATATCTGGGCGGGTCCTTCCCTGCCCGGGTCTCGAATGACGTCTGCAGTCACTGGGGCAGAGCTCCCTGCTGTATTCAGCACGTGAATCTAATGCGAGTTTATGGAAAGCATGGCATAGCGCTATACCGGCAATATTACATACATCCTCCAGTTACCTGCAATACACCTGCACGCCCATTTCTCACACCTCCAGGACATCCCCTAGGTACTGCACCATAAGATGAGGTTACCCTTCCGTGGGGTCGGGGTCGTCTTTGTAAGAGGGGGCTGGATTTGGTGCGGGTTATAAGGGGGAAATCAGTGTTCCGAAGCGAAATATTTAAGCTGTCAGATGAGCTCGTTCTTATGGCGATTAGGGAGTGAACTGATCATTTGTGTCTTTATTTATCTGGCATGGTATCTGCTGCATTATCCGGGAGCTGAACTGAGTTGTGCTGCCTGGGGAGATGTGCAGTGAGGGAAGGGCCCTGCAGCGTCAGTCAGGCATGTGTACCAATGAGGGGCTTATATCACCTAGTTCAGTAACAGACACCTGTCATCCAGAGCCAAGATAACTTCGGGTGTGTGGCATGCAATTACAGGTTGGGGTTGTACACAACCAGGGCTACCTCAATGCTTGTGGACGGAATGAACTAACATAGCTCACATGGACAACACAGGGGAAAGCTTTACACAGTGAATGCCCGGTCCACATGTAGTGCAAGGTGTCCTTTTGTGCGGGGTACTCTGGGGATAGGACGCTTGCGGACAAAGTGTAGCAAAGCCACCTGCTTTTCCTCTCTGGCATCCCAGCATTACTTCCAATCTGGGTGCTGGGTAATCCATACCAGGGTGGGTGCGCCGGTCGACTACATATCGTCCTGCTTCTAGCCGTAGTTACACTGGGATGGGACTCTGTCAGCTGAGCAGGACCTCTTATTCCCGGTTTCTGCTGGCTCAGCGTACACTGCGGGGGCCGGGGTTCCACCTCCCGGTCACGGTCCCCCCTCCCGTGGGGTTTTCCTCAGCCTGGCACCTCCCTCTTCAGCTCCAACATGCCCACAGGTTCAACCACCTGGTTCTTAGAAAAATGCCATTGGCGCTGGGAGGGCTACAGCACAAGAGCAAAGGCTGCAAGTTATTGGACTTTGAGCATTCACATATTTAGAAAGGGCAGGCAAACCGCTTGATTGTTCGCCCCACTCCAGTAGCTTTTCCACACGCAGGCCTGCATTCTGGTATGCGGCAGCAGGAGTCTGGCCATGGGCTACTCACGTGAGGGTGGGGACCTGGGCCAGCAAATGGGGACGACTTGCTCGTCATGTTCCCTGCAGTCGTTCTCTCTGACTAGGGTGATGCAGGGGACAGGTTGCAAGCATGCGCTGAGGGATGGGTCCTTTGACTTCATCCACATGTGAACGTGGTTAGTTTCAGGCCAAGGAGCGACTGCATGACCCCTGGGTGCCGGGGAGGGTTTTCTGGGTGGCAGCTTTCCGAATATTGCACAGGTTGTTGTTTCCACAGAGTGGGGGCAGTTAGCAGGCCTCATCTTGTCAGGGTTTGAGGTGTTGGTCGGGTCTTTTAGACCGAGTATGAATAGGCTCTATCCTGTCAGCTGGGGCGTGAGTTTGCCATTCCCAAAAGGGTGCTGGTACCCAATAGTGTTGGAATAGAGGGTTAGGATCACAAAGACGGACTACTATCAGAGCACATTTTGCTTTTATAGTTAAGAGGGTACAGGTACACTGACCATAGGTTCACTCCATGTCCTCCGATCCACAGCGGCATGATACAGGTTGCTTCAGTTAAGCAAAACATCCTTGGGAGCGGTCAGCCAGCAAGGGGACTAATGTCCAAATTTTGGCCTAGGAAGATAGGCGGGTGTGGTGCTCCCTTACAAGGGGTAGGGAGAAGGGCACATTCCGACCAGGCTTGGCTGAAGGGTATTCTGTTTCACCCAGCTGGGAGACAGATGTATGGCCCAGTGGGTATGGTCGCCTTTACCTGGCCCTTCGGGAGAGGGGTACTCTCTGGTTCATGCTGACAGCACGCCCCTTACCATTTTGGGGTTGAACGGGTATGGAAGGCATGATTAAATGTCAGGCTGTGCGGGTCTTGGCAGGCAACTTTGCAAGCACTCTTTGCAGGGGCAGCAAGCCCAGCGTTCTGGGCAGGCTTGTCAGTGGAGCGCATCGTGCAGGTGGGACGAGGTGAATCCCAATAAGTTAAAAGGTACATCCGTCAACAGCCACCCAGGGGAGTGGCCGGATGACAGGTTAAGTGTTTTATGTACAGGCGAATGGTGAATATACCATAGGCACCCCTGTGAGGCACCTGAGGTTTATTGAAGTGCAGTGTTATTAGGCAAATATGTGCAAGCTGGATTAGTTGTATAGAATGGTGTGCAGTACTCAACAAAGGGGGTTTTGCAACCTAGCATTTCTTCAAGTTGCCAGGACCAACGGTCTGGGGGGAGGGCCTTCCGGGCGTACTGTGAGTGGGGGTCCCAGGTATGCGCTGGAACAGCTTGCTGTAGAGGCTGCGACACAGACTAGGGGAGTGTCTCTCCTCCCAACAATTTTGGCCATACACCTGGGAGGCAATGACTTGACTTTCCTGGGTAGGAGGGCACGGCTGCCAGAAATGAAACCCCCTGGTGTAAGTTAAGCAACCAATTGTGGGCATGTGTGTTATGATGGCCAGAGATAATGCCACTGTTAGTGTGGCGAGGGACCGGTCAGGGGTTGCCGCGGGAACATCTCGCAAGAGAGTTAACAGTGCCAGGCGCAGAGTCACTGAACAAAGGGGGTTTGGGTGATCAGGCATGGCCTGCTGCAGGCAAAAATCCACAGGGAGTTTTTAGAGTTTGGGTGCACTTGTCCAGAGGGTCAGCAGGGTGTAGGTAAAGATGCCTATCTTGGTGGGGGCCCTGGTTAGACGGTGGCCACACCCAGAGCTGTGGCGGAGTTACAGGGCGATCCAGAGGCTGTAAGGTACAGAGGGGTACCCTCTGCAGGAGCACAACAAGAGTGCAAAGGCCAAATATCCCCAGGGAGGTCCTCGCGTTGGACCCTGGAGGAGCAACGGCGCCCGTTAGTCCTACGGGCGGTTGTGGACCTGAGCAACCGGGGGTTGCCTGGAACGCTCCGCCCCTTCTGGGGGCGTGAGTAATGGGGTGGACTGGCGGTCCACTGGTGGGAGGGGTTATCCCCTCCCCTGAATCTGGCAAACACCGATTGGCTATGGCCACGGTGTAATTTGGCTCATCAGGTGGGCAGGCGGCGAGGGGCTGCCTGCCCTGGGATCGCCCGTAAGATAACCCACCATGTTGGCATATTTGTTATGCAAATAAACCTGCAGCAATTTTCTCCACAAAGAAGGTGTCTTGTCTGTTTATTTCTACAGGAGATTGCTGTATGGGGGATGGGGAGTGTTGCCGATATTGGCACTATGCAGGCTGCCCGGGGTCCACGAAGGGGACCCTCCTAAGAGGGCGGCCGCCTTAGTGCCACATGAGGTCACACGAGGCAGCCGCCCAGTGTTGGGGACCCCCTAGGGGTCCGCGCGCCTGCGTCACATCCGGGAAGGAGTGGGCGGGGGCGAGGTACAAATACCTCTCCCGCCCACTTGGCGTCCTCTTGCCCACAACCCTGACGCCGTTTCCCTCCCTACCGCTTACCCGGCGTACATGCAGGGTGTGGGGGGAGAGTTTTTCTAACTTATTATTTTGTGTTGCAGGCGGAGTTACAGGGCGATCCAGACGCTGTAAGGTACAGAGGGGTACCCTCTGCAGGAGCACAACAAGAGTGCAAAGGCCAAATATCCCCAGGGAGGTCCTCGCGTTGGACCCTGGAGGAGCGACGGCGCCCGTTAGTCCTACGGGCGGTTGTGGACCTGAGCAACCGGGGTTGCCTGAACGCTCCGCCCCCTTCTGGGGGCATGAGTAATGGGGTGGACTGGCGGCCCACCGGTGGGAGGGGTTAACCCCTCCCCCAAATCTGGCAAACACCGATTGGCTATGGCCACGGTGTAATTTGGCTCATCAGGTGGGCAGGCGGCGAGGGCTGCCTGCCCTGGGATCGCCCGTAAGATAACCCACCATGTTGTCATATTTGTTATGCAAATAAACCTGCAGCAATTTTCTCCACAAAGAAGGTGTCTTGTCTGTTTATTTCTCCAGGAGATTGCTGTATGGGGGAT